>JALDNG010000007.1:675000-1132500 GCA_024349245.1 Neodontobutis hainanensis
ATATATATGTTTGTTTGCTTTTTCTGAAAATGAAATAAAACCTATTTGCCGTTGTACTACACATAGTTGTTTTTTACATCTATGGCAGATGCGCACATAGCAGACCTCTCATTAAAAGTGTCCAAACAGCTATCTCTTGTAAAAGGGCTAGAATGGTGCATGGCCATTTCCCAAGAAAAGGAGCTGCTGAATGTGTGCTCCACCTAATGATGATAAGTGATGATATGTGATTTCCTCGGGCAAGAGCCAGCACATACAGTGGAATGAAATGGCTCATGACTTCTGATATCAACTTGTGTTGCTCCTAAGTTTGTGGTGAATCTACATGCACAAGGCGCTTGTGCCCAATCTCATACTTCATTAATCTTTCCCAGCCTGATCTTTCTACAACCACTGATCTACTGGAAGAGAAAGTCTTTCTAATTATCACCACTTACCCACCCATCTGGTACTGTGATTTATAACCCAACACAGGAAAGGAAAAACACACAGGAACTGCTGCTATAGTTTAGTTTGATGACATCTGTTGACTTCAAGAGGAAAAAACTACATCCCTCTATCAAACAGTAGTCAATAGTTGGAGACAATGATTTATTGAACAGGGTCAGCAGAGACTGAAACCAAATCTTCTCAGTTATTTTGTACCCCTACTTTAAATGCCACTGAGTATTCTTCCATATTTCCTCTGGATCACTCTTATCTGTCATTTTGATGAAAATTGCTTAAAAATATGGAGACAATCCCTTCCACAGAGTCAGGTTTTCACAAGGAGCCAAACATTGAGGTAATGCATTTTCATTTTCTCAATAAAAAGCAAAAGGTTATTAATGTCACCAGTGTTAGTGCCATGGCTTTATTAAAAACACTGCTCCCACATGGGATTAATAACATAGAATTTTTTGCGTTGGCTTGGTTGTAAAATCACCACAGCATCCTACGCAGGATCCCCTGTGGCCCACCACTGACCACAAAATCCAAAGCAACTTTTCACAAATCATAGCCTTTCTACAACATTTCTTGTCAACGTCTCAGTGGTGTTCTAATCACTAATACTAAACTACTTTACGGGTCATAAGCGAGACAAAAAATAAATGGACAGTGGTAGTTGTACTAGTAGAGCAGGAAAATACTCTTTTCATACTCTGTTTTAGCTCATTTGAATTTGAGGAGCATTGTCTGCCAGAAACTTGCATGTTATTTTGGAGCCAGAAATGTCAGGCTCAGGAAACTTTGCTGATGCATATGACCACCCTTTAATGCTTGCTTCAATTCACACCATCCATCTCATTTTACACTGACTGCTCATTCATCTTATGTTTGTCAACCTTTTCCCCCAGCCAAGCATAAAGCTTTGACCAAACCCTTTTCTTGGGGAACCTTGGATCTGCACGTACGCAATGGTGGTTTATTGATAGTCTTGTTTTCAGATCACAAGCCTTAGAACTATTTTTTATATGTGTTCAGTTGATTGTTACTATATTTTGACTGCATTTATAACATAGTTGCCAAACGTATTCTTCTGTAATGGCTGTACTTAGACTGAGCTGGACATAGAGGGATTTACAATTAGTCCCAAAGAGAGAAACAGAGACTCTTAGGTCTTGTTAATGTAGCAAATAAATTATGTATACATTTACAAAGAAGATCGATTCATTATGGAAAAAAAGTTATTTCCTCTCGCAACTGTGCTTGTGGTGATAGAAGACAAACTAATTTTAATTTGATTTTTATTAATATCCTTCTTTTTTATAATTACACATCTGAATGACATATTTTTATAGGAAACATTATCTGTTTCGTTTTACCAATCACATTTCCAATTCATAGAGAACTGCCAAAAAAGTCATTAGTGGAATTTATTCAGAAAGACATTCAAGACAGCTCATTTTCTAAAGCAGCCATGTCATGTGGAAAATGTGAAGCTTGTGTGCTGTGGCTGTGCCATTATATCCATTTTGCCATTGTGAGTACTGCTCAGTGGCCTTAGGGAGCCTGGAGGCAAGCACGACTGCACTGACTGCTCATTATTGCAGTACTTCAACGTGTTACAGTTTTGCTGTACATGTAAAGAATGCAGGGTGTTGGGTCAAGAGGTTGGATGAAAGGGGTAAACATATCTGTTTCAGATGCTCCGGGGAGGGAGCTTCATTTCTGGTCTTATTGTTAATTCTGACATACTTACTGATTTGAACTCATTAATAACCATAAAACAAAATCAAATGTTCAATTTTACTTCCTGCTTTTAAGTGGGCCTAATCCCTGTGGCTGTAAAAACAAATTTACATCTCTTTAAGTCAGAGAAAATGGGTAAATTGTTTTTTAAAGAAGGCCTGATATCATGATAAGAAAATGTAAAATTTATTCAGACATCGTTAATTTACCCCTGCCTATTGATGTTATGTTGAACATGAGCACATCTTTGACATGCAAATTCCTTTTTTCTTTATATGAGGGGAAGAGGTTGCTTTGCTCCTTTGCTTTTCTGTTGGGATGGTGCTTTCACAGTTTTACTGGACCTAGCCAGTAGTTTTTTTCCCCTCTGACTGACAAAATAAACATAACACAATTAAACAATAGATAATATTCATCAATAGCAAAAAGATCAACAATGTGGTCAAAAAGGGGGACCAGTCTCTATAGTCAGGTTCTGTTCAAGGACCCAGGTACGTACATAGAAAATGCAGTTCGAGGGTGCCTTTGCTCTTTTTTATTAGTTGCAAGTGTTTCATGTTATTCCACTGTCATGCTATTTCAAAATTGGCTAATGCTTCTTTAATTGACTCTGGTTAAATCAAGTTCATTTCCTTGTTCCTGAAAACTTATCTTCCCGCTTCTGTTTACTAACACAAGTATTCTTTCTTAGTTTACTGTGACCACAAATCATGATAAAAGAGAAATGGGGTAAAATGCCCTTCTCTTCTGTATGTAAGAAGCACTCCACCCTTTGCTGCATGTAAGGAGGCTCATAGCACAGGAAGTTTATACTTGTCGCCTCATCCCTTCATCCCGTACTCTTCCTGCAGATCTTGACTGATTGCTGATGGCTGGGTGGGCCCATAAGGAAAGCTAATGATGGGGGATTTTACTGGTGTGAAATGTAAAGTTTTTTTAGTCCACAAGTACAAATTTATAGTAACATTCATAACATCATTTAAAATTTCAAAAGTATAGTTCTTGTATTGATATAAGGACATGATTGGTAGATGATGATTGGTAGCAGAGTTGTATTTGTGCACTAATTTGGTGTTAGCTGTGTCATTGTACAAAGTATCTGTGCTTGCAACAATCTGTTGCATACTTTTAACTACTTAATGATAGAAATGGTGTTGAGAATTACAAAAGCTTTTTTCTGCTAAATATTGTACTTATGTTATATTAAAAGCTAACTATGCTAACATTCACTCACTATAGCTCAACTCAGTGTCACTTCCCAGTGTTGTTGACATAATAGTTACCAACATAAAATAAACAAAAAAAACATCCCTGTTTTGTCTATAGTGCTTGTGTTCAGGTAAAAAGCCACGTTGAAGTTGCTAATACATTTTTTGTTACATGCTACCTTTTGGGGCCTTTTTGCAAATACGTTTACCACCAAAAACTCATAAATTGTGCAAGGTTTAATTAGATATTAATGTGAACACTAGTGTATGAATGTGTGAGACATGGCTGTTTGGTGTAAAGTACAGCCCCCATCCGAAGCCAGAAACAAAAACTCATACAGAAAGAATTGATTTAATTTTTGAAACATGTTGTTAGCAGCTGCCGCAAGTTCCATCAGATAGCTTGATTTGTTTCCAAGCTCTTTGTCACCATAGCTGTCAACAGCAGTCATGGTCAGTGAACACCTGCTGCCACTGCAATCAGAAGACTATAATCCACAAGCTGGCCTCATATTGTCTGTGGCTGACAGAAGCCCTGGCGGTCACAGTGGACCTGTGAGAACAAGCACGTCGCATGCATTGCTTTTTTCACAATTTATGTGAGGTTTATTGAGGAATAGATTGTTGTAAAACCTACCTTCAATGCATTTGGTTTCTCAATATAAAGGCCCATGGGTAATTTTATCTTAGGCCTCCTAGTATTTACATCTAATATGAACACTCTCGAAAGCTCTACAGTGTACTTTATATTGAAATAACACATTACCTCTGAGGGCTTCAAAACTTTAGCTTGTTTTGGCGAACGATGAAGCATTACAAACAGCATACACTAAAGCCAAATTTAAAATGCAAAGCGGAAACCTGCTCTCAATTTTCTGAACTGTTACTTTCTGTGCAAATAGCAAATAGCTTAAAGAAGATGGAAAATCAAATAGGCAAGGGGAGACACTCTAGAAAAAAAGATCCAACCAATGTTTCTCTCTTACATCTCACATAGCAGGTAAAACTGCTTGCATGATAAGGGCTACAAGCTGAAGGAGACAGTCTGGAATGAGGTTGTGCTTTAGTTTTGTATCAGGCATATTCAGTAATATGACTCGTGACCTGCTCTAGGTCAAGTTTAAACTGATCATTTTATTCCTCTAATGAATATAGGGCTTTAAAAAAAAGGTCTGGTTGATCTCTAAAGTGCAGGATGTCTATAATGTCAGTGTTTGGACTATATGTGTGGAAAGCTTTACGCTTCTGACAAATGGCTGCAATAATTAAGGTTTGATCCTCTCCACTGCTGAATCCCCAGAAAGTCAAGACTGTTTGCTCAGGTATGTGATGATTGGCTTTCCCTTATACAGGGATGAGATCCAGATGTGTTTTATGTCTGCTACTTGGATGAAAGAGGGCACCCCAGATTTCAGTTGTGGGCCTAATGTACATAAAATCCAGTGTAAATGACTTACTCTATAATAATAGTTAATGCCAAAACAAACTGGCAGATGGGGAGAAATCTGAAAGGCCGTCCCAAACGTTTTTGAGATTTGTTTATAAAAAATAAACTCCAATCTATCAGCAACTTGTAAGAGAAGTCCAGCTACTTTGATGGAGATTGTGTGAATGTTGACATTTCTTTTTTTGACAGAAGCTTGGAAACTGGTGTCATTACAGTCTGTGGTAGGTGTAGACATACTGTATAACGTAAGTTAAACATTCAACAGTTTTGAACATCATGAACATGAGAAGTTCCTGAACATTGTCTGATTTGAACAATGGCATATTTACGCAGAAGGAAAATGCATACATCTTAATTGTGAAACTCTGTTGTGACAGTTGCACAATTAACAATACTGGCTTTAACCTAATAGCTTAAGAGAGATAGTAAAAGGTCAAACACAAAAAAGCCATCTTGATGAGACTACACGGAATTGAGCTAAGGTAAAGGTCACGCCATATTATAAAGGCATTGCTCGGTGCTGTAATTTCAAAGCAAAGCTTTTCTTCAAATACAGTAGATCTTGTCTGAAAACCAGCCATGTTGTCATGCTGTTGTGGTTGAGCAAGTGGCTAGTCCTGGCTGTTATTTATTTGTATAAATCTATTAATTAAAAGAAAAAGTTCAATATGTTAATAACTATGCCTGTGTTTGATATCAGTGCCACTTTAGAAAGTGTGGGACTGTTATGTAATACAAAGGAGCACTGGGTAGAATTAGCATTTAGTTCAAATATGATTTATTACATCATTGTGGTCTGCGCAGATCACACACATTGGATGGTATACATACATACCTACATAGCTTTCTGACCCTGCTGTTTTATGTTATCTGCATTTAAACTGTGAGGATGTTTCTATTCTCAGGGGACCACACAAAATAAGAACAAAGTATGTTTACCATTTGCTTTTGGCTCAGCAAAGAGCAGTGTATTCTAAATGAACAGAGAGGAAAGAATGTATCAGAGCATTGTCATTTATCACCAGAGGACTAACAACTCTTTAGCTCTAACTGCTTAATGGCCCAATTATTTTAGTAAAATGGTCCCCATATGTTTAACATTGTTGGATATGTTAGATTCAAACCATTAGTAGCTCAGTGGGTAGAGCGGTCGTCCGGAAGGTAGGCGGTTCGATTCCCACTCTCCACACAGTTCATACTGTCGTTGTGTCCTTAGGCAAGACACTTAACCCACCTTCCCTCCAGTGGCTGTAACACTGGTAATTACTGTAGAACAATGTAAGCTTTGAATAAAAGCATCAGCTAAATTAATAAATGTAAAATGTAAATGTAAGTAATAAGCAGTTCCTTGGTCCTTCAAAGTATTAATAATATAAATGTAAATATGCTAGGACTGTGGTAATAGCTTATGGCTCCTGTGGACTTTTGTGGTCTATAAACCCTGTGTGTCACAATATAAACTACCAAAGTTGGTCTATAACCAAATTTAGACATTGTGGCAGCCATCTGTAGCCATTCAGTAATATGCAGTGCCCCCTATCGCATAGAACCCCGCATTACGGAAAAAAGGGCCTACCCGTTGATTGAATATAATTAGGGCCTAGCATGTGTAGCTAAGTGTTAGTGTTATAAAATGTTGTGTTTAGTTTCTTTGATTAATAGTTGCTCTTTGGTTGCTAGATTGTATGCTGCAATGTCATGCTTGTTTATTATTTCTGTGAGATATTGATAGGCCCAAACTCATTTGGTCTAAAACTCATTCTTGAACACAGTCGTCATCACAGCGGGGCAACGTTGACTATAAATTAAAGTACCTTATTAAGCGTAAGACAGCTTTTATTGTTTTGGGAGAATTTAAGTATTTTAGCAAAGAGAGATTTTAGACCAGTCATGCGCATGAATACAGCGACAGGAAGTAGTTGTTTATCTGACCAATGAGTTGAGCTCGATGGAATCAGCAGAGAGGAGTTGGAGAAGAGAGGACTGACTGAGTCCATTGGTTGAGTTTGTAGCTATATTAGCTCAGTTAACATGTTTTTTGAAGATTCTTGATGTAGACCCTGAAAACAAAATACACGTTTTTTATTTCAGGACTCACGGACCCAGATAGCATTTCAGATGGAGGTGTATATTAGGCTGCATTGGACAGTGGGAAACTACCTGGCTGCCAGTTTTATCTGACAGCTGTCACCGTGTCTATAGCCGTTTAGCCGGTGTGCTAGGTGGCTAACACTGCTAACAAGTGTTGGTACTAGCTACACTGGCTAATTCAGAACTGGTAGCAGATCACTGTGGATAGTGGTGACTTCTAGGTGGACATTACAAACTGAATATTTTCTCAACAAGGTCTAAAACCATGTGTTAGGCGCGTCGTCCTCAATGTATTTTGGACTAAAGTTAGTTAGCCACGTTTAGCTTAAAGATAGCTATCTCCGTTCATTCAATTACTTGGCTGTTGGGCTATTTACACAGCAACCCAAAGTGGCGTTTACAAACTCCCCATAGTCACTTTAACGATATAAATATTTTCGAAACGTAACAGGATCTTTAAGTGAAACCATGAAGAAGTTTTTTGACTCTCGTCGGGAGCTGGGGGGCTCTGGGGCCGGTGGTGGAGGAGGCGCTGGATCCAGCGGATGCAGCAGCTTCATTGGACGAGTCTTCAACATTGGACGGTATCAGGTCACCGTCGAGGAAATTATCGCAGAAGGTGAATTCTGTTGTTGTTTTGAAGTAGACACGTCAAGTCACTCTGGTGTGGACACAAATGAAAATAAATCAAATATAGGCTCTTTGTTATACTGAACATACAAAAGCTAGGTTGCTACCAAAATATCAGCTGCTGTTTGGGGGAGTATCTTACGGTCACTTTTCACTAAATGTCCTGTCCGGTTCAGTTTGGGAGGACATGGTGAGATTGCATATGATATTGTGTTGTTATGGCCCATGCTGAGTCACTTAGTTGGTGTTTACACAGGGAGTGTCAAATCATCTGTGAATCTGTGGATTTACTTCTGGTTGGATACCTAGGTGATTTTTCTTAATCTTTGAAACGCATAATAAATTAAAATGTTATAGTATGTCACAATAAGACACATCTTTTATAAAGCCAATCATTACATTGTTGTGTTTGAAGATCTAAAACTTTAAAGGAGGCACAGCATCAAGGTAACAGGTTTCTCATGGTCATTTGCCTGTGCAGGACTCTGCTCTGTTGGATACCAGTATGTTTAGTTAAATAATGAATGAAAGACGATGATTAATTTATCAGGACTATAGATGGGCACCATCTGTTTAGTTTCACAGTGGCTTTATCAATTAGGTACCCTTTAGTGTTTACCTAATAAAAGTATGTTTCAATTTGATCCTAGGTCTTGGCCTGAGACAAACAGTTGTTAGACCTTTTAGGAAGATTTTGTTCCAGTTAATTCAGCCAAATTACAAATTGCTGTTGCTGGTTTTTACACATCATATTTAATTACCCCTGTTTTAGACTGGATGGAATGTGACTTCCCCAGCTTGGAATGGCCTTTTTTCAGATAGACAAAGTTTCTGTGATTACAGGTTGTTTTATTTGGACAGTGTATTATATAAAAAAAAAACACACACACTTTTGTATGAGACTTTTGCTTGCAGTCTGCTTGATTATTGTTAGTCTCTGTCCCAAACCAGATTAACTGCTTACTCTTGTATTAGCTGAATGCTCTTGACATTCTATCAGTCGGTTGAGAGTATGCTTGGATGTGTTTGTCCTCATTTAAATGCTAGAGGGAGATTCTTCTTTTTCTATTAAACTACTATCTATTTCCATATAGAGTTACAGTTTGAAACAATTAGCTCCCCCAGGGCATGTGCAGTGCTTCATCTAAACAAACATTACACACTTTCACTTTTTGTATTTAGGCCTTCCCACAGCATATGCCATAATAAATGAATATATTAACAATTGCATGTAGCTTCAACCAGTTTCCCCCTAGTAGTTTTTATTAGCAGAATAAGTCATGTGTATGTTTGATGTGAGGATTATCTAAGAGGTGTAAAGATGGGAAGATTAAGGCTCTCTAATCCAATGGTGTGCTTTTCATAGCCCTGTCTAAAGGTGTTCTTTGTGTAGAATTCTATGTCTAGTATCTCCTTGACGTAACAGGGGAAGTCACTATTTGTAGAGGTACTACTTTGGTCACACTCACTGCTTAGTGGAGAGTAGACTACTGCTAAATGTTGTTTAAGAAGGTGGATAATCCTAACAATTAACATCTTAGATTAGACTATGAGGCAGCAGGGATTCAGCTGTGTTAACTCTCTGACATCACACATTGAGCAGTTACTTAAGATTTGTGTTATGTTTCAGCATGGCATGAACCTTGTAAAAGATGTTATATAGTCTCTTATGTTTTTGTAGATTGTGACGAAAGTTGGAATGATGATTTTTCTCATTTCCTGTGTCCTAAATTATCCAGTTTGTGAGTCCCTTCCCTTTAGCACAACAACTGCTGACTCACACCAGGCAGTCTCAAGCCTCTCCTCTAGTGTGCCAAATGGCTTCTTTTTTTTCTAATTACTGTCATTACATGGGAAATTTAGCTGCAGATATCTGCATTGGGGTGATCTGATACTGAAACTGCCATTAATAAAAACAAAATTAACATTTTGCTGAAAGAGACTATTATTTAAAATGCATAAGATTGAGAGATGTTATTTGTCAATCAGATTTTTTTTTTTTGGGACATTTTGTACATTGAACATGCATACACAGAATTTACTCCTATGTAATTATACAGTTGTGGAAAGTTATATGCCATTGCAATAGCATAGTGTAATTTGAAAAGCATTTTTGGTTTATAAAGTAATGTTAATTTCTATTTTTTTTTTTACACAGGAGGATTTGCTATTGTATTTTTGGTGCGCACTCATCAAGGGGTCCGCTGTGCACTAAAACGGATGTATGTCAACAACGAAGATGATCTGCAGGTTTGCAAACTTGAAGTACAAATCATGGTGAGTATAATGGTCTAATAACTATCTGTTCATTTTTGTAAATAAAAATACTGCATCACTGCAAATTATCTCATACTACAATTACAATTAAGAACTAAATTGGTGTATTGCTTACTTAATGTAAAAGCCATTCCACACTATCTAAAATTTTGTTATAGTTATCATAGTCTTTACTGTAAATGAGCCTTTCCTGGAACCACACCCACTGCCTGTCACCGGTTCTAGACCCTTGCCTCAGAACCGGCCTGTAACCTTTGTATATTGAAATAATGAATTTGTACTATTACATTAATACTAATGTTTTTCCATTGTTGCAATATCTGTTTATAGAGGGACCTAGTTGGCCATAAAAACATAGTTGGTTTTCTGGACTCAAGCATAACAGCAGTTGGAGCCGGAGATGTGTGGGAAGTCTTAATCCTAATGGACTTTTGTCGAGGTAAATCTAGTCTAGTGTTTCTTTTTAATTTCTGTAAACATTAAGATGAAGTTTTCACAGATGGTTGTATGACACACGTGTGTTATTTAGGAGGACAGGTGGTTAATTTAATGAACCAAAGGCTACAGACGGGCTTCTCTGAGGCAGAGGTCATACAGATTTTCTGTGACACATGTGAAGCTGTAGCACGTCTTCACCAGTGCAAGACATCAATCATCCATCGCGACCTCAAGGCAAGACAAAAAAAAATGTTGTTTATATTTTTTGCATATATTAATTGTTGACCATTTTTATGTTGTCTTACGTTAATAGGTAGAAAATATTCTTCTACATGATCGGGGACACTATGTGCTCTGTGATTTTGGAAGTGCCACCAACTGTTTCCAAAACCCACAAACAGAGGGAGTTGCAGCAGTTGAGGAGGAAATAAAGAAGTGGGTTTTGACATAAGAACTTTCACCAATAATTATGCGGTGGCACTAATAAATTGTTTCCTGTATTCTACTACAGATACACTACACTATCCTATCGGGCCCCAGAGATGGTCAACCTTTATGGTGGAAAAGTCATTACAACAAAGGCTGACATTTGGGTAAAACTGACTTCCCTAACCTGAACATTGCTATTAATTATAATAGCAGTATTTAATATTGTCATGTTTTTGTTGTCCGTTCAGGCCATGGGCTGCTTACTATATAAGCTGTGCTTCTTCACACTCCCTTTTGGAGAAAGCCAAGTGGCTATCTGTGACGGTAGTTTCACTATCCCAGATAATTCTCGCTACTCCCACGAAATGCACTGCCTCATTAGTGAGTAATCCTCTTTTTGAGTTGCTTATTTGTATTATTAATTATTGATATTACATGTATTGTGGTATTTCTCAGGGTACATGCTTGAACCTGACCCAGACAGGAGACCAGACATCTATCAAGTGTCCCACTTTGCCTTTAAACTGGCCCGGCGAGAATGTCCAGTCCCAAATGCACATGTAAGTTAGAGAAGGGTCTTGCTAATGTAATCATTCAAAACCTTTATGATGGGGAACTATGATTTTTAGTCTGTGCAATTAGCCCCCAGTCACCCCCTTAAAAACTAGAATTCCATAGTGGCTCAGTATGTTGTCTCCTTATTCTGACAAATGTGAACACAGACCACTAATTCTCTATAAATGGGTAGCTGAAGTGTAACCCTGGAAATTGAGAATTTGTGTGTATTTTTACCAAAATGTTGTCAAATTTTTACACTGTTGTAGAAATCACACATTCCTGCAAAACTTCCTGAGCCTGTCAAAGCCAGTGAAGCTGTGGCCAAAAAGAGTCAAACCAAAGCTAGGTAAGTAAAAATGGCTAGGTTGGCATTTTGCTTGTTCTTTTCTAAAAATATAGTAATCGGGGCTCTTTTTGTCAGGCTAACGGACCCTATTCCCACCACTGAAACCTCAATTGCGCCTCGTCAACGACCCAAGGCAGGCCAGGCTCAGCCTCAGCCTATTTCAGGCATTCTTTCCATTCAGCCTGCAGTCACCCCACGCAAAAAAAGCAATGCTGCGCCAGGTAAAGATACTAAGGGAAGTTTATGTTTAGGTCATGTTCGTGTTTTGGGCATTTGTAATAAAACCATTGAGAATTGTGTTTTAATGAGGCCTTTAAATGGTTATTGACTACTTGCCGGAAAATTGTTTGATTATATAATGTGCAGTTCTTTTAAAATAACTGTTTGTACCATAATACATATTTTGTTTTTCACTGACATTCTTTTTGGCCCCTTTTAGGTGTTGGTATTGGGGCCTCATCTTTATCCACAGCAGCTATTCTGCCTGCATCTCAACCAGCTGCAGTACAGGCTGCTCCACTGTTGGTTCAAACTCCCAACTTGCAGCCACAAGCAACACCACAGCATCAGCAGCTCCTCATAAAGCCACAGCAAGCCACAGCTTTTTTAAGCCCACAGAGCAATCAGCAGGTAGGCAATTGTACTTTAACGGTTTTCTTAGGGCTTTTATGTCAACCCCCTATATGTTAACATGTTTACACTAGATACAAATAAATCATGAAAAGTGTGAAGATTTGTTCTAAGTTTGAAACCGGGGCATTGCTCACTATTTATATATAGCATCCTCTGGTACAGAGCCTCCACCTCCACAAAAGTGCTTCTCTGGCTGCTTCTACTCTGCTGCAGTCCAAAGTTAAACCTGTTGTGTCCCAACAACACCAAAAGCAGCATGCCGCTCTCATTGGTTGTGCACATGAATCTGCGGCTCCCCACCTGACTCCAATCCCAGAGTCTGCCACCATTTCTTCTGGAGCTGACGTTGAAGTTGTGGTAACATCATCCTGCTGCCGTCTGCTGCTCTTTTTACCAGGATTAATTATCAGCTTACTTCAAACAAATCATTTCAAGCGTTTCCTTTCTTTCCTTCTTGGTACACAAAGTTGATGAGAGCAACAGGAAATGTTCTTTTAGTGCTGCTTTAAAACCATAATTGAAGCTTTTACTTATACACTCTGCACTATCCTCTTCTGTTCCCAATGATTCTTTAATATTTGGTTACTGGGTTAACGCTATACTTCTCTCTGAGTTGTGCTGTAAGAAATATTGCCTTCTGTTAAAGGGACAAGGTTAATTGTTTTTTTTTGTGTGTGCTGGTGTTTTTATATCTTTACCTGACAAAAACTTTAATTTTTCTTTACAGACAGCAAGCCGAGGCATGCACAGAGTGGGCTCATTAACACCCCCTTCATCACCAAAAATGGCTCAGAAAAGTGGACACAGGCGCATCCTGAGTGATGTCACTCACAGTGCTATTTTTGGGGTTCCTGTAAGCAAGTCCACCCAGCTTCTTCAAGCAGCGGCGGCTGAAGCCAGCCTCAACAAGTCCAAGTGAGCACAATGAGCCTCCTTCAGGGCTCTGATGATGAGGGCTCTTTCTTGGCACTGATTAAGCTCAGATCATTCATATGATGAAACCCCAAAATAGAATAAACAATCGTTTACATTTTGTAGAATACATCTAAAAGAAAAGACACTGAATCTGTGGCTCAGTCGTTACTCACTAATTTGGGATATCATTAGCCACAGACCAAAACTAAATTGACTTTTTATTTATGTTGCCTCTCACATGTGCACTTTTGTGTATACTTCAGATCTGCTAGCACTACTCCCTCTGGTTCTCCCTGCTCATCCCAGCAAAGTGTATATCATCCGTGTGACAGCGACACTGTAGCAGCCCATACTGCAAGCAACAATCAGCCTAGTTGGAACCCTTTTGGGGACGACAACTTCTCTAAACTTACAGCTGAAGAGCTTCTTAATAAAGACTTTGCAAAGCTTGCAGAGTGTAAGAGTCACCGGTGTAGAGTCCATTTATTTTCTATTCTATAAATCTGTATGAAAGAAAGCAGCCTGACTTGTATGTGTTTGTTTGTGCACAGCTGGTCTATCAGGGGAGAAGCTCACTGGCTCCAGTGAAAATGTGATTCCTATGCTCCAGGCTTTTCCAGGTACAGCATATTTGTTTAATGTATTTTTGTCTCATAGTCTCACACACATTAACAGACCCATGTTGAAAGCGGTTAATTTGGCAATTTTTTAATTTTTACATTAGCTCATTCTATTTATTTTTATTTATTTATTTATTTTTTTGTCCACTTTTGTGATATTTTTTTTGATATGTTGACTCCTTTAAGTACCTTCTCCCTCTCTGACAACCCAGATTATTTATTTATTTGGGTTTTTAAACTCATTTTTAGGGCTTATAAAAGTTAATTTTTGGATGTGGGAGTTGGGGGCTAGGTGACTCCTAGTTGTGTGGTTGGGATTTGTTGGGATTTCTAGAAGGTGCTATCTTGTTTGGCAGAGCTTCCAGCCTCACAGTGGGTCCTTGTCACTTGCCATGAATAGTGAGCATAGCTGTGGCTAGATCACATCTCATTTGCAGATCCGTGCTTTGGCTGTTGCTTGGTAACACGAAGGACAACTTCTTCTTTGTTAATTGGTTTGCCTTGCTGCTGATGGCACCACCATACCATACCACTGTAAGATTGAGAATAAAGTTAAAAAGATAAGCCAGTCTGCTCTCTTAAGCCTACAGCTCTTGTGCATGTCTGAGCAGTGAACCTTTTTTTCTGTAGTGTCTGGTAAAGTTCTGACAGGGTAAAATGAGACTGTTAATTAATCAGGGTGCGGTTATCTCTACAAGCCTAAGTTATTTGTTTCACACTCTTTACTGTGCCTCTCACAGTAATGACTGTGACATGAGAAAAGACATTGTCAGAAAAATTCGGTTTTTAACATTGCAGGAATTTATAAAAAAATATTTTCTTATTAGCATTGATATCTTTCCTTTATTGAAAGGAGCAAAAGGTCACATCTGCTGTGCCATTTTCTGAGCCAACAAATTCCTCCTCTAAGACCCCACCTTATTTTCCCCCATAGCTGTTTCCTGTAAGTATGAGCTGCACCAAAAAGCACTCAAATGTCTGTTATTACAGCATGGACCCTATGTCAACCTATTTCAAAGTTATTAATGTACTAATATTTAACTTGACTTAAAAAAAACATACTAATGTTCAATTTTGTTGACTCGCAGCTCAAAGTATTAATCCATAAATGAGTGTATGGCATTCGGCATGTACACTGTAAGTGGGAATGTTCAGTCCATGTAAAGAATTTGCCCCTCTTTTTGTTGTGCCTTTTCAAAATGTAAATGCTTAATGTTTTCAGTTGAAATTTATGCCTTGTCCGTTTTTTTTCTTCATTGTCTACCTTTGAACTTGTGGCTTGGAGTGTTTTGTGGCATAATTTATTCTAAAAGCAAACAAAACAGCTTAGTTAGACACAGTATTTAGAATCATGTACTCAAATTCACAAATGTAGGTTTCTGCCTATAAAATCTATAGGACATGTGGATGATTTAACCACACTTACTCTTGTAAACCTGTTTAAATGTTATTTACTCGCATATAAATCTACAATTTATATGTGTTGTGCAGATCAGATTTTTCCTTTCATTTGCTGTTTGACCATGTCTTTCCCTCATCCTATTTTTGCCTCACAGAAAAACTGATTGAGGGACTGAAGTCCCCTGAACCCTCCCTGGTGCTCCCTGACCTCCTAACCCTGGATGACCCTTTTAAAACTTCAACAGAAAGCAACACTAATGGTATCTGCTTCTGTTGATGGCTCAGTTCTGTCCTTACTGCCTTCATTACTTTTTACTTACTTACTTTTTTCTTAAATTTGTCAATGTAGCAAAATCTGAGGTATCTGTGGACTCGTTGATTCCTGGTTTAGAAGCCCCCCAAGCTCAGCGTCAGCCAGAATTGAGCATCGCCGGCATCCCAGGTTAACTTCTTGGACCATAGAATCAGAAATCCCTAATTGTAGATGATAAGAGAGGCTACATATTACTCGGTTTAAATTTTTTGCTCTAAAGTGCTGCTTTCTTACTAATTTGTTGTTTGACCTCTCTGTCTTTCTGGCTTTGCCTCATGCTGTCACAGACCGTCTCACTGGTGATGGCTCTCTGCTGGGCTGCGATCTGTTGTCTCACACTCCTACCCACAGAAAGCAGTGTGTCTCTGCTCTAGCCTCCACCTGTTCTTCTGTTAACCTGGGCTGTGGATCTTGTTTGGACGAGCAGCAGACTGGTCAGACAGTTGCTGGTAAGACCCTCGCCTTTGTGTTTGGGTCAAAAGCCACCAAAAATACATGGCTTTTGTCAAAACACTTTGACTACTAGCTTTCTTCTCTTTTTGCTCTTTTCTTTCCGAGTTAACATCTTTTCCTTTTTACTCCTTTGCATCTTCATCTCCTCATGGCAGACTCTGCTTTCCTCCTGTCATGTGGGCAGCAGGGCAGTAATGTCGAGTTTGACCCTATTCCCGTGATCATCACCAAAACTGCAAATCCAGGTAAGATTAATAGAAAGCCAAGGACAATGAGCCAACCTTTTCTGCTCACACCAGTCCTAATAACACTCCCACTGGGGGATAGTGTACTAGTGTAGCTCTTGCTGCTCAGCTGAGAACATCTTGCACACTGTCACATAAAGGCTTCACATCCCATCGGCCTATCGCATTATTGAGCCAGCAATCCTCTCCCTGCAGGTGTTTGGCTCTTTGTAGTTTACCTTCATTTTAAAATGGCTATCCCCTTCTCTCCCTGTAATAATGCAGCTGTGTAAAGATAATCCCTGCTCACACTCTGCCTGTTTCTTTTTCTCTTTCTGCCCCTGTTCATGCATCCCTCTTTCATTATCATCCTCATCAACTCTTTTATTTTTTCCATTTAATCTTTGTTAATATAACTTTTGCTTTCACACTCTCCCTCGGCTCCTCCATGTCCATCTCTGTCTCTTTTTTGTTTTCTCTCTTTCTTTCTGGCACATTTCAGGTGGTCACTCGCGCAGCAACAGTGGCAGTACAGAGTCCAGCATCCCCAACTTGGCCCGCTCCCTTCTGCTGGTGGATCAGCTCATCGACCTCTAGAGGCGGTGGGAGAGGTCGAATGGGCAGAGTGCAGTCCTTACAGTTGTAACAGGGTGGGACAGGAGTAGAAATAAGGGAGCAGAGACATTTAATATAGCACCTTAAACCAAGTGCAACTGCTTAAATTGGTCCAGACCTTTCTCTTGATGTGCCTCCTTGGCCTCAACTCTATCTCTAGCTGCCTGATAAGCTGGCTTCATATATCTCTGCTGGCCTTTTAACATTCCCACGCTAGTAAAACAATCTGTCATTAATGCCTGAACATATCGCCAGCTTCTGTCCATACTTTGCTCATACTTTTCGTTAATATCCCTCATTAAATGCACTGCCATTGTAAAGTCATCATATGCACATTTCAAACTGCTTCACAGCTGTTTACTTTGTGTACTCGTTCAAGGTTAAAGCTTTAGTTTAATGAGCTTCTGTTGGGCCTATTTATTTCTGTCAAGAACCTCAATAATGATGGATATGTCTGTGGACCTACTAGATAATGCACTTTGATCCATACAGTTTTGAATGCGGAGCATACACGCTCTATACAGTGAATGACTGGGGCAGATAAAATATATGGTTGAGCAAAACAAATCGGTTGTGTTTTAGTCAAATCCTTGCAGTAAGAAAACATCTGATTGTAACTGAAGTTGGAATTGGTAGATACAGTTGGAGCGCATTGTTTTTTGTCTCTTCATCTTGCATGGAATATATTATTGTAATTTTTCATTTGACAACAGCTCACGTTAAAACTATACTATACTTATATCGTGAATATTCAATAAGCACAGCAGACACATAGTTTGACCTGTAGCTATGCCAAAGCTGAAGAATAGTGAGCAGCATTGACCAGCTGTAAAAAGGAGGCATGCACTGATCTAACAAAGCTTTACTAAGAATTATTTTCCCTGAGTGCCTGTGTGGTACATATTCTCCCTCTCGAAACAACATCTTTGTCTGCTCTTAGATATAGTCACACCATTGCAACACCACATTGTTAATTCAGTGTGACATTTATTTGAGGCTGTAGAATAACTTGTATGTATAGAAAATTGACATTCTTATTTTGGTTTTGTTAGTACTTAACAAAACCAGAATAAGTATACTTTTCATGTAATATACAGTATATATGGCATTTTCATTATCATGGCATGGAAAAATGTAGCTGATTGCTCTAGTGCTTTAGACTGAATGTATGAAGGAGAACCATTGTGAAATTGTAACAAAATCTAAGGACATTTAGCAACTATTTGTATGAGTGCGAAGATGTTCTGTTGAGAAATTTCTATTATTCTTAACTGTCCACTTGTTTTGTGGTCATATAATGTAGTGCTTTATAGATGTCACATTGAGCTAAATTAAATTAAGTGCTTCTCACTAATGATTATCTGAGTTTTTAGACACGCACAACTATCACCTTCAACTTATGACAGAGTTCACATACTGATATCTCTACATCACTGCTTTTCTCTAAGTGTTACCCAAGAACACTCAGTGTCTTGAATAGAAATCTGCGGTGGACAGCTGCTTTTCGCCATAATTCAAATACAGTATAAAAACACCAAGTGTTACCTCTGTATTTGCTTTTAGCCATGTTGAGGTCTATTTCACATTAGCACTAAGTCTGTCTTCTATAGATGTCCTAATCGTTGTTTGATGACATTGACATGTGCTCAGTTTGTTACACAAAACCAAATAGTAAAAATGGTTAGTTAAACACTTGCTATGAAGAAAAGGTTAAGGAAAAAACATCTGGACTTGGTAAAATTAGTAAAATGCTAAAATGCTATGTAAAATCAAATGCAAGTCTTCTCAAGTCTTCTCAAGTCTTCTCAATACTGCTTTGCAGATTTATGGCTAATCTATGCAATATTTTCAATAATACTCCATTTTTTTTTTATCAGGCAGCACAGTCTAGCCTTGGCTGTAAAGTCTTGTGTTTCAGTGTGAAACCATTTTCCTTATTGTGCTGGTTGTGACGTGTAATAGCTACCTTTTTAATTAAATCCAAACCATCAGCAGCAGCAGATGTCAATCACTATTGAGCGTGTACTTCTATTTTTATGAATTCAGGCTTAAAGTGAATAAAGCTCATAAATGTGAATGGAACTTAAGTCTCATTGAGTCTTATCTCATTAGCATTAGTTTCACATTAGCAGAAGTTTTTCTCTGATTTTAGAACTGACTACTATTTGTAATTGTTGCTTGTTTTGGGCATGTAACAACATTTGTAGCATAGCATTTTTAATACGGAGTGGGAAATGATAAAGTAGTGGCTAATAGCTGCAACTAACTCCCAAGAGATGGCTGTTAACTGCTGCTCAAGACTGCTCAGGTAAGAATGATGTGACTAATCATCTGTGCAAATGTGTCTGTTCAACTACTGCTCCCTTTGTTGTGTAAAATAGTTTCCTTGTTTCCACAGACTTACTGGTTCTATTTTCTGGCTTTTCTTTTCTTTTCTTTTTTTGCCTCTATTAAATTTACAGAAAAAACACCCTGATATTTCCAAACAAGGCCACTGTTGCTTATTGATACCAATTTGTGGAAACAAGGATTTTGATGTTGTAATAGTACAGCTGACTAGTCTCATTGTGGTCAGAGGAGTACGTGTCTGTCTTGT
This sequence comes from Neodontobutis hainanensis, assembly GCA_024349245.1. Lineage (NCBI taxonomy): Eukaryota > Metazoa > Chordata > Actinopteri > Gobiiformes > Odontobutidae > Neodontobutis > Neodontobutis hainanensis. Next base: position 694,367 of record JALDNG010000007.1, read on the forward strand.
TACTGTGCTGTATCTTCACTTTTGATATCTTGGTGCCATGATAGAAATAACATTTTGTGTAGTCCCATAACATTGAATGTCTAGTAGAGAACCTTGAATCTAATCAATTAAGACTGAATTAGGCTGAAGCTTTAACATGGTTTGTTTATGCCTCGAATGTCTTTTTTTTTCTCCACACAGATATTCATGAAGAGAGTAATGGATACTTCATTCTTTCTGAGGGACAAGACAACAAACCTTCAGATACTCAAACAAATGAAGGCTGTGTGCACTCCAGTGAAGATGACGATGACGAGCAGGATCCCAAACAGGATTATGAAGAAGATGGCAGCGCCAATGAGAGTCAAGTTGCTACCCATGACAGCAGCGGGTCCAGACCACTGCTGCTAGACTCTGAGGAGGAAGAACCAGAAGAAACTTTAGCCCCACACTCAACAGCACAATGCAGCACATTACCAATAGAGCTTTCTTCGACGTACCAGCAACCACAACCAAGCACCTTGGATCAGAATCATTGCCAGCACGCTTATGTAGCTCCAACCGAGCAAGATGTAGCAACTGATGTCTTCTTAAAAGCCCCCTTTCGAATTGCACAAGAAGACGCAAGTGATGTTTTTGCCAATGCTCCATTTCCTCGTCCACCTGCTGCTGCACAGCACCAGGATGTATTTGCTCAGGCTCCCTTTGGGAAAAGAAAGGAGTCTCCAGGAGTCACCATCATGCCTGTCAAGCCCAACACACTATACCCCCATGCAGCTGCAACCCCTGAACAAGGGATCTTAGGAAATGTTGCCCAACAGCCATTCCGCCCACAAGCCCTGGCCAAATATTCCCGCCACTTTGAGGGGACTGTTCCCCATGAGCCAGTTACAGCTCATAGAGTAGTGTCCAATGTGAGCAGGCAGGCAGCTGTGGGCTCTGTTCCTGTGGGACCTTTACACTCATGGACCTCAGAAATAAACACTGTAGACCCCTTTGTTTCTGCACCCTTTCACTTCAAAGCCCCACAAGAAAAACCTTGAATTTACACTGAAAAGCCAGGAGAGGGGGCATTTGCCCCACTGAATTATGCAAACTCAGACATCCTGCATGCTGTCAACAGCACTGCAGCTGGCCTGCAGGCGCATCTTTATGGCGCGCATCTTTAACTGGCCTATCTCACCTATGACACTGCAAGGTTATTTACATTTGATTAACAACTGATATTGACTTGCTTTAAATCATTTATCATTGCAGCATTAATTCTTTTGGTACTTTCATAAACACTAATCATGTGGTGGTTGAGCATGTGAGTATTATCTTGCCTACCTCACATTCTTTGGTTAATGAATGAGGGAATTTCTATTCTCTACTAGTCAGTAAGGGGATAGTTCAGATGTGTCTTTCCTTACATTTTGAGCTTTACTTTAAAGTTATTTGTTCTTTAATTGATGTATTATGTCTCCAAAGGCATGCTATGGTGAAATGTCCTTCAGGGGAATTTGTGAAAGATTACATTACAGTCTATACGGCTGGGATGTGTTTAATGACTATTGCCTGTTGGCATTATATCTGACAGTATGTTTTAGGAAGATGCTGGATAAAGATGCAGATCTATTTCCAGGATGACAACTACTTTCATGCATAATTTTGTGACTGTTAATGCCTCATATGGACCTGTTGTCTATTGTTAATTTACATTTTAATAGATTATCTTTCCTTTGTTTGAGTTGCAAAATGTTGTGATTAAGCCTTATATTCTTTATGCATTATATTTTTGCCATCCAATGAACTGCTGCACTTATGTAATTTTATAGTAATTCCATTTAGCATCAAATTCTCTTTGCCTTCTGCATTTTTTTATATATATATTATGACTCTAGCTGAAGAGCACAATGTGCACTACCACAGAGATCTGCAACAGCAGTCAATGATTGTATTTGTCAAATCTAAACCCTGAGATTATGAAATAGTGGCTTTATATGGCATGTCTGTCATTATCATTGTGCTTCTTAAAATCTTAGAGCAATTTTGTTTATCACCACAGCACTTTTCAGAAAGGGGTCAAACCTTTTTCAATCCAAAGTTTCTCTCTATGTTGCAATTTAAGTAGTTTATTTTATCATTTGAATAGTACAATCTTAATGATGTGTAAAAATGAAAGTCAGTCAGAAAGTCAGAGCTCTTTTTAAGAATGTGTGACTTAAACACTGCTGTTATTTTGAGGTTTTGAACACATCTAGGAACTTTATGGAAAAACGCATAACTGCTGCAAAGTCTGCCTTTAAAAATACATGGTATAAGAAGAAAAAAAACATTAAAAGAATGTAAATTAAACCTTTGTGTATTTGGAGTTTATTGTAAAAACACTTTGACATGTACACCAACACTCGTCAATGAATTTATTTCTGCACAAATATTAGCAACATGAGCACACCTCCAAGTCTGAGACCATGGTTCTCAGTCGGAAAAGGGTGGCTTGTCCCCTTTAGGTTGGTGGAGAGCTCCTGCCTCCTGTGGAGGAGTTCAAGTACAGTGGGGGATTGAAAGTTTGGGCACCCCAGATAAAAATTTGTATTAATGCGCATAAAGACGCCAAGAAAAGATGGAAAAATCTCCAAAAAGGCATCAAATGAAAAATTAGACATCCTTGTAATAAGTCCAAAAAAGTTACATTTTATTTCCATCAGTTACAATTTCAAAATAAACCAAAAAAAATAGTGTCTGCAAAAATTTGGGCACCCTGCAGAGTTAATACCTTGTATTGCCCTCTTTGGCAAGTATCACAGCTTGTAAACGCTTTTTTTAGCTAGCCAAGAGTCTTTCAATTCTTGTTTGAGGTATCTTTGCCCATTTTTCCTTACAAAGGTCTTCCAGTTCTTTGAGATTTCTGGGCTGTCTGTCACGCACTGCTCTTTTAAGGTCTATCCATAGATTTTCAATTATGTTGAGGTTAGGAGATTGTGAAGGCCATGGCAAAACCTTTAGTTTATGCCTCTTGATGTAATCCACTGTGGGTTTTGAGGTGTGTTTAGGATCATTATCCATTTGTAGAAGCCATCCTCTATTTAACTTCAGCTTTTTCACAGATTGCATCAAGTTAGCATCAAAAATTTGCTGAAATTTTACTGAATTCCTTCTACTCATGGAATGTTCCCTGTGCCACTGGCTGCAAAAACAACTCCAAAACATGATCGATCCACCCCCATGCTTAACAGTTGGACAGAGGTTCTTTTCATTAAATTCTGTGCCCTTTCTTCTAAAAACATATCTTTGCTCATTCCGGCCAAAAAGTTCTATTTTAACCTCATCGGTCCAAAGAACTTCTTTCCAAAATGCATCAGGCTTGTCTATATGTTCATTTGCAAACTTCAAACGCTGATTTTTGTGTTGAGGACGTAGAGGTTTTCTTCAGATGAGTCTTCAATAAAGTCCATATTTGTACAAGTATCTCATTATAGTGGAATAGTGTACCACAACTCCAGTGTCTGCCAGATCTTTCTGGAGGGATCGTGCAGTCAAACGTAGGTTTTGACTTACTTTTCTCACAATCCTGCGAGCCGGTCTGTCTGATATTTTTCTTGGTTTTCCAGATCTTGCTTTAACTTCCACTGTTCCTGATGACTGCCATTTCTTAATTACATTCCGAACAGAGGGCTTTGCTATTTTTTTGTAGCCTTCTCCTGCTTTGTGAGCGTCAACTGCTTAGAAGAATGGTGCTGATTTTTGGGGCAAGGTCAGATGAGTCTGGGCATTTAAAATCTTTGAGATTTACATCACCTGGTCTATCCAGAGGGAGCGTGAGATTGACAAATGGATCGGTGCAGCTTCTGCAGTGATGCAGTCGATGTACCGGTCTGTCATGGTGAAGAAGGAGCTGAGCTGTAAGGCAAAGCTCTCGATTTACCGGTCAATCTATGTTCCTACTCTCACCTATGGTCATGAGTTTTGGGTCATGACCGAAAGAACGAGATCCCGGATACAAGCGGCCGAAATGAGCTTTCTCCGCAGGGTGGCAGGGCGCTCCCTTAGAGATAAGGTGAGGAGCTCAAAGTTGATCCACTGCTCCTCCACATCGAGAGGAGCCAGCTGAGGTGGCTCGGGCATCTGTTTCAGATGCCTCCTGGACGCCTCCCGAGGGAGGTGTTCCGGGCACGTCCCACCAGGAGGAGACCTTGAGGAAGACCTAGGACACGCTGGAGGGATTTTGTCTCCTGGCTGGCCTGGGAATGCCTTGGTATAGAGCTGGAGGAAGTGTCTGGGGAGAGGGGAGTCTGGGCGTCTGTGCATAGACTGCTGCCCCTGCGACCCGGCCCCGGATAAGCGGTAGAAGATGGAGATAGAAAATGGTATTGGCAACATATACAGTACTACACATGATATGAAATAGATTTACAACCCCAAGTAGGACTATATTTATAAAATGGAGACACGGTTAACATTTCATATTAAAATTTGAGCCCTAATAGGCTACTAGTGACCATAACTTACTTTGTTCGATTATACAATTTTTATTGGAGCTGGATACAATATAGCTTACTGAAATGTGTTTTATGCCATTATTTTGTGCATTCCGTTTATAAAAAAATATTTATCTAAGGAGTTGATAATTTTCCGCTAGAGGGCAGTCAAACATAAATCCAGCGGATTTGAATCGTGTTCAAATTCAAGAAGAAGTGGCATAGGATAATGGCGGCTTTGATAAACTTTTCATAAAATCCGCGTCGTTCTCTCCAGGTTATGCATTAAATATGATCATTTAAAATATATATATATATTTATATTTGTGCCCTTATATAGTACAATACAAATAACGTTTTTCCTCAACGTGAATTAGTTTGCCCGTGTCGTTCTTACTAGCTACATGTTCCCTCGTAATGTCATTTAACCACTTCTGACTTCAGTGCTCGCGTTTGTTGAAACTAAATACAGGGAACAGTCGCCGTAAGATCTGTCCACCTTTGAGCACAATGGCTACTCAGAGAGTCCTCCCCCAAAGCAAAGAAAGTCTGCTGCAAAATTATAACAAGCGTCTGAAAGATGACATCAAGTCCATCCTTGATAACTTCACGGAAATCATCAAAACAGCCAAGGTACGATGCTGAGCTGCGTGTTCAGGCTGTAATGTTGCAACTATTTTATCACTCAGTTTATTCTAGTCACCTTCTATGTGAGGCTTTTTTTTTTCTGTCTGACCATTTTAGTTTATCCATGTCTCTTTATTTCGATCAGATTGAAGAGGAGACACAGGTTTCTCGACCAACCCAAGCAGAGCAGGACCATTATGAGATGCATGTCAGGGCGGCCAATATTGTAAGTGATTTAAGAAACTATGCGTCTAACCTTTTCTGCCTAGTGATGGCATATTTATCATTTGTTTCTTACCCTTTTGCCTTTTGATGTAAATGGTTATGCCACGTCTCCAAGCATTTGATTTATTCATTAATAACAGGTGCGTGCTGGTGAGTCCCTGATGAAGCTGGTGTCCGATCTGAAACAGTTCCTGATTCTGAATGACTTCCCTTCAGTGAATGATGCCATCAGCCTCCAGAACCAGCAGCTCCGCTCACTGCAAGATGAGTGCGACAAGAAGCTCACATCACTCCGGGATGAGATTGCCATTGACCTGTATGAGCTAGAGGAAGAATATTACTCCTCCAGGTACAAATAGGATCATTCTTGCCCCATTCCACTGCCCCGTTGGTGTCCCATGCCCCCTTGCATAGCACCATATACTGTCTACCTTTACCTTCACCACAGAGCTTGAAGAAAAGGTCATGTTTTCAGCTACATCTTTTTTTATTCAATCCAAAATTTTTCTGTTTATTATAATGCATTGCTCATCATTGGGATATCATTTAGGTTTGAACTCTATGTGGATATAATCCTGAGTAAATCCCACATTCAACTTTCTCTGGTAAGGATATCAGAAGAATGATGTGCATATTTACAGTAGTGTAGTGCACAGGCAGGTCTGCTGACATATACAACATATTTACAATGTAACAGCTGCTTTCATAATTTACCTAAAAATTAAAAAAAAAAAAAAACACTAAGCTAGAAATATGAGGAAATTGAATATGTAAATTGAGATTTCAAGAGCTGTAATAAAATAAATCTATCAGGATTAGGATTTTGTTTGAGATTTTGACATCCCTTAAACTTTCAATGAACTAAAATTTAGATGAACAATAATTGTATAACTATAAATTTAATATATTTCTAAATATATACATAAAGGTGAAAAATTAATCTAGTAGCAATAATAACTTTGACACAGTGGTTTTATTTATGAGGTTTTTAGAGGCTGATAAATGTTTGGTCCAAAAAATAATTGGATTGCGTCCCTTAAAACCACAAGTGGCTCAAGCTGTATCTTTACAGTGTCCATTTAAGTTCAACCAATAAAAGAGACAAATCACTGTAGCAGTTTGTCTTTTTTTTTTGTTGTTTTTTTTAACACCGAGGACTGTTTGTCCCTTTTGAAGCATGTTGAGTGTGGGCCCTTCTACCTCACTCTATTCTTTCTGCTTCTTCTCCATCAGCAACTAACTGTCCCTTTTGCTGAGCTAAAATTCAAATCAAACAGCTTTCTAGTTACATTTGTGTGTTGATCCAGAACTTCAGTGCTTTGCTTTCACGTCCTGTTAATTTTGAGCGTTTGTCTATAACTGCCTTTTCTGACCTATCGCTCTTGTCTGCTTCTCTTTCTTTGCTGGCTCTTTGCACCCTACTGGTTTTTGCTCTGCAAAGCTACAGTCTGTGGGACAATACAGATGTACCCCTCTGTGAGGCCTATCGTCGACGGGACAGTTGGACATCCCCTGACAGTAGCTGTAGCTCTCCACCAGACGACAGAGAGGACATAGATGGGCCTCCTGCACCAGAAACAAACCTTCAGCACCACATCAATGGGCACAGCACCACCTCTATTGAAAAATAATGAAACTGTACAATAAACATTAGTATGTGCTGTAATATTCCCTTAAAATAAGGCTTTGTGATTTGGACTTTCAAATACAACTGGCCTTATTCTTACTGAAGTTTTGTTAATAAATTAAGAGAACATTTTTTACTTTGAAAAATATGAATCATACATTTCTTCATTAGTTACACTTAGATAGCTATGTTGTTTTTTGTGTGTGTGTGTGACTACCTGCATTTGTTTTTTTTTTTTTTACTTAAATACATGTAACTGATGTATTGTTTTTAATAAAAATCTGTATTTGGAAACAAGTTACAATTATCCAGCTCAGTTTTTTTTTTTTAAATGAACAAAAACAATGTCTTGCACACACACTTCAGGATCCACATTAGCAACATTATCCTTTTTACATTACATAGTAAATGTAATTCAACTAATGGAACGTAAGGTACAGTATTTACAGGTTAAACTACTGGACATATCACTGTTGTGCAAGTAATACATAAAAGAAAAAACAGGAAAAAAAACAACTTTCAGCTGATCAATATCGTCGATTCATTTTCTTAAACTTCTCGTAGTGGTAATCATCTGTGGCTTTTTCGTTGTTTGGACGTTTGCGGAAGTTGGGTGGTGATGGTGCTGGTAAAGATTTAGATTCAATACACATTTAGATATTTTATATAATTTACAATTGAAAACAAATGTAGACAATGTTATACAGAAATATATTAGAATATAAACAATTAAAATTACCCTCCAGGCCTGGTTTTTCTGTGTCACCGACCCGCAGAGGCCTTGCTTTGGGTTCCTCTTTGTGCCTGTTGTGTCTTTGTGGTGCATTCACATCCTCATGATAGACTAAGAGAAAACATAAATATGATTAACAAACATTAAGACTTCAAATACTTTCAATTAATGAGTGGGCTTAATTATTATTTCTGGATAAGACAACACTTACAGCGATTGTGCTGGACATAATTGACAGCAATGTTGGTGGGGACAAATGATGTGCCGTTATCTTTTTTCTTGTTTCTTTGTTCTGCCAACAACCTGGCTTTTGCCTCTTCTGTATAAATAATGTTCTTGATCTTAGCACTGAAAGGAAAGTAGTTAATATTACCTTTGTTTTATGAAACATACTAAAATGTGACTATGAAGACTGCGCGCATACTCAATGCCCAGATCAACTTCAGGAATCCCACTCAGCATCTGATTGGACAACATCTCCTCTGTTTTCTTGGCAGAATTGACTCTGATATTTTCTGGAAGCTCATACAGATGATCCTCTGCATTCTTCACCTTCACTTTCTGTTCCTCATCTTCCCTCACGCCCTTCTTCTTTTTCAACTCTGTTTCAATGTATTTCATCCTTTGAGGATAGAGCAGTAATTAAAAGATAAACACAGACTGTATATGGTTCATTATTAAGTGCATTCTAGTTAAGTCTATGGCGACATATCTAATAGTGTTTTAAATTTGTCACTACCGTTTTACTTACATATCTGCATCCTCATCTCTTCTATTAGTCTCAGCGGAGAAAGAAGTACCAAGGTTGAGATCTGTCTCCTCTTCTGTCCTGCAGGTCCATCAATAATTAAAAGTCATTTGAAGTTTATTTTAAAAAACAGAATTGGTCATGGTTCAGACTTACATGTCCCTGTTCCTGTCTTTGACTTTCTTCATATCTACAACACCTCCAGATTTAAGCTTAAATGGATCATTCTGTTTAACACAGGGAGAACAAACACAATAACGACTCTCTAGCCCAGTAAACAAATTGTTAAAACATGATGACTTACATCAATTTCATCCTCTGGTGGCAGTTTTTCTCCAACCAACAGGGCAGTAACACTGTTGATACAAGTGTTACAATTATTTAATCATTTCACACACTTTCAGACACAGAAAAATACATTAAAAGGACCGCTATTTTTTTTTACCTCACTCCAGTCTGTCTCCTACGCAAGCTCTGAAGCTCTTTTGCTTCTTCCAGTTTTGATCTATGAAAAGACACACAAATATATGTGAAGTGCAGCCAATTTTGTGTCTGGCTACAACAAAACAAAATAACCAAATACAACACACCGTAAATCAGTAATTATAGACACAACGCTAGCTAGCTAACGCTAATTTGAAGACTTGGGTAAAATAACAAAATAAAAGCTTTACCTGACTGCTTTAGTTGTCTCATCCTCCTCTGACGAGTCCGACGAGTCCTTTCTCCTTCTAAAATTTTTGCCAGACGGCATTATTTTAGCAGTATCCCAACAAAAAAAGGAAACAACAGAAATGCGCAGACAACGGGGAACAAATTTATCAAACGTACGATAATATATCGTCACTTCCGGTGTATAAGACTTCCGGTCTGTTAAGATAACCATAACAAATATGGCGACTTACAGATATGTCGGCAGGTTTTCGAGTATTTCTACAAGAATTGCACGAGCGTAAGTTTGTACTTTATAGTTTGCCTGTAACAATTCTCCTACGCCTACATGTTGTGCGTCCGCTGTTGTAAACTGCTAGCGTTAGATAATTTGTTAGAAGGTTATGGTGAATGTAGGTCGCAGAGTGACTAGTCAAAGCAACGTGACCGAGCAGTGCGTGGAGATTAGTGTAGCCTGTGCTCACTTCTGATAGGCCAGTTACACAAGAAAAAGGTTTATGCACCATATATAATTTAACAACAACAATATAAAACGACTCCCATCTGCAAAATGTATTATGAAAGGCATGAACCCTTGACAGTTCATTCTGCTCGTGGGTATCTTCAAAATACTGTATCGTTTGTGGAAAATGTGGACGGTAATGTAATTTATTGTAAGTCTACTAATTATCTTTCTTGTGCTATCAGTTTTGCTGAAAATGGACATCAAAAGGCCAGATTCCACTGGCCTTCACATAATGCAGGAATCACACGCCTTGGGACAATAAAACCTCACTGGATTATTCCTGGTTTGTATTCCTGTGAAAACAATTTCACCTTTTGCTTTGCTAAGGATGCATTGGATATTTGTTTACTGTTTTGCATTAGGAAGAACAATGTTTGTGCAGACACAGGACACACCAAATCCAAACAGCCTAAAGTTTCTCCCCGGTTGCACCATTCTTGACTCAGGAACCATGAATTTTGCAGGCCCTCGTGATGCATACTGCTCACCTTTAGCCAGGTAAACTCAAGCTTTATAAAATTATGCCTAGACTAGGCTTTGGATTCTGTTTCAGATTTACTGTCATGAAAAAGGGTGCAAATATTTTTATTGCAGTATTAGTCTTGTGGTATTTATAAAGTCACCTTTGCATATTGCCTTTATTATAAAATTAAAATAACCAATTAATTTGTCTTACAAAACATTTGTATGTCATACTCCTTACAGTTATAATTTTGTAACTAATCTACATTCACCTTAACCTTCTAACAAAGAAATTACACTTAAATGATTATGTATAATGCAAATGTATTGTTCCTAGCTCTAGACAGCACAGAACTATTTATTCTTAATTTTTTTTTATCTGTTTCAGACAGCTTTTTAGGATAGATGGTGTTAAGAGTGTATTCTTTGGTCCAGATTTTATCACTATAACAAAGGTACTGCCAGATACAGTACAATGTCATGTCTCTTGACGTAGTGGCACTCTATCCCAAAATGTTCTTTCTTTCTATTCCTACTTTAAAGGCTAATGTTGAAATGGAATGGAAAGTCATAAAGCCTGACGTGTTTGCTACCATTATGGATTTTTTCACATCAGGGCTACCTGTAGTCAATGAAGATCGTAAACCAAATGCAGATACAGGTAAAAACTGCTACTTAAGCAATGTTGTAATTTTATAGGAAAAGCTCAAACACATCCAACTCTTTTTTCAGAGCCATCAGATGATGATGATGAAGTTGTTGCTATGATCAAAGAGCTGCTGGATACTAGAATAAGGTATCTCTATTATTGTTGTGGTTTAATTAATAATTGAAAGGCCTGTACCCCATAATTGACTATGATTTCATTCTTAAGGCCAACAGTGCAGGAGGACGGAGGAGATGTTATATATCGGGGATTTGAGGATGGTGTAGTTAAACTGAAACTGCAAGGCTCCTGCACCAGTTGTCCCAGTTCTATTGTTACTTTAAAGAGCGGCATACAAAACATGCTGCAGTTTTATATTCCAGAGGTTGAGTCCGTGGAACAGGTTTTTCTACTCTACTGCAAAGATGATTTTATTTACATTTAAAGTAATAGTATTGTACAACATAAAAAGGTAAATTATGCACATTCTTTTTCCACAGGTAAAAGACGAAGAGGAGGAGGCTGCTCAAGTTTAAATAACTTATGCATAATAGCACATTTCTCTGTCCCTTGAGTATTTTTTTAAAATGCAAGGCATTTTTGTGAAACAATGACCTGCATAATAGTTTTGTAAGTAACAAGTGAACAAAAATATTCTACACACTATGTATGGTATGTTCTGTGACGCAGACGTTTAGTGACTTAAAGGCATGGCTGTAGAATGGGAATTTATTATTCACGATTCATCTTTAAAACAAAAACTGTTTTTTTATGAATTAAATGTAATTAAACAATTCTAAAATATATATATATATTGTATGTGTTTCAGAAACGTTTAATTTAATCTAAAATGTGTCATTGTCATTACAATGTTAAATAAACAAACTATTCATATTATAATTTCAGTGACACTAAAATTATAAAGTAATGACAACAAAATTATTAACGTTATGTAAATTTTGTTTATATTAGAATACAATGATGCTTGCAAATGAGCCATTTAAAAATTATTTGATTGTTAGAGGGAATTGAAAAGGTTAAAGCATAAGCATCTGGGCTCAGTTTTTAAGGTGAAGACGTTTCATCTCTAATTCCAAGAGTCTTTATCAATTCTGAGATCAACTGTAAGAGAGCTGAGCTTTAAGCATAAAGTCTAAATCAAAACAGTTTCACTTCAGAACAACAGCACCTGAATGTGACACTGATACTGATTTGGTTTCAGGTTAAACTCCTACCTCTAGAGATAAAACTCAGCTCTGAATCAGTTGCTCTCAGAATTATATAGTCTCTTGGAAATAGAGACAAAACGTATTCACCTTGAAAACAGTCAATATGCTTTTGCATTAACCTTTTCTACAAGATGATTCCACAGAGAATTTCTCCAGGCATGTTAGAGGGAATCTGGTTACTGTTTTTTTGTGTATTTGCTAAATAGAATGTATTCCATTTTCAACACTCACAATCATAACAGCATATTTATTTACCTTTGTCAGACAGCGTAGGATAGCTTATCAAACTTATCAAATATATATATGAATATTGTACAGTATATTAACCTCAACTCTCTGGCTCACGGATGTGCATCCTGATGCCACGTCAGAAGTGCCTGCGTCTGTGGGTGTACCGTGATTGGCAGAAGGCTCGACCAATCAAAAGGTGCCATCAAGATCCGATAGTCCGTAGTTCCTGCGGAGGCACAACTCAAGAAGTGACAGACGACGTTACTCCAGTCAAAGCGCAGACATGTGTGGTGAGTAGTCAAGAAACCTTTTATTTTCTTTACGGGGAGCTTAACTGTCTATACCAGCTAGTAAACCAAATTTATAATTAAAAATGTTGATGATGCGTTTCAGGAAGTCGTTTAAAATTAGCTGAAGATGGCTAGTAGATGGCTGAGCATGATGTGCTGGTTTCAAACAATGTCGCAGTTAATAACATCCATGTTCACTGTCTTTGTGAATATCATTAAAAACGCTAAATCATGTAGCGTTAATAATGACCGTGGTTTATGTGGTAAACGCTACATCGTTTGCTCAATTCAATCTAATGGGCTACGTGAGAGCTAATGTGAGTGGCATTACTCTGTCAGTCACCAATCCTTACTGGTTAGCTATTGTAAATGGTTTTACAGGTATATAATATAGGCATTTCTGTTCACTGATTAAACAGCCCTATTTTTTGAATTACGCATTTAGATAAAAAAAAAAAAAAAAACCTGACAATGTAACATTACCGGTATAGCTAGTGCCCTGACAAACCAACAGATTATTCTATTTGTGGACGCTATAGTGAAAGTGAAATATTTGTGTCAAGCTCTTTTACCATCACCTAAACACCCATTAATATGTCACTTATCACCACAGTGCACTTGTCAGTCTGGATAAACGAGTTTTGTTCCTTTTTTAAACAAACCAAATGCCCCTTCTGCGTTTTAGGTATTTTGCCTTCTCTCATGAATGAGTGCTCTGTTCAACTCATACACATCCTACTTATTCACAGTTCACACAGCAAATTCTGTTGTATGGAATTTGTGAGTAAAAAGTTTGTGTTTGGATTTCCACAGGCATGTTAATTCTATTTATTGTTTTTTAGTTGATTATGGCCACTGTTACATGGAACAAAGTATGTATGTAAATAATGAATGATGTATAGATCTTTTTATTATTGACATTCCTGGGTAAAGCCAATCAAAACAACACAGTGTTCTAGTACTAACTAGTTCTATGTGTGCCTATATAACATTTTGCCCTTTATTTGTTGTTTGTTCCACAAGTCATCACACTGTTAACTGGTTAAATTGTGTATGCTCAGTCAGTGTGAATCAGCTGGTCTGTCATATAAGTGCCATTTATTGTCTTTATTGCCTGTGAGTCAAATGCCTTGTGATAATGGTACACATCAGTTTCCCCAAGGGGACAATTCAAGTCTAAGTTTGTTTCTTTTCTACACCCCCCACCGCTTAGGAATTTTTGCCTATCTCAACTACCATGTACCAAGGACTCGCAAAGAGATCCTTGAGATTCTCCTCAAAGGCCTACGACGTCTGGAGTATCGGGGATATGACTCTGCTGGTATGTACTCTATATTAATGTTATACTTTGTGGTTGTTTTAATATGCAGAAACCTTTTTGTGGTTACTATTTTCCACTGACATAATACTTTTTTTGTTCTTGTTAGGTGTGGGAATTGATGCAGGGAATGGCAAAGAATGGGAATCGAATGCAAAATCTATCCAGCTCATCAAGCAACGTGGAAAAGTAAAGGCTCTGGATGAAGAAATCCACAGTAAGTATTTTTCAACTGCCACACATTTTTGATCTCTCAATACTAATGTGTGTGTGCTGATTGTGCCGTGATCTTGCATATGTGTGTTTGTCTGTGATCTATAGAACAACAAAATCTAGAGATGGACATTGAGTTTGATGTTCATCTTGGCATTGCACACACTCGCTGGGCCACCCATGGTGAGCCAAGCCCAGTTAACAGTCATCCACACAGATCTGACAAGAACAATGGTAAGCTTTTAATCAGGAGACATGGTTTTCTCCATCAGACAAGACTTTATATGTATTGTATATCATTCTTCTTATTTTTTAAAGAGTTTATAGTCATTCACAATGGAATTATCACCAACTACAAAGACCTGAAGAAATTCCTGGTAAGATGTTGACTGGATTGGTGTGTGACTTAGATGGGTACTCGGGAATAGAACTTGACTTCTCATCTTAATTCCACAGGAAACCAAAGGCTATGTGTTTGAGTCCGAGACCGACACCGAGAGCATTGCAAAGCTGGTGAAGTACATGTATGATAACAAAGAGAGTAACGACATCAGTTTTGCAACACTTGTGGAGAGGGTGATCCAGCAGCTGGTAAGCCCACTCTTGTCTCTGGGATTACCAATCAACAAGAAGCTGGGCTCATGTATTTTTTTTTTTCTGCCTGTAGGAGGGAGCCTTTGCTTTGGTCTTTAAGAGTGTCCATTACCCAGGAGAGGCGGTTGGCACAAGGTACTTAGGATGTTAAACTGTTTTGATCTGTATGGTTCGAAAAAGTCTATACTGTACATCTTATTCTATTCAATAAGTTTCCTGAAACAATAGTTTATTGTAACTATTTCATTTTCAGGAGGGGAAGTCCTTTGTTGATGGGAGTGAGAAGTGATCACAAGCTGTCTACAGATCATATTCCAGTGTTGTACCGCTCATGTATGTTTAAAAATGCATTTTTAGTGTTAATATCAATTTTATTTTTCCATATCTGAACAGTGTTTTATATTTTGTTTCATAGCTGCTAAAGATAAGAAGACCTGCGCTCTACCAAGGACCGACCAGGACACCTGCCTGTTTCCTGTGGATGAGAAAGCCGTAGAGTACTACTTTGCTTCTGATGCCAGGTATGCATCTTGTTTTCTTGGCAATTTACCCCTGGAATTTTTTTTTCTCTACTTTTCTATAAAATTTTAATAATATCAACATTGTTTTGGTAGTGCAGTGATTGAGCACACAAACCGGGTGATCTTCTTGGAGGATGATGACGTGGCTGCTGTCATGGAAGGACGACTGTCCATCCATAGGATAAAGCGTACAGCAGGAGACTACCCAGCCCGCGCCATCCAGACCCTGCAGATGGAGCTTCAGCAGATCATGAAGGGTGAGTTGGAGGTTACACTTAAGTCACCATATATCACCCCACCTTTTTAACATTTGCATTCTTGAAACATGTAATTTTTGTTAATAACCCTGTCATTTCTTTGTGATTCTCAAATGGTAATTATCTGGTTATAAACATCTAGCCTTTAGGCAACCTTTTGTTCCTTAGTAATTATTTATTTGGATTCCCTACACCCTGAGGCAATGCCCTGATTTAAAAAAAAAAAAAAAAAAAAAAAAAAAAAGTCTTGTGCATTATCCTCCAGTGCTAATACCTAAAAATGATGTGGCACAGCACTGTTGTTTTCTTTGATTTTTATATCCTCTCACCTGTCTCTTTCTTGGTAATCCAGCAGATGGCAGTGATAAAGCAATGTTGTGGGGAGCTGACGTTCCTCTGTGGTTCCTTTTCTGGAACCATTCTGTTCAATAATCTAATTTGCATGACTCATGTGCTGTCATTGAATGGGTGTAAAACTGTATATGTTACTGTCATGGGAGTAAAGTGTCTTGTTGCCAAATGTGTGGGTAAAAAGGTTAATAAACTATCAACTCTGCAAATAGCAGCAACATGGGGTTCTCAGAAAGTTGTGCTTATCTCTTCTTAAAAGTATTTGCTTTTGTGTAATTTTAGGAGCTTATGTGTGTCAACCAAGCCTCTTCAGACACCCTGTTTATTCTTCTTTTAAGTGGCATTCTCTTTTTAATGTAATCTTCCGTTTGTTGCTCCACTACAGGAAACTACCATTCCTTCATGCAGAAGGAAATCTTTGAGCAGCCAGAGTCTGTGGTCAACACCATGAGAGGAAGAGTCAACTTTGAAAATAACACAGGTTAAAAATTTAGATTTTAAGCACACAAAGGTAATTTAAATTGTGTACTTAAGTTGCATACAAAAATTTTAAATCCACAAACTATTCTGTGATTTATGTATCATTTCAAAACATCTTTAAGGAAAGGCTTTGTTTCCTTTTTTGCAGTGATACTAGGTGGACTAAAAGATCACATCAAAGAGATCCAAAGATGCCGGCGCCTTATCCTTATTGCTTGTGGCACCAGCTACCATGCTGGCGTAGCGGTGAGTGGAAATACATCTGGTTTGCCATACTCATTGAATTCATATGAGTAGTTGAAAATGTGTTGTCTGAGTGAGTTCACCGTGGACACAGGTGTGAGAATTGTGCACTGGCTCATTCATTTTGATGGCTTTGTTTAATTCATTGATGCTGAGCAGTGCTCTGGTTATGTTCCAGACTCGCCAAGTTCTTGAGGAGCTGACTGAGCTGCCTGTGATGGTGGAGCTGGCCAGTGACTTCCTGGACAGAAACACACCAGTTTTCAGAGATGACGTCTGCTTCTTTATCAGCCAGTCAGGTGGAGACCACTGTGACTCTAATCCAATAAGCACATTCTCCACATATTCTCCAAATCATGAGCGATCTGTATGCACTAAGTAACACTTTTGATTACCTTAGGGGAGACTGCTGACAGCCTCATGGCGCTGCGCTATTGTAAAGAGAGAGGGGCATTGACTGTGGGCATTACTAACACAGTGGGCAGCTCCATTTCAAGAGAAACGGACTGTGGAGTCCACATAAATGCGGGTCCTGAGGTTGGAGTAGCCAGCACCAAGGTAGGCCACCTTTCTCTAGTGAGTCTGTTATAGTTAACACAAAGTCTTAAAGACCACAAGTGAACTTTATTTTGGCTTTGTCACATTTGACTTTTCAGTTTGCTTACTGTAAGGTGACCCAATCATTCTGAGCTGGATACCTCTCAACAGTTACATCATCTCAATAAATGAACTTAACGCCCACTGACACTAAACTCAGACCAGATGATTGTTTATCTGTTCTTCTTCTTTATAGCTTAGATTTTATTTCGCTCTGAGCCCATAGGGAGTAGGTGAAGCATGATCTCTCCATAATCCCGGCCATCCTCTCCCCTTATTTTTAAACAAAAGGATAAAAAATATTTCCCAGCCAGGTCCCAGCAAGTCTGCACAGAAAGGGAAGAGAGCGGGTCCCGTCTGGGCCTAGCCTCTAGTCTTGGCTCAGGGTCTCCTGTGCTGCTCCAAAGTCTCAGCACACGCCTCAGAGACGCCATCATTTACTGCCTGACTGGCTGCGCCACACACCCAAACTCGGCTCCAGTAAATGATGGTGTTGGCACCCCCCACCACCTGATGACTCTAAATGATTTCTAAATGATCATACCCAGGCTTTCCTCTTTTTATGATCAAAATCATTACAGCAATATTCAAACTTTATTTTGCACTATAATATATGGCATGTTCTGCTTGTAAAAACTTAATACTAATAACCAAGAAAACTAAAGGCATCTATTTTTGCTTAAGTTTGTTTGTTTTAGCAATTAAAGTGTATAATTCCCAGTGTATTTGGCATGCTGTCATGACTAATGAAAACTGTTTAGCATTTTTACAACAATATTCTTGGCTACAGACACTTTGAGACCAGAGGGTCCTGTAAAATGACTTCACTTGAACACTGATTAAATCAGTAGAGGATGTACAGTATAGTCTCGTTTGTGCTGTTGCTATCTGTTGTGACATTTGCTTTCTGATTGAATGTTGTTTTCCTGGAAGGGCAGTTGTTAAGCTCAACTATATTAATGCTGCTGCACATGCCAACAAACAACTGCTGCTTGGCATATGCTAAAAACCCAATCTTCTGTGTCATTTGCGGAACATTATTATCTTGAGACAATGCAACGCTTCGTTTTAATTTTGTGTTGCAAAAAAGGAGAGCACCAAACCTGGAATGCTCACTTCATTTTTATTTTGTCCTGTTTCAATTTGATGCTTATCTAAAAAAAAAAAAAACAAATGACCTAAATGTGTAAGTTTCTTGTAGTAATCTTAAACAGACTGTGTACCTACTTACCATCTTCTCAGTTAAGTGCTGACATTAACTAAATGCATGCTCTTCTGTCTTCAGGCCTACACCAGCCAGTTTGTGGCCCTGGTTATGTTTGCCCTATTGATGTGTGACGACAGGATTTCAATGCAGCCAAGACGTCGGGAAATAATCCAGGGTCTGAGAGTGCTTCCAGGTAAAATAGAGATTGTGAGACTTGTTATGCAGCCAAGTCATATGCTCTAATCTCAAATATATTCACAAAGCTTTGCTATAAAAAAAAAGATCAAGTCTGTGTTTGTTGTAAATGATGAGATAAATCTTGAAAAAGTAAGCGGGGAGTAGGGAGAAGGCTGTCTATTGTCTGTATGCCCTCGCATGCTGCTCAAAATCTGAAGCATATGGTGGCATGTCCTTAATGTTAACCTAATGAGAAATGTCTGGACAGTCATCTGCACCCTGCCCAAAAGGATGAGGTTATACAGTGCAGCTATGAGTTTGTGACAAAAACTGAATATTCACTCAACCTGTAATCATGCAAAAACACTCTAATGTCTTTTCTTTTTTTTCTTCCCTACAAAAGATCTGATTAAGGAGGTTCTGAGTTTGGATGATGAGATCCAGAAGTTGGCCGAAGAGCTTTACGAACAGAAGAGTGTACTGATCATGGGCCGGGGGTACCATTATGCTACCTGCCTTGAAGGAGCACTGGTACAATAAAAAAATCACACTGACATAACGTCTACACAAAATATCAAATCTTTTGAATAACATTCAGATCTTTTCATTGTTGTGTAGAAAATTAAGGAAATCACGTACATGCACTCAGAGGGCATTCTGGCTGGGGAGCTGAAGCATGGTCCTCTGGCTCTGGTGGATAAACTTATGCCTGTCATTATGATTATCATGAAAGATCACACCTACATCAAATGTCAGAATGCCCTTCAGCAGGTTGTTGCCCGCCAGGTAAGAGCCATTTCAAAACTCCAAAATATAAAAATTTATTGCAACAACAAAGAACTGTGCTGGGTCAATCAAGCAAACGGTTTATCACAGTTTAAGATTATTATTTTAAGACAGGCATGTAACTGCCTATTATGGATTAACACAAAGTCCTTCACTCTTCGAAAAAAAAAAAAGATGGCTAAATCACTTTGAATGTTGGGTCAATGAGCCTAGTCCTGTCTGTACCACACCTTGGATCCCTTGTTTCAGTAAATAAGAAGGTGGGGTCTGTGCAGTGTGAGATCATTGCTGTAGTAATGTGCAGCAGATGTGCATTTTAAGAAGTGTGAACTGAACTGACATGTGAAAAATAAGCATTTTTAAGATTTAGGTCTTGATGACCCATAACTATGTTAAGGCTCATGTTGACAGTTCATGTACTTGGCTAAGGCTTTGTGTTTGTTTACAGGGCCGCCCAATTGTCATATGTGACAAAGATGATTATGAGACCGCCAAGAATTCCAGCCGCACCATCAAAGTGCCTCAAAGTGTGGACTGCCTGCAGGGCATCCTGAGTGTCATCCCACTACAGCTGCTGTCCTTCCACCTGGCTGTCCTCCGAGGTTATGATGTGAGTTACTCCGCTTTTATTTTAAACACTTGCACTTGCTATAATCTCTTCCTTTCTCTACATTTTCTAATTAAAGGATAATCCGTTTTTTGCAATATGTCAGTTTAAATCATTTTAAGAACTGTAAATTGTGTAAAAGCTACACAAAGTTTTTTTTTTTTTATATATATATTTTTTATATTACAGGTGGACTGTCCAAGAAACCTGGCCAAGTCTGTGACAGTGGAGTAATGCCACAATCACCCTACCCCTCGCAGGCATGTAGTCAAACACATGTACCAACAACGGAGTGCAAAAGAATGAAGATTAAACGGAAGGCAATGTCTTGTCTTTGTCTAATGTCCCTTACTCAACTGTTTCTTATTGTGTATCTCATTGTTACATATTATATGTATCTCAATGTCTAATTTGTCTACAGGACTATCTTTTGTCATATTGTTAAAACAATTGTCTGCAGTTGCAAGGTCTGGGCTGACACTAATACTGTACATTCACAAAACTGACAGAACTATATTGACCTAAGGTTGCTTTAAGATGAGCAGACTGCGCATGTGTTACCTTATCACTGGAAGCTTATTTGAGCAGGTTACATTACATTTTAAAGGCTTATTTTGGTAAGTGCAATGATTTGTAGCATACATATTTTTCCTTGGCAGCTAATCCTTTAAGAGTATTTTCACTCAAAAACTGAAGTAAATGACAGATTTGAATCATTCCATGTCACAGAGTTACTGTACTCAGAACAGCATCACTGGTTTCTTTTAACTTGTTTTTTGCAGTGAATTTACCATGTGATCCAACAAAGGTGAGCAAGAGATTGTATCAAAAGTGTCAATATGCAATCTCTCTGGTGCATGACACCATATAACTGCACGTTGTTACATTTAAAGCTTCCTGATTTTAGTTAAATTTTTTTTTTTGTATAATCAACCTTTCATAAACTTAATGTGTATTTGACTTTTTTTTTTTTTTGAATTTGTCAGCCCACACCTTGTCAGCACAATTACTGCTCTGACAACATTGGGACCATTTCTTTCTATTGTTTTGTATGTATTTTTTTTTTTTCTCCAATCATTTTGTTTTTTTGAATTTATGTTTATTAGAAATATGTATATTACATTCTATAAATTGTCAATTGCTAAACCAAAAGTTCTTTTTGCAATGGCTTTGGAACTTTGGCAAACCAAAACATGCATCCTTTTCTTTGTAGCCAATTTATACTGATATAATGAAGTCCCCTCAAGCCTAAGGTATTTACTTGGCAGGTGGGGCGGCAGCTGTGTGTGTGACTCGTGAAATTTTCTTTTCTTTCTTTTTAAAGGAAATGAAAACCGTCAAATACAAGCGTGTAGTGATAAGGTATAGCTGCTCTAATTTACTAAATATAATAATAATAAAAAAGGTCATTATACTTTTTTATTTTTTTTTATTTTAGTCAAGTGTTTTTACATTTTCTTGCTGGCCTATCTTGGGACACTCAAACATGTTACAGGGAGTTTTGAGCTGTTGAAAGAATTGAATGTGGAGTATTGTAACGGCTGCTGAACTTGGCTTTAAAAACTTTTAGGCTGTTGATGTGATACTAATTAAGGGCACTGATGCAATAAAGTATCAGTACTTCTCTCTGAACCTGTCTCTCTCGTTTGACCTGAACAACTACAAAATCATACAGCAATTTTAATGTTATAAAGCCTTCAAAGGAAATTATTAGCCAATTAAACTGACTTAATCCCATTCACCTTATTATAATAAATGATATATCTTGAAAGAATACGTCTGGATATATATAATAAATTAAACCTTTAGATGCAAACTGGACCCTCAGACATTGTGCAGAAATGTCTAAGAGGCTGGAGACAGTTCCTGAATGGAGTAAAGTGTATGAGCTGGGAAACTAGTAATAGTCCAAGCTTTGGCCAAATACTCCACATCATCAAGTCCCAGTGCCAGGGCAAAAACAGTCTAGAGTGTCTGTTCAGTGTTTACCAGATCCATAAAGGCATACGATTATTATTCCAACACACTGAATATAACATGCAGCAGTATTGACCTCTTTACACTTGTCGTTCCTCCACAGCAGAGATTCCCAATGCAGACCAGGACCCTGGTCCAGTATCTTATGTGAAGGCAGGTTAAGCACAACTGTCATCTTTAGTTGGAGGAATGCATTTGCTTTGCGCATGGCTGAAAGGCACAAAGCTAAACAATTCGTGAGAGTGAGTGGAACTTTCAGGAGAATTTCATTACTCTGGGTAATTCAACAACTATGTGACATGCTGCATTACAGTAATAACAGAAAAGGTTAAAGACAAGAGAATAACACATCTATGATTAGCTGTTTATAGTTATATATGCTAGACAACTGGGCTGTATCTGGCATAAAAGCCAACAGTATAAAAGGTTTTCTTTGCATAGTATCAATCTCAAGTGAGAAATAAATCTTATGTCTAAATACAATGATGCCTATTAAAGCAGTAACTGGTATTTCCACTGTCCCTGAATAAGACCAGCAGCACACTGTTGCTGCAACCTTGTCTAATATTTTCCAAGATAAATTCAGTTAATTTGTGTATGTGACATAATTCAACATCTGGAAGTAGTTAGCCACAGTCTACGGAGTACATATTCTCATTTCTGTAGCTCATGCAGTGAGTGTGTCACATTTCTAACAGAATCTTTGTTCTTTTGTCCTGGTGTAATTTTATTTATTGAAAAAAAAAGATATTATTGTTGGCTGTGTGAATAAACAAGAGGAATTGTTTTTTTGTTTTAAATAAAAACCACTAGCTGTTGTTGAGCAATTTAAATCAGATTATCAACAATTTGTATTCAACAATCAAACATAGAAACTCTAGACCAATTACATGCAACTTTCATGAGTACAAAAACAACATGCCTCATCAGTTTGTGTTAAAGACATAATTCATTCATTCATTTTCTACCGCTTTGTCCCGTTAGGGGTCGCGGGTGACTGGAGCCTATCCCAGCAGCTTTGGGCCTAAAGACATAATTATTTCTGTAAAATAAAAAATAAAAAATCACAATATAATTATTTATTTTCAGTACACATTAGTTTGCACTATGCTGCTGTTCAGTGGCGCTCATCGAGGAACCTGCAGCCGCTCTTGGACAATGAAGACAAATGTTTCTCAGTCAGTTCCGCTTTATGACCTCTTTTATTTAGTAAATGTCTTTAAAATTCAAGCATCAGAGCAATTGCACAATTAGGCTAGATGTATACAAAAGTCACTGTAGACAAATAGCTGTAAATCCTGTCCGGATTGCTTCACCGCACAGTGATCCAAGTCCAAACAAGCACTGTCAAGGATGGTTGTACACTCATGGCACCCCCTGTCTCCCTACAGTGCAGGGCGTGGCGGTGGGCGGGATGGTGGCGGCACCCGTCGAGCCAGTGGTCCTTGAGGAGGAGGGGGCAGGGAGCTGGTTGGGGAGGCTGGGGGTGGCAAGTTTGTAGGGGGCGCAGGTATGTACAGACTCGGGGCTGGGGTGTAGGGGGGAGGTGTCACGGGTGGGGTGCGGAGGGTGGAGCAAGGAGGAGGGCCAATGGGAGTTGGAGGAAGGGTGCTCTGTGGAGCAGGTGGGCTTATGCTGGGCGGGCTGTAGATGGGACATGGCGGCTGATTGTAGTTTGGGTAGCGAGGAGGTGGGGACTTGATTCGGGTAAAGTTTATGCACCTTCCCTGAAACAAAATGTTTTCACAAACACCAGACAGGATTGTGTGACAATGAGTATCAAGTGCAAATCACACCTGAAAAGTCACATGTAATTTTAGTAAAAAAAAATTCTTTAACAACAATGACACTATGAACTGTTACTTGCAGCACAAAGTAACATAACAGACTGTCCAGGACGTTTGTTTTGTGATATACCCTATTACACTGACATCTTTGGCATACCCCGAAGAAGACTGTTATTTCTATAAGGAATTTATTATATTTCTAGTATTCGCCATTTTCTACATTAGAAAATCCTTTTTCATACTGCCAACGGGCAGAGGACCTAGTGATGTCCCCCAAGTTAACTAGTACAGTTTGTAAGCAACTTATCTCCCCTCCCACCTCTCTGGTCATTTAAAGAAGGAAATAAAAGCAACTCTTTCAACAAGAGACTTACTATAATTGGAAACAGAACAAGGATGTTTACTGTTGTTGATCAAGGGTACTGAAGCTTTACACTACTTTAGTAAGAAAAGCCTTTCTGTGAATTAAATTGGAGCTATAAAGTACTTTTAGTATTGAAAAGTAATACATTCAAAGAGTAATCACAAAAGGCACCACTGCACTTTGACCCACTGGAGCTGCAATTGAGCCTACACTTGAGAAGATTGCATCATCTTCTTGGACTGACTGTATATTTTAGTAAGTCAATTGGATGTCAACACAGCTAGCAGGTCCTGTACCAAAACTGAAAGCATGAGTACAAAAGTATATACGTTTACGCGGCAATTTTTTAAAAATGATTGTTAACATAATGCTTTTAATTGAGTACCCATTATATTATGTTTTCCCACTTCTCTTGTTTCCAACAGACCTTGTAATTCGGCTGCCAACACCGGCAGAGCAGCTGGCCATTGAGGAATTGCATTTGCTTTTGTTATAATAACTTCTCCAGATGTCTTCACGCTGCAGTGCACTATAGCCAGACACTGTACTCTAAATCTCAACCTTTCCCATATGACTGTGTCACTAATAACAACCCCGGCCCATTTTCCCACTTTCAGGTACACCTCCCACTTGCAAATGTATAGTATTATATCAAGTCAATAGTCTAGTAAACGCTGAATAAATATCTTACCTTGTCACCTGGATGAGGCCTCATTACAGACACACGATCATAGCCTTTTTTTAGAAGTACCCACAATGCATCCAGCTTACTCTGTGAAAAAACTCAAACTATAAATCGCTGTCACAATGATCTTATGATACATGACCTACATTTGTCCAGTGATGAGTTGGTCTAAGTAAGCAACTCAGCTTGCTTTTATTATTTGTATTTGTGAAGACACATTTGTTGTAATCACTACAAAGAGAAAAAAAAGAAGCTGTTTTACTTTTCCAAAGAGCTGGCCATACGGGAGATGAGTCTGTCTTCTATTAGTGATCCCCTGCTGAGTGGTAAAGTTTAAAGACTTTTTAACCCTTTACTGGCTAGAGGAAGAGACTGTGAGCCAGTAGATAATCAAGTGCTACAACATGTCTAATGAAAGTGCAGCATTTTAATGCTCACAGGTCTTGTTGGATGCCATTGTAACAGACAAGTATGTCAAGTAAGTGTAGGTTATGTGTTACAAATCAGGCCTTTTTTTGAAATGCTAAAAATGTGTCATATGCTGTCTGACTTGTTTTTAGTTTGATAAAGTGAAAGTTTTTGGACATCTATCCTTTTGTCAGCTCCCTTTTATCTTTGTGTTACCTGGATGGGTGAATACCATTTCCAGGGCCCGGGTGGTCGGTGCATGCCATTGTTAAGGACTCGTGTGGGAGCAGGATGCTCATACTCCTGCTCAGGCATTTTTACTCTGGCATTTTTGGCCTTTTCTAGCTTTGCTCCTTCCTCTGTGGAGCCTTTTTCCCCCCAACGGACCTAAACACAAAGACGTGACGCTTACTAATGTGACTCATTTTGATTAAATACAAAATATTTAATTAAATACAAATGTTCTTGAGAACCCAAAGGTTAACCTCCATTCTTTTGATTCCTCCAACTCCTCTTCCTCCGTAATAAGAGGCATCCACCGTCGGCCATTTTTTCTTTGGTGTGTCAAAGTCTTCATCATCCTATTGCAGACAAGAGGAAGTCTTTTTTACAAAACTAGACGTCTTTACACAACACATGCATAGGCTACTAATGACGTGTTGTCCTTTGAACTGACTGACTGGTAAATGGGGAGCCAGAATGAAGCCTGGAAGAAGTTTTGTGAATTATTACTCAATATGGGAATTATAAACTTTAGTCTCTATTGTGACATACATAGGAATTTATATGGTCTAAAACTTGTTTTGTACTTGGGCTATAAATGAAAACCATAACATTGGCCATTGATATTGAAACAATAGTCTCTCACATTGCCTCAAAGTGTCTTCCTTTAAGTCTAGCTTTTCTATGAATATACTGTATACTGAAGAAAGTTTTTAACGTAACACTTTTGAACTCTATTAAAGAAAGATTAATATTCAGTTCATGGGCAGCAGCTCTGGTGGACATTCCTGCAGTCAGCAGGCCTATTGTACGTTCCCTCAAAACATGCGACACCTGTGACATTGTGCTGTGTAACAAAACTGCACATTATAGAGAGGCCTAAGGCACACCTGTGCAATAATCATGCTCTACTCAGCATCTTGATGTGCCTGTGAGGTGGGTGGATTATTTCAGCAAAGGAGAAGTACTCACTAACAATGATTGATGAACAATATTTGAGAGAAATAGACCTTTTGTGTTCATAGAAAAAGTCTTAGATCTTTGAGTTCAGCTCATGAAAAATTGGGGCAATAACAAAAGTGTTTCTATAAAACTTTTGTCCAGTATAATTAACTAAGTATAACTATCTAAGCATATTATTACATTATGTAAATCTAAAATGTATTATACGTTGTCTCATTGCACATTATAGAGCTTCTGTTGTTTGTTAAGTTAGTCTATAGTGTTCTTTACCGAGCTCTCTTCTGCAGGTGGGGGTGGGGGCCCATGGATGATCTGTGGGACAAAACACAACATGAGACTTTGAAAAGTTGTTTGGAAAGATGTTCAACATCTGCAGAAAAGAAGAAGCCAAATACACATGTAGGACAATGTTATTGTCTTTTCTGTGTGACATAGTTACACAAGGTTTTATTTCTCTCATAAGAGCATGACACTGACCTACAAATCTGCTCACCAGACTTTTGGACTCAAGTTATCAATTAAAAGCAGAGTGAAGTTACATAAAGCACAAAACTTTTAGCCTAATCCTCAGAAATGCCAAATTTGTGGCAACAGCTGCAACATGAAATCATCTCGTTCATAAAGTTTGTTAAAAGCCTTTTTACACAATAAATACTTATTTCTGTGCTGTTATGTGAGCTATATC
Source organism: Neodontobutis hainanensis (assembly GCA_024349245.1). Classification (NCBI taxonomy): domain Eukaryota; kingdom Metazoa; phylum Chordata; class Actinopteri; order Gobiiformes; family Odontobutidae; genus Neodontobutis; species Neodontobutis hainanensis. The sequence continues at coordinate 721,243 of JALDNG010000007.1, forward strand.
TACATATAACTTGTGTCTAAAGTTTAGTGATTTTCAAATGTTTCTCAATGGAAAATAAATAATAACCCATAACAACCCAGCAAGACTCTCCTAAACATACAAAAATCTAAATGGATGAGAACAGAGAAGTAGAGGCACAGCCACGTTGTAAACATGTTTCCCTGGCACCTGTCAGCGGCACAATCTCCAGCAGTGGAAACTCTGGAGCACATTTAATAGACCAACCATGCTCTTTGTTTTAAAAAAAGAATACAAATTTTGCAGCGATGAGCTCAGGACCACGCTGCAAGTGCTTTGATGCTGAAAGACCACCGAGTAAATAATGGCATGGGAGTGTTTTTTTTTCTTTACAGTATTCAAGTTATTGTCCTTTTACAAGCTTCAAAAAATATTTATCCTAGGTGACTCTTATTTTGTGTGTATTCCTCCAGTTAATAAAGGGGGTCGGATTGGGCAATGCATTACCTGCTATGACTTTTGAAAATTCTAATTATTTCAACAGCAGTAAAATTACTAAAACAGACACATGTCCAGCACCTTGACCTCTGGGGTGTGGGATAAATTAAGTAGCAGACAGGCAGTATACTAAGCCCTTCACATTATGTGAGTGTTGATCAGGTTAATACGATGGCTTGAGGGCTGGTAGCCAGACACTTCAGTAAACTCACCACAGTGCAGCACAGAGGCCAGAACCACCAGAGGAGGGCCAAAATGACCAGTAGCATCAAGATGAGCAGCGCTATGGCCAGTAGGGTCCCATCAGACTGTGACAGAGAGACCAAAAGCATTTCTGAGACATGAACTAGAACAAAAGCAGCTTAATCAGTTCTAACTGTATATTTATAATTTTATAGTGCATTAGTGATCAGTCCAAAACCATATGACACATCACCAGGGGTCTGAAACTGACTACTGTTTCATTCTCCACTGATGATTGAGCATATTTATTGGTGAGGTTATGGCCAGTTTCATTGAAGAGGAGCCAGTGGGTACATATACCCCACAAACAGCTCTCTGCTCTGAAAAAATAAAACTAAACTATAAGACAGTTCTGTTAGTTTGTGCAGATTTTTCTAAGTAACGAGTCCTATTCTGGTGGATTTTTGAAAGTCCTGTGTCAAACAACATAAGTTTACTGGCTTCCAATCAAATGCTATCTCATCAAAACAAAATGGCACGGCATAGACAGTGAGACACAGACAAAATTCAACCTAAAATTAACCTTGGAGGAAGAGTACTTCTTTTCATTACATGCCAAATATTTTTCCGTTTGGTCTGTAGCCCAAGGACACTTTTACGTTTTGGAATAGACTTTTCCCTCCAAGGGAAATGGTTTGGCACCTCTGTCCTAGAATAAAAGTAATTGTTATTGTCTGTATATGCATCTAAAAATACATTGCATTATTTATTCTTAATTATATTTGTGCTTAAATTAGTGTTTTTAACTACAATGAGATGCTATCTCTTTATTATTCTGGTAAAATATTAACATAAACTTAGGTCCTATGTGTCTTTTTTTGTTTGTTTGCTTGTTTGTTTGTTGTGTTGTGGTAAGTTATGTTTGTTAGTGTTTTTTCTGTCTTGTGATCACTGCATGTTGGAAAATTGTGTACATGTGGTGTGTGAGGAGCTGTTGGACAGACTCCAGGAAGAGCTGTACTAGAGTTACAGCTAATGGAGATCTAAATGAATACAAATACAAATACATGGCACTCACACAGCCCACAGTTGTGATGGTGACTGAGCTGGAGATAAAACTGAGGCCTTCATTCATACTGACATATAGGTTTGCAGCCCTGGAAAAAGGACAAATCTGTCACATATTGATCCTTTGCATTGATTTGTAATTTCCAAAAGAGTCAGTTGACTTACATTCCCTCATCTTGGAGTATTGGTGCAGGACAGAGCAGATAAGTATCTTCCACAACCAGAGGCTTCACCGCTAATGAAAAAGAAAAAAGGGTTTGTTAATGCACATTTAATGCACATTTAATGCACATTTATCTTGACTGAATCTGGTTCTAAAATGTGACTTCCCGTTTCTTAGAGGCAGTTGTTTTGTTGTAATGTATTAAGAGTTACATACATGCACATTTATCAGAAATCATGAACACAAAATTAATGTAGGCGCTTTCTTTGTCTGGCTGCATTTGAAAAAAAAAAAGTTCCAACAAGCTTCGTTACCCAAAGCAGACTATTTATACTGGCAGCAGGAGAGCATACCCAACAAGTGAGGACATCTACGTAAGAACTGCAAGGGTTATAGCTGTCCATTTTTGAAATGAAGATAGAGTAGATAGATCCTGACAGATGCAGCAAAATATGGACTAACCTCATACATGAAATGGACCTTTTATTGATAAAAGTCTGATATAGAAGCTTCAAGACATACTGCATTCCACCTAAATCCCTAAAGTACAAAAAGTCTGGCAGATTTCCTGAATTCATGTCAGGATGTTTTATTGGACTGTTTACTCCCCGAGCGTAGAAAGAGGACACGTTTTACTGTGAGGTGCAGATAAGTGAAAGGAACATAACTTAAAATTGTTAAATGATTAAGAAATATTACTTAAAATTTAAATCCAATGAATCTTTAAATCAAAATGAGAATGGCTGTGCAAAAGGGCTTTTTTATTGCCAAAATTGCCACACGTGTCACTAAAGCAATGACATGGCCAGGCAGTGTCTCTGACTGTTCACTGTATTTACTGCTACTTCTCTTGGACATTTCATCTCAACATCCATTCATCTGCCCAACACATGTATGTCGCTGCTTTCCTTTTGGCCATTTTTCTGGATTTGTAAAGTATGTAATGATTATGAATACAGAGGGGAGTTTAGATTGATCATATATTAAATGTGTTTTTTGTTATTCTTTTATTTACATTTACAGTGTCTCTTTGGGCAAACTGTGGCCTAATTATTTTCATTCCCTATTCACACCTGATGCGATGTAAATAAGTTCCAGAGACTTCTGTGTAAACACTATGAACGGAGCTGGAATATACAAGTATAAACATAAGGAGATAATTGTTACCCCGTCTGCAGGAGGAACTGAACATGGGACAAGAAAGATGTTTTTGCTGAATGTTGAGAGCATTACAATTCATAAGAAACTCAACCAGAACAAACATTAATAGACCGGCTTATCAAAATAAACCTAGGAATAAATGTATATATACACATTACATCAATTTATGTGCTATATAAAGCTGGCCTTAGGATACACACTGTAATTGTGTGGCAAACCCTCCCATTTACAGCAGCTTGTTTGTGCCCAAATGCTGAGTGCATGGTGGGAAGAGGTTTAAACCTTTACAGCCTTTACAGTAATACTGCTGGGGAAAAATGTTGTTGAGGGTTTCCTCTTCCTGCCTCATAGGCTATTTACCTTACAATAAGTGAGCAGCAGTTTAACAGCATGGCTAGTCATAGAGAAGCTCAGTAATTTATTTAACAATGGTCTAAACAATTATTTAATTACATCATGCTGCTTTACTGTAAACTAACTCTGTGATAAACTTTGATCAGACAACATCAGTGTGTTTGAGGTGACTGAGTTTGTGTTACTCACTCTTGGTCAGGGTGTCATTTATGCGAAAGCTGCATAGCACCTTTTCCACGTTGCGGGCATGCAGGAATCCATTTCCTCGCACCACCACCTGGAAAGACTCTAAGAAAAAGAAGGCACTTTAAATGATAATTTACTAACTTATAAACAGTCTAGTAAGAGAAAAGTAGACCTCACTATGGCTAGAGACAAGCTTAGCCTTTTGACTATTTAGTGCAAAGTGCAAACTAGATTCAAACATTTGCGCAGTAGTAGAAAAAAATACAATAAATGAGCATAAGGACTTTTAAAACTGTATGAAATAACAAATGATAAAGTAAAGTAATAACAAGGTTCAGATGGCTAGGACTACACAAAAGAACAAGGTGAATTGGGTTGGTGTGCAGCAACCTCTACTGTTGCCATGAGAAGATGAATAGTGTGTGTTGTACAAACAGACGAGCCGGAGGAGTCTGTGCTTTCTGTGAACAGACCTACCTCCTGCACATATACTGGAAGGCTCTGCTGCCAGAATCTCAATGCAGGACTTTTTCAAGATCTGAGAGAATTAAATGAAAGGCATTCATTAAATAAATGTGTCAATCTGTAGTCAATAAGTTATTATTTGGTGTTCTTCAGGTGTCAGCCAGCTCATCTCCAGGCACATCAGCTTTTACCTGATTTACAGCCCAGTGTTGGCTCAAGTGAGTACAGAAAAGCATTTTTCTTCTAATGTGCTCCAGATATCCTCTGCCCTAAAAAAAACCTTAAACCCAGTGACAACTAACTTCACAGCACCATGACCAATCCAACACGAGTGACATGAAGTCAATACACACTTCATTTGTGTCTGACCAGATGTGGGAAGCTAAAATCACTGTCACAGCATGTTTTCACAAGAATTCATGTTTCTGAATCTGCCGATGGAAAAGATCCATTTGTATTGTTTCCTTGTTTGATCGTGTTTAGAGAAGATGTAAACATTTGAAAGATTTTTATGAATTCTGTTTACACAAGATCATTTTCCCAGGACTCCTACATTTTAAATGTTACAACAGATAAAGGCATAATCAATGTGGACTTGCGTTAAATGCTTACAGAATCAATGACCCCCTGCAGGGCCTCAAATCCATCATTCACAGGGAAGACGTTGTCCTTACTGTCAGCGATCTTTGCCAGCTGTGGAACGTTCAAACAAATGTGTAAAACTAATAATGAATGCAATGCAAATAGAGTTAGCACATATCTTTATTTTAATATCTTTCTTTGACTGTACCAACTTTATTGTAACTAGGCACTGGTAGGCCTATATAATATAATACATACTAGTTAGTAGTAGATATGTGTTAACTTACTAACAGCATCCTAAACCTAAGGCATCATGGGACATTAAGGTCCCCAGCGGAGCCAGTGAAAAACACACCTGCGTCTCATTGAAGTCCTTCACCCCCACGCAGTAAACGGAGGCACCCAGGCTTCGGGAGCGGTTGGCCTGTCAGGTTTGCACATATTCACAGCAAAAACAGGAAGAAGTTCAACACCTGTTCAAACCACACTTTTACATTTTACCAGCATCCCCAACACAAACACACTAACAACTGACTCTGGAGGAACCTGATCATAATTTCTCTAACGCACCAGAGCTCCCTGTCTGTCTCTCACCTCTCTTTCTGCATAGTAAAACAGATCCTCATGCAACTCTCCGTCTGTTAGGGCAATGATGACGCTGGCAGTGCGGTAACCTGTAACACAGACACACCCACTGAAAGACACCATGGGCAGATGGGACATACAACTATTTGTTATTTAACACAGTATGTGACTTTACTCAACTTACCTTCAGTGTTTCCATAGTAAATCTGCTCACTAGCCTGCAACAAAATAATGAGGCAGCAGAGCTTTAATAAAATGCTGTGTCTCTGGTTTGTGGTCGCTGTTTATTTTCTGTAAAGGCATATTCAGCAGAGATACAGTACATTTCAGACAGACTGACCCTCACCCTGAGTATCCCCTCGTGCATAAATGTGTCTCCTCCAGGAAGGACCCCCTGCAGCTCCTCTAGTCCTTTGCGAATGTGCTCCCTATGGACAAACACATGTAATCCAACTGAATCTTCATTTTGTAATTTGTGAAAAAGACTAAACACACATTAATAGTTTTCATACGAGAAAGAAAATGTCAGCAATGTGTACCAGATAAAGGAGCGTGTATGGGCTTGATAGTAAAAAGTGCTTTTTGTGAAATAAGATATGGACAAAGCAGCTCTATGTAGCATTAATCTTAAGGATTAAAAGCTCTTTTTGGAGGCGATACACACGCACCTGTCTTCTGTCAGGCTCATCAAAATACTCCCCTCGGTGGAGAACACAATGAATGACATCCGCAACTGTGGGCTGATACAAAGAGAAAAAAACACTTCTAGTGAGTTATTATAGGCTACTATGGACACACATAAACAATGCTTGCAGAAAGGAATGCCTGGTACCTTATGAATTTATAAGCTAGGTGTTCGACAAAGTGGTAGATCTCCATCCAGTGGTTCTGCACACTCCCAGACCTAACAGTGGAAAAGGTCCATAATATTAATTATGTTCTGTTCTCTGTTTGAAATGAAAGCACTTCTTAATACATGTATGATGACACACACAAAGCCAAAATCCCATCATTTTCACAGTTTAAATGGTTCATAACCTGAAGGCCATTTAGTGACATTGCTGCCACCTATTCACAAATGCTAATTTCAACTATGTTTTTATAAGCCTTGGGCGTCTTTCCAAACACCTATTTTTTCCAGCCAATGATACAAGTCCCAGCACAAAAAGTTAGGCCAAGAAGCAAAGACATAGTGAAGACATCTGGAGCTCATGGAGAGTAAGGAGACGGCCCAGATGCATATATAGAGGACAGTAGACAGAGGACTAGCCTTCTACTGTTGAAATAAAGACGCCAATGCATTAAAACTCATAAAACTGTAAAATAAACTGATAACTCCCTTTAACAATCCCTCCATGTTACACACCGTTCTTTAAAGTGGTGCCTGAAGTTGGCATAAACTGTAGGAAAAGTGGAAAGTACAGCCATTCAAAACAAAAACCCACACAGTAAAAAAAAAAGGAAAAATGGCACACTTAGATTCTACTGTTCAATCTTCAAGATAAGAAGAAAAATCATACTTTTCTTGTTGACCTAGTTGGCACAGATTTTGGGTCATGACTGGACAGAAAGTAAGCCCTTCTGAGAGAAGTATTTAAGGTCAGTGGAGAAGGGTCAAAGAAGACAAGCAGATTTATAGTGTTACCTTTTCTTTAATAAAACAAATAGCCTAATTTTAAGTTTAATACATTTGAGCATGTAGACCATGCAGACCTGTTGTATTTGGACTTTTCTCATTAGACTGTATACAAAACATTAAAAACAATGACCTATCTTTAAACATAGTTAAAGATGGCTTAGACAACTTGGTTATAATGCTAATTTGTGATCCGAGAATTAGTCTTTTAGTGCAGAAGTCGGAGCCTATGCATGACTGGCTATTAAAGAAGACAATGAAAAAAATAATTGTTAAGCCAAACACAATTCTGACATTGTGCTTTGGTTTGAAAAACACTTGGTTTATGTAATGAAAATGCAGCTGATAAATGCACTACTAACTAATTATCGCCACATGTAGGCAGCCTCCTAGATCAGACTTCCAACCATTTGTATTGCATAACACTGGTGGCATTTCAAAGACTGTTACAATAATACCAACAATTGTGGAAACTTGATGTTTTTTTTTTTGGTGCTGAATGTAAAAATTTAAATACGTGTGAAGTTAACTCACTTGTCGAGGACAAAGTAAAGATCAAAGCCACCAAAGCATGAGGATGAACCAGTCTGCCCTCTTCCCCGGTCCAGTCCTGCGTTACCAGCAGTGGAAACAACAAGCACAACGAACACCCCTACCATCCAGAAAGCTCTGCTCCGGCAAAAATACATTACTCTGAATGAAAAAGTCAGATGCAAGAGAAATTAGATGTCCTACTTCTGCTCAGTTCTTCTCCAAAAATCCAAGAATACAATCCAGGTGCAGCAGTGAGGAGGAAGCATGAGTGGAGGGGGACACTCACATCACTTGGTCCAATATATAGGCTACAAGAGAGGGACACCTACCATCACCAGAGCTTAATCATTACACCCCATGCAAGAGCCACAGAGACAGAGACTGTCAGACCTCAGACCTATGACTTTATAAAACTCTTCTTCTTTGCATCCCTCTCTCTCCTTCTCTACAGAAACCTCCAACAACCCTGTGGAAAAAAGTCCTCTGAGTTTGACTCGCCACCTAGTGGTGATAAATGGTTGGTGACCAGAAAATGATGGTCTAAACATGTCATGTCATTTGTCTTTTGTAGCTAATTGTAGCTAATTTATTAAAACATATGCAACATTACCTATACTAAATACTAACTTTTTTCAGTTATTTTCTGGTAATTTCTTTTGAGCAACAAATAGAAAGCCACATAAACTTAATCCCAATTCAAAAGATGCTCCATGGGAGTGCCCCTGTAGTCTATTTTAGGACCCGTGCTTTTTAGTAATTTACCTCTCATCTGTGTGTAAAGATGTGTTTGATAATGTACGCTGTTAATACCGAGCTTTGTGGAAAAAACAAAAAAGACGTAGCTATGAAAATGATAAATAAATGCAAAGGGTTGCCGAATGGCTGCCAAAATTCTGTCTTACCCAAAACTGTTTCTATTTTTTTTTTACAAATAGGTGCAAATATAAAGACTGTCCTTAATTTTTTGTAAATGGGCAAAAAAAAAATCACAAATGTGGATGAATTCAAATATTTAGAAAAATTAAAAAAATTTGTTACACACTGAAATTTATTTTTAGACATGTTAGAGGCAAATACATATTTAAATGCTGTGATTTTATAATTGTATAACAAGTTGTTCTCAAACATGTAAAACACATGTGAAACCTTCTACCTAAACACAATTTTTTGAATTTCAAAAGCGTGATTATGCACACAAATATTTGCTTAGTGTTTAAAATAATCCATATGCAGAAGCTCCCCCTTTAAGTCAATTTATTAGGCTCACTGCAGAAACAACATCTAGAACCACTGGGTCGACTGCCATGAATTAACAACATGCACAAACTTTAATATGTTTACACACCAGACCAAACTTTGGATATCACAAAAAACCTGTCCACATTTATAAACTGTGTGAGTGTGTGAATGCAAGTGTGAGGACGTTAGTGCTTTTGTTTTTCAATTTATCATTTTATTGTTGTCGTGAAAGTTTAGTGTATCCTGTAGCCTAACTGTTATCATATTGCCTCATTTTCCATGTATTTCTTTCATCATATTAAAACATCTACCTGTCCAGGGACTACAGGAGGAAATTTGCAACTGAGCTGAAACCTGTCACAACACATATTATTATTGTATGAGGTTAATGTTTAATTGTCCTTGTTAATTATAATAATTTATATATTCATTAAAACACTAGTAAAAAGCAATGCATGGCTTAAAAAGGACAAGGAAACTTGTGAACACCGACCTCCACTTATTCCACTTTTGTTTTTAACATTCTTTTATATTTCATATTCATTTATATAGTTTTACCATCTATGTAATAAAACAATAACAGTTGAAATAGCCAGAGAGCCTGTTTCTAATACAGACTAATACGATGCTAAAAGACTTGAGCTGCAGTATTTATTTTAAGTGTCGATAAAGCTGTTACTATTCCATTGATTTGAAACACAAAACATCTTATTTGCCCAATATTGTATTCTTTTATCTTAAATGTCTATAAAATGTGTTATTGTGTAATTCTAAACTCCCAGTTTTTGCAAGAGTATCATTATTTGCTAAAAACCTTGAAACACAGTTTGAGCCAAATACTACACTGCCAAACATGCTGGCAGAGCATACTGACATGTGTGTTCATGAAAAAGCAACATCAAGTGTGTATATTTCCAATACATGTGTTTGTAATATTCTTGTACTTTTTCAACAAGAACAATACTTAATAATACTTAAAAAGGAAGGTTTATTTCACATTCACACTGGGTGCATTATTTTCCTGTGGCACCAAAAATGGGGCAAAGCTCGGATGGGTTGTTCTTCTTGTGTACAATGTATTGGCAAGCTTCAGAGTCAAACACCGACACACAGTCTTCTGGGAATGCTTTGGGGGTAGAATACCTGTAGAGCAAACACACATTAACACATACGAGATAAATAGCCTACTGCTACAGCAAATCACTTAATCGTTTTAGTGTGACCTGTTACTTACATTGAACAACATGACTCACAAGTGCAACGCATACATTTGCTGTTTTTCCATGTGGAGCCTACAGCATGCCACGTATCATCGACGTCATCCTTACATTGAGTCATGTCTACGGGAGTAATAAAAACATGTTGAGCTTTAGTTACATTTAAACTTCAGTATTAATAGAACTGTGATAATATTTTTGATAAACAGATGTGTTTACCCGAAGTTACAGGCTTAAAATAACAAAAAGCGTTCGACATAGCTGCCACAGCACAAAGCAGCAAAGCCACAGTGATGTACTTCTTTATAAAACAAAAAAAGAAAATATTTAATTTTGCAACACACAGCAATAGGTAAAATGCTTTGCATGTTAAATTACTTTGTAAAGGTCATATTCAAATTAGGAGGCTTTTCTGGACTTAAAAATAACAGATAAGCCTAATATGTAACTACTGTAACTAATAAACAATGACTACTTCAGAATGTTTGGAAAGGTCTAACCAGATCAATAAGAAAATGTTTTAACTTACCATGATTGTCAGAAACAATTGGGCTGGGAATGGTACATTTCACTGCAAATAGGGTCCTTTAAACAGTGTGTCCGGGGACCTTTGGAATTGGGGAGGGGTTGTTGTTTAATTTGGCTTGCAACCTAAAAAAAACAAAACAAAAAAAACTTATCTTGTAATTACAACATCTTTTCCTGTAATTATTTTTTATAATTATGAGAAAAGATGTCGTAATAAGATAAGAATGAGATAAGACTTATTTGATACTCCAACTGTTAATTTGATTTGATATTAACAATAAATTAAGTCACAATTTTAAAAGTACTCACAGACTGCACATAAAATACAGCTTTTTAACTAAGACCAGGAAGTTCAATCACATTACTCCGGTCCTGGCATCATTACACTAACGTTCTCATGTTAGAGCTGATTTTCGCTGAAGTTCTCTTGTTAACATTTAAAATCTTCTGTGTAAACACGCCCTTTTACCTATCTGACCTCATCACCCGGTATACTCCAGGTTGTAGCCTTCACTCTCAGGACGCTAGCCTCCTTCAAATTCCTCAAATAAAGAAAAAGACTTTTCAAATTTTTATGGAATGGGCTCCCGGTGGAAGTGCGGCGAGCTGACTCTGAAGAGGTTTTCAAAAGCAAACTCAAAACATACTTATTTCACCAAACGTATGGAGACTGATTGATCATAGGTACACATTCACACTGGATGTAGCTGTAGGTAAATACTCACACTGGTTGTAGCTGTAGGTACACATTCACACTGCTCAACCTCTCATATTATTATTTCACCTGCCTATTGTTGCAGTAGTATTTAGCATCTTTTCTTGTCTATCTCCTCTTAGGGTAGACGCAAACCTCTGACCTGCTGGGTAATGTCTACCCCCTCCCCCTGCACTCTGCTCCAGTATGAGAACCACCAGCCAATCTGTCATCTACCTTGATGTTGGCTGGGGTCCCACCCAACATTACACAAACACAGAGTGGACACTGGACACTGCCAATATAAATGTTTTTTTTTTTCTTTGTAAAGCTATTATGTGTATTTTTATGTTGTTTTCAACAGTCCTGGGCACATTCCTGCACAGCCAGGTCTGGTTCTTTCACTGATGGAGGGTCTAAGGACAGGGGATGTTGTCTAGTGCAGTCAACTTTAAAGCCCTTTGAGGTGGCTGTAGTTGTGAAATTGGACTATACAAAAATGTCTTGTCTTATGGCCAAACACAACCACAAAATCAATAAATTTGAGTTTCAATTTAATTTTCACAAAAACAACATTTGGGTGAAGTTCTAAAATTTATGTTTTCGAATTTTCTGGTTGCATAATTCAGTGACGCGCTGCAAAGTGGCTTGCCAGTTTTGTCAAAAATCCGTTTGTTTTAAACATGAGCTCGAAATAGGGGATGCGGAAAAAACATGGCAACCTACCATACAACAAAAGGAAGTGCCCGACGCAGCAGACGTATGCTGCTTCATTTGGCGCTTTTCAGAAAATATGGTTAATTCGAAACAGGTTAGTGTGGTTTCAAGTTATTTTAAATGATTTAATTAAATTTTCCATACACAGTTGATAAAAGATTAGGGTAGTAGCGTTGTTTAAAGAGTGAGAAACAGAGAACGTCTACTAGTTAGCTATTAGCTTGTTATGCTATCGCAAGGCCAGTCTGGTCTGAGCCGCGTACATTTTATTTTGCACAAATTATATTTTTATATATTTGGCATACATTGGAAAATGTACAAACACCTGAATTTTAAGTTTTTTATACGTGTATAAAACGACACAACCGCCATGATGTGTGTTTTATTGGGTGGTAATGTCTGTACGTCCAGTGTGGCTTGAGAACCAAACCATGTTTATAAAAACCCTTTTACTCTATTTATCTTTCATGATCCCATTTCAGTGATGGTAATCTATTTAGTCTCATACTTGTTTTCTTTATACATTAGTACATTGTTGTACATTGCAAGATTAGTAAGCGGATCTAAGAGGTTTTGCACAATTTTTGTATATTATTATGTTGTTTTTCTAATACGCTCTTATTTTTCCACCAGTGTTACCTGAAGGTTGTTAAACCCATCTCAGGGCCTTTTGGGGCCTAAGATAAGTATGCATCGTGGTGCAGATAAAGACTTTCAAATATCAGCAAGAAAGATGGGCACCTCGTTGCTCTTCCATTTATCGGCTCATGACAGAGAATTAGATTTAGTATTTTTGGACCACAGCTATGCTAAACCATGGAATGCACACCCTGATGCCAGCAGTGCCAGGCCCACACGGACACTGTTTGTCACTCCTCGTCGCCAGCCTGAAACCTCAACGTAAGACAATCAACAAGTTGCATTCAGTAATGGGTTTATGTTTTTATGTGTTTACCTAATTGTACTGTTTGTGTCTGCAGAGATTCTGACTCTTTAATTGATGTGGAGACAGTCACACCTACACCTGTTCCCTTATATGATAATCAGAAAGCTCTAAGTGTTATGAAAGAGTGTGAGCGTCATGTCTTGTTTGCTCGAACCATTGCTGACAGCCCCCCAGCGCCTGATGACTGGGAAGAACATGTAAACAAGTAATCAACCATTATTTCAATGCCTATTAAAGTAATGTCTTAGCATTTCCTTCTATATGAATTATTTTTTGGAACCTGCTCTTTTGTTTCAGAACTGGCTGGTCAGTGAATCAAAACAAATTGTTTAACAAAGTCCTCAAAGCTTTACAAGCTGAACGACTAGCCCGTCTGGCCAATGAAAATGTAAGTTTTGTTCATTTTCCCTAAATGTACAATGAACTTCTGACCAATTTGTCTTTGAATGTTAAAAATAACTAATAATTAAAAATAAATTTATTTTTTTATTTTTAGGCTCCAAATGAGCCAATTTTGCGCCGAATAGCTGTGAGCAAGTGTGCCAGGAAGGTGCGGCATGCATTAGCGAGTGTGAACTGGGACATCAAACTGACACAGTGGTTACACACCACTCTCACTGAATCTTTGAGTCTCACCATGCTCGCTGCTTACTTAGATGTGCTACAGACTCTCAAAAGCAAAGTATGTGACTAAATTTATTTCTGCAAAAGTTGGTTGATTGATTTATAGTTTTTTTTTATTTTTTTAATGTTTTTTGGCAGTTACCCTTGCTGATTGATAGGATGTTACAACCTACAACCAAGACTGGAACTCCTACTGCAGAAGCACTGTCATTGTTACTGAAACGTCCCTGGGACCCAGCTGTTGGAGTATTGTCTCAAAACAAGCCAGTAAAGCTATTTTCTCCACTGTTTTATTGAATTGGTTTCTCTTGATATTCAAGCTATGTGTTTATGACAGGGTTTGTCATTTTTTGTTCTCCTTAATGTTTCAGGGCAAGCTTCCTGGATCTCCTCTTATTCTAATTGCACCCTCAAGCCCCACTAATCCTGCCCTCTCTACTTCACGACGAATGAGGTTTTGGCAATCCCAGCTGTCCTGCTTGGGAAAGGTTAACATATCCGTCTTGCCAAACAAACCTGGTTTCCTTTTCACAAAACTGTGCCTATAATAGTCTTTTTTTTTTTTTGAGGTCATTCCAATACATACCCATGTGAATAGTGGAGCCAATATTGGTATCACCCAGTGTCTGGAGCACATGTTAGGTACAGTTAGGGCCAAGGTTATGGAGGTAAGACTTATTCATCAGATAATTAAGACGTTTAGTGAGCGATCCAACGTATAAAAAAGGATGTGTAGTTTTAATGTGCAAATGTAAATTTATTGTCTAGGTTCACAGTCATTTCCCTCACAAACCTATTATCCTGGTTGGCTGGAATGCTGGTGCTCTCGTTGCTTGTCATGTAAGACTTTTAAAACAAAACAGATCAAAATGTTGTTTTTTTTTTTTCCTTTATGATGTCCACTAATATTGAATGCCTTTAGGTATCTCTCATGGAGTACCTGACTGCTGTAGTGTGTCTTGGCTTCCCACTGCTAACAGTTAATGGGCCAAGAGGGGTAAGCTTCTCTCATAATTAAATCATCACTTTTTACAAGTTACCAGTATTTTTTTATTTATTTAAATTTATAATAATTTTGTATAAAATATTTACAGGATGTAGATGACCCACTTCTAGACATGAAAACACCAGTGTTATTTGTACTTGGCCAAAACGCTCTGCAGTGCAGCATTGAAAGCATGGAAGAGTTCAGAGAGAAGCTGAGAGCAGACAACAGTATGCTTGTAGTTGGAGAGGCTGATGATAATCTCAGGTTAGTTGCAACTGGCTGTTTGGAAGAATTTGAAGAATTTGGTTCTTTTATGGATTTTCTTCAATTTATATAATTGTCTCTTGTCAGAATTAACTCGGCAAAGATGAGGTGTGACGGACTGACACAGACCATGGTGGACAGATGTATTCAGGTCAGTCTTTGTTTCTCAAAACACAGGCAACAAGAATGTTTGTCAGTGTATTCAATTCACAACCAACAAAAACTTTAATTTCATCTTATTGCAGGATGAGATTGCTGACTTCTTGACAGGTGTCCTTACACGGGCAGAGGGCCATGGCCATGGCTCTGGTGAAATGAGAGACATGGATACAGAGAAAAAAAAGAGGCCTCGGAGGGAACTTCCTTTTGATATTGAGAGAGGAAGACCTTCCTCCCCTGCTCTAAGACTTCCCATTTCCCCATCAGGGTCAGAGGTGAGTTAAGGCGATATGGCAGAGCAAGACTATCTGAATTTTAACTGATGAATGCTTCTTTTCAATGCATCTTCAGGATCTGTCTAGTGTCTGCAGCAGTCCTACGTCAAGTCCAAAACCCAAGACATCTAGTCTGTCTCCAGCACAGAAATCTAGTCTGATCACAGCCACCCAGCTTCTCAAGACGCACATGCAGCGTTCCGGGGCAGTACTTACCCATAAACAAGCCCAAGGTTAGTTAATCTGAAAACTTGGGGCACAGAGAAAGCTGCTCTGTTATTTGCCCACATGTGGGTGGTGGTCTTGGATATCTTTTGCATACACAGCTTTCACATTTGCCTCTCATTTATATAAACTTAGTATAATGAGTTATTCAACCCTCATTGTTTATCTAAGAAGCTTTCTAAGCTTTAACCAGACATGGTGGCATGTGAATATCTGATTTGTAAATAGAAGTATAAGATTATCACGTCACGACATCTGACGGGGCAAGATAGTGCGTGTCTTCTCTTCCTATGACTTTTGTTTTCTGTCTTTTTCCGATTAATTCCAGCTCAGTTTGCTGCTTTTATGAAACAAAACATGCTTGTGAGGAAAAATCTTCCTCCTGGCTCTTCTCCTTGTATATTTGGTAAGTGTCTATCACTCTTCTTTCCTCAACTCTACTTTCTGTCTTTTCTTGTTTTCATTCACTTTACATACATCCTGTAATGTACTGTCTCTTCACTAAACTCATTTTAGTAAAAATCAGAGTTTCTTAAATTGACCTTAAACAGTAATGTGGTTGCAGACAATTATCCGAGGTGCAGGTTTATGTTTATTATAGTAATTGTGTCTGTGTGTTTTTCATTTGGGGCAGTCCCAGTGACTAATGACCAGGCGGACAGTATGGACAGAGATGATGTGAGGCCTCATGGCAAAAGAAAGCAAACACCTAGTCCAGTACCAGGCAAAGCCTCCAAGAGGGCTAAGATTAAGGTCACCATTGTTTCCCAAAGCGAGTCAGCTAGTGGTGCCAACAGTCCTACTGCACAAGACGGTAAATGTGGGTAATATTAAACATTATAGTGGGTCCTTTTTTGTAAGACAAGATTAGTTTAGACTTGAATAATTATTGGTTGGCTGTTTACAACATTTATGTGTTGTATGTAGTTTACATTTGAGCTTTTAGATTATTTGCCTGTAGACTACTTACAGGCCAAAAGGCCAATTAGGACCTAAGTCCCTATTCTTAGCAGGATTACATTTGTAAGGCACCATTTCCTACTTATGGTTTCTGTTCTGCCATTTGCCCTCTATCTAGTTTCTGGAAAGCCCCTTACTGTGACTATGGGACAGACTATAGCTGGAGCCAAGGAACTGTCTGGACTTCTTACAGGCCAGCGGTAAGTTGTTTGTCTGTGCTACTCATTCTCTACACTCCCACCAAGACCCTACTGGGCAAGAGTTTGTTTGGAGCAGAGAGATTGATGAATGGTGTACTTAGTGTTTGGAAGCCACAGATCACTTTGGGGTAGCTCCTCAGTTAGATGGGTGGTTATGTGTGTTGCTGCAGGTCGAGTAGTCTCTCAGAGGTGTCTGGTGCCCTGTCCCCAGGCTGCAGTTCATTCGGGACCGTGCAGCATTGCACGGTGTCAGGGTCTTCCACACCAGTCCTGGCGCAAGCTCCGGCTTCTGCCCAAGGTATCTTTGTCCTGTCTTGCCCTGCACGCCTGTTTGTGCTCTCAGATGTGTGGCTAACCTCTGTTCAGCATTATTACACACACCACAGTTCTTGTCCTTTGCCAAGTTTAAAGTTTTAAAAACACTGAGTGAGGACAGATTGTTAGGAAACATTTAAACAAACATTATCATTGATCACCTTGCGCCATTGCTCTCTGTCACTGTTCCAAACCTTACCCATTGGACATGGGTTTCAGTTGCTGTGATAGTGTATGTCTATCTCGTTTGAACTTTAAATGCTTCAGCAGTTATGCCAAATTGTGCTTTCATTGACTTCACTGAATTTTTTTATTTATTATTTTACAGCTCCTTCCGCCAGCAGTCTGTTACAAGGCCTAAGTTTCAGTCTTCAGGAGATTGTCACCAAAGCTCCTAGCTTATCTTCCACAGTATGCAATGCCGTACCCACTCAGGTAAATAACTATTAAAAGAAAGTTTTTTTTTTTTAAATGGATACAGTTTGTATAGTATGTATAAATAAGGGGTAAACATAACTTAACGTCTTTATTAAAAATATCTGTTATGAGAGATTTGTAATGTTACAAACATGACTTTGTTCTTTATTAATTAATATTAATTTACCTTCTTCAGGCTGTGTGTGGCAAACCGCAGGGTCAAGTCCTGAACTCGATTAGCACTAGCGGCAGTTCTCTGCTCCGAGCGGTGCCTTTGGTCTCCACAGGGGGAGTGGCTAAAAGCACTGCCATTCACCAGCTCCTCACCAATGGAGGTCTTGCCAAACTTGCCAGCAGTTTGCCTGGCTTGGCGAACATCACCAGTCAGACTGCTGGTATGTCTCACAATGCCAAAACACGACGGCCCCGTTGAATATGTAGGGTCTGTTCAGGCTTTGTTTTAAGACAAATGTTCAGAATGTCTGTAGGCAACAGAAGAATGACTACTAGAAGTCTGCTGTAGAGGGCCGTGTTCTAGACGAATATGTAGATCCAAGGTTTCAAGAGGAACTCGACTGAGTTCAAGAGTGAAAAAAGTCAACCCTATACAAAGTTCCTGTAATAAAAAAGTGTTAAGTGACAGAAAAAAAATTGATTGTCAGAGTTTTGAGTTCTCCCATCCTATGTTTTTTATTTATTTTTGGTTGCAATTAATGCTAATCTATGATGCTAATGGCATAAAGAGAAAATGTAAACAACTTTAGGCAATAATGGGAAATGGTGTAGAATAAACCATCAAAAGTTATCTTTTGATGGTCCAAACTTTTCTAGTTTTTATTTTTGTCTTGTGGCATCTCTTCCATTATGTTACCTTACACTCACAATTTAACTGGATATGTATTAAACAACAGAAATGTTCTCACATAGAAATTCCCATGCTTTGATCCTGTTTTAATAAAGACTGGAATGGAACCCATGCTTTCACTTCTTCTGGTTTCATTGTTTTGTTTTTTTAGGTGTGAAAAACCTTGTACTCCATAATGTGTGCTCATTACTCGGCTCTTTGTTTTGCTATATACTAAAGAGCCCCATTACACCACATTTGTGATGTTTTCCAGTCCGCAGTTTCCGTACTGTACTAATTAGTTTTCAGTATTGAGCAGTCTTGTTTGTGTGTTGCCTGTAGGGCAGAAATTGCCCACGTCTATCACAGTGACTCTTCGAGGTGGACACCCCGGACATGTCGGAGCAAGCCAAGCTGGTGAGACTTCTGTCCAAGAGTCCAAGGTGTGTCTATTAAACCAATTTATTTGATGATAGATATTTAAGGTATACAGAAAGGCAATTTGCTGAATGTATTACTCATTAAGGTTCATTTTTGTTACAGCTGTAGATATCAATTGTCTAGGCATCTGATGGAAGGGGGTGCTGTTCCAGATCCCTTGGAACCGAGCTGTCTGATCAAACTATACACTCACTGCAATGACAAGCACAGACACAATGTATGCAGAAGGCTGTTGTCCTATCCCTACCTTAGCCCACAGAGAAGGAAATAAGGTGCTTTAAACCAAAATAGACTGTGAGTGATTGGTCTAAGAAAAGATTTACCTGCTTTTTGTTCTGTCACTGTTGCACCTTTTATGACAGATTATGTCTACACATGGGCCTGTTTCCCAGTTCGGGGGCCCTAAGCAAAGACCAGAGGCCCCCTCACATATTGCTTAAGATTTTCCCAGGCTGTAATACGGAGTACTGTATATAGAATTAGTAAGATATTTAAGAATGGTTTTATTTTACAGTGAAGTGTATAACACAACACACGTCTTCTAAATGATAAAGAGTCCTTTAAGCTTTAAGTAAATTAAAGATCTTCATTTTACTCTGAGCAATTGTCTCATTTTATTATCTTGCGATATTTAAAAAAGAAATTGACATAGTCCTTTCAAAGAATATAAATTTAACCTGGTTTGGGGTTCAGCAACATCCTTGATCTCTGATCCTTGGTGTAAAAAAATTAATAACTATAAAAAAGCCACAATTTATTTCTTTTTGATAATTAAATCTTAACTTAAACCTGATACAAAACAAAAAACAAATTTGTAAACATTGACTCCATGAGTAACCTCCGCATCTACTAACTTTTTTTTTATATCATCTATATTATGCTTTATACCATCTATAATAGGCTTTATAACATCTATAATAGGCTTTATACCATCTATAATAGGCTTTATACCATCTATATTATGCTTTATACTATCTAAAATAGGCTTTATACCATCTATAATAGGCTATCTTCACTCTCAAGCCTCTGGCAAATCAGGCTGAATAGCCATGAGCATAAAGGCCTTCAGATGCTGTTGTGAAAGAGAACATCTAACCCTGTTTTTGATTAATTTTACGGGGGTGGAAAAGCTTCTTTCGCAAGCTTCCTGTGTGAGCACACACTTGTATGCAAGCACTATGATGCTGATTTTTTGCACCTCTTTAAAGGTTTTCCCCTCTCCAATCAACGTTTTAATAAAAGTATGCTGTTCTTCTGAACAATGTTTTGAACAACCCATTTTCCTCGGGCTTTCTAATGCATGTTCAACAAGTGCTGGTGGTTTCATCCTTAAATAGGGCCCCCTGGTTCACACCTGTTTTTTTTTTCACAAAATTGATAACCTCAGTGATTGAATGCCACACTTGTATTTTTTTAACACATTCCTTTCAACTAATTGCCCAATTGCACAGCCTTAAGAGCGTACATATCATGAATGCTGGAGCTTGTTTGTTTTCTGAGAATCTATTGCACCTACTGGTAACTTGTTTACCACTTAGCAATAAAAAATATACTGAAAAACCTGGATTATTCTTGTTAGTCACATTGCACTGCTATTATTTTGAACAATACTGTATGTCAGCCAAAAGCAATCAACTCATCAAATAACCCCTTCGCTTGTGTCTACAAGGGGGCCCTCTAAGCTTGCGGGGCCCTACACATTCGCTTGGGTTGTGTTGTATACTTTAGGAAGGTTTTTTTTTAATTTTTTTATCCTAATATTTGGTTTTGTGTGTTCAACGGCACAATCAAGTTAAGCATTTCCTCAAAGCTTCCCCTTTTCGTCTGCACACATCCTGTCTTAGATTTGACACATTATACCGTCAATGGTTGCAACAGGATGTGATAAACAATGTGTCTACCTGCTTATATAGGCCAGGGTTTGTAAGTAATAAACAGGCACATCTTCACTGTTGTCGGTCACAACAAACAGCAAGTGAGTCCTGTTACCCATCAGTAGAAGTGCATGAAGTTCCCTGTTGGCACTCAAAAGACACACCATCTATTTTCTTAGGAGTCTAGTGTTAAAAAGAGTCCTTTGAGAATTTGTGCAAATATAAACATAGGATAAGCACAGATTATATGTAAAGACGCTGTGGAGATTACATTCAATTCATTTGATTCTATTTATTTTATTAACCATTATGTCCGGTATCTCGTTAGTTTTAGAATAATTTATTTGTGCACATTTTGTCTAATTACAGAAAAACATAATCTTTATGGACACACAATGTTGAAGGAGACCAGACCCAATGGCCAGTGTTATTGACTATTGCCAAGTGGTTGCATAAGTCAATGTTTCTGAACCCCATATACAACTTTATTTAAATAAATCCTGTTTAGAGCAATAAATCTCATATACAGACACAAACCATTGGCTCCAGTGTAAATTATTATGAAGACATGCCTGAATTAATTTAATTTAAATGTTGGATGCAGCCTACTTTAGACTAATATGTTTTCTACATTTAAATGCAAAAGTCTTTATTTAAAGATTGTTTTTTAAAGTCTGTTAAAGTAACCTTGATTTCTTCCTCGCGGCCCCTCTTTATTTGCATCGTTACGCCCCTGTCCATAATTGTATTGTTGCATCTCTGAGTCGTTTTACATTTTCACAGCAGGTGGCGCTAAGGTCAATCTTATTCATTGGTGACTTCTTCAGAGTTTAGTGAAGAAGCCTATTGGATGAAGGTCAAGCCCCATGTGAGTGCGTGGGTGCAGCGACTCCAGTTTACGCACGTGTCAATGATTGTGTGCCTTGCACAAAACTCAATAAAAAAAATTAGTCAGGAGCCTGTATAAAATGGATTATTGGATTTCGATTAAAAATAAGCTATATCATCTCGCTTGGAGAGAAAAAAAGTACTTTCTTACAGTGAAAGACTTTTTACAGCGTGTACAAGTATTTTTTAACCCCACTGTTTTAATATTTTATTCAGTCTGAACAACACATTATCAAAGACATGGTGAGCTGAGTTGTGAGTAGTTATTTCATGGCCCAATTCCCGGTGGACAGAGCGCAAACACATGAACCAGCGGGCACCACGGCAGAAAACCGTGACGATGTGCCGCCCCTCGGGCGCTGCCATATCATCAAAGTTTCTCAAGCAGCAGCTTCTCAGCACAGACTCGGCGCTCCGGCTGCAAGACAAGAGCCAAGAAGACACCGGAGAGAGGCTGGATTTAAACCCGCCCTCCGGAGGGAACGTTTCCCCCCAAAACCTCCCATTTTCTCTCACTCACTCTTCTCTGGCTCTCTTTCCTCTGCCCCTCTCTTCCTATACCTTTATCCCTCGCCTTTCGCCGTGTCCCCAACCACAATCATGGATCTCACGGCGAGATGTTTGTTTCTTCTGCCCTGTCTCGCCGTGATACTGGCGATTGATTTGGAAGCGATTGACCCAGGCTACTATGTAGAGCACACTGCCACATCAGAGACTATCGACTATAAGGATCCCTGTAAAGCTGGTGAGTATTTCCCACTCTTCTTTGTAGCGCAGCGTAATTCACCTTATTTATTTGAGTGTAGAAACATGCCACGCATCTTGCAGCCAAGAGCCCGCTTCAGGCCAGATGACAGTAGTAGATGTAGTTTATAAAGGCATAAAAGAACACAGTGTGCGATTCTTTTGTACCGAGTGTATAGTTTCTGCAGTTTAAAGCACTTTAAACAAGCACTGTGTCGCTTGAAACCCTGTTCACATTAAAAGCGTGACTTCAAAAAGGTCGAAAGAATGCAACTAAGAGGGATCTTTTAAATACATTTCTCGACATATGAAAAGTTTTTATGCTAGTGGAAAAAGTTAGCCTGTCGTTTGCAGCAAATGCACTTTAATGCTGTAAAATGCGATAAGCCCGGTGCCCCAGACTGGCTTTTTATTTGTGAGACTGGAATGGTTAAAAAAAGAAAGCAATTGCACTTTTTATTTGAAGACTCCTGCTCGCTTTCTGATTGTTTCTTGTCACTGCACATTTTTCTTTTCCACCGGCTGTTCTCACGGCCACTAAAACAAAGTGGAGGAGGGGAGCAATGTACAGTGAAGCTTAGAAATATGCACAAATCACTGTGATCTGATCTGTCCAATGACTGTAGATATGAACACACCGACCTTAATTTAACTGTAGCCTGCACAGTTTCTGCTGTTTATTTGGCACATCTCACTTGAG
The DNA here is from genome assembly GCA_024349245.1 of Neodontobutis hainanensis. Taxonomy (NCBI): domain Eukaryota; kingdom Metazoa; phylum Chordata; class Actinopteri; order Gobiiformes; family Odontobutidae; genus Neodontobutis; species Neodontobutis hainanensis. The sequence goes on from JALDNG010000007.1 coordinate 743,875, forward strand.
ATTGTTATAATCGGTGCACTATGGACTCACCAAATCCCTTTGGGAAATATGGACAGATTGGGTTTTCCATCTGGTGAAAGTATTCAGGTTGCAGATAAAGTGTAATGGCTTCAGTCAAGATGACCTTTTAACGTCCTGAGGTGCAGATTGATTTGGCATTTGACCATTTTTAATATGACAGTTGACTTTAACACACTTTACTACCAACCCTGAAATACTTGACTATCTCGTCTACATCTTTTCTGTAAGTAACGTCTGTCAGTAGATAGTGCAGGTTTACATAAACAAGCCTCCACATGAACCATGTATACACTACTGTCACGCGAATCCTTGTTTGTTTTTTGTGGACGAAAACATTTCAACAGTAACATTGTATTAGTCATTGAAGTGGTCATAGCAGATTGTTTTTGCGTGGCCAGCAGCTTGATTTCTATGATTTCCTGTTTTGATTTTCTTGTTGGGAGATTGGAAATGTATCAGCAGGGACACTTCATAATGACAAGCCATCTATGATGTTTGTCTTTTTGAAGAGGGTGTTATTGCTCATCTGCTTAAGTTCTATTTGAATAACGTGTACTTTAGTTTACAGTTTCCTCTTTAAATTTTTGTAGACGAGTGGTTGGAAATTAGTCACAGTTACAAACTCCCACTCTTGTAACTCTCGTTTCAACAAATTCAAGATTTCATATGTCGTGAAGAGTGGTTAGTGCTCCTGCTTCAGAGCAAGAAGGTTGTGAGTTCAAACCCTGGCCTACTTAAACAGTCTCGGCTGTGTTACTCTGGGTTCTCTCCAGGTACTCCAGTTTCCTCCCACCAAAGACATGCATGTACAGGTCAAATGGCAAATCTAAAGTGTCCCTAGTGAATGAATGTGAGGGTGAATGGTTGTTTGTCACTGTCTGTGTCTAAATGTCAGCCCTGCAACTAACATGTCCAGGGTGTACCCCGCTTTAAGCCTAAGCTGCTGGGATAGGCTCCAGTCATCTGCGACCCCTAACAGGACTAAGCGGTAGAAAAATATTTGAAAATGAATGAAGATTTTCACACATTTATCTTCTTTACTCATCTGATCTTTGTGGCCTTATCTGGACACCAGTGTGAAGTGTCGTTTTGTCTTTACCTTATTATAAACACATCTACACTCAGTGACTGTGGCCTCTGGCTCAGCATTTTGTCATGAGGAAAATGCCAACTTCTGTTTGTCGTAGTAAGTTGGTAATGAGAAGTGCATTCATGCTGGTCCCTGTCCTGGCAAAACATTGTTCTTGAATGTTAAGATAGTTGGTGACTGAACGTGGAGTGGTCGTCTTGTTTAATGAATGACAATGGTAATTAAGATTACAATGTGAATACTGTGGTTCTCCAGAGGTGTGAAACTTTACATGTGATAGTTTGTCAAATGGCTAATTAACCAAGATCTGATCCTTTCCTCTCCTTTTCCCTCAAATATTATTGAAGCGCTGAGTAAATACAAGTCATGTATAGCTTTTCCTTCTTTACATCAAAGCATTTATCTTTAATGTCACTAAAAGTAATTCCCACTGACAAAGGAAATCAAGCCACGCACAAAAAGATGTATTGGTGATGCTACCGGTTCAATAACACTGAAGTAATGGCATCTATTTAGGAAGTAACCAGTGGAAAATTCCTTAGTTTGCAAAACTCCAAACTTGGCAGCATCCCAGGAAGTCATTTAAGACGGTAACAATCCACTGAGATTAGATCTGTTCATTTTGAAAATGAAAAATAGATGAGAAGCAGGAACGCTCATTGCCTTCTCAGCTTAAAAAATTATTAAAAGCAAAGAGCGGTTTGATATGTTAAGTGTTAATTTATTGTAAAGACTGGTCAACAGTTTTTCTGTCTGTACAGCTTGCTGCGCAAGTTGAAGCTTTAAAGACTGTTTAGCTTTTCAGTTCCTGTTGTACTGTAGCCTTAGCTGCAGACAGGACAACCTGAACATCCCCCTCTTCTCCTTTGCTCTCTTATGTGTGTGGTTTTCTCGTCTCCCTGGGCCCCAGCCTTCCCTGGGCTGACTCAAACATACTCAATGACTGTAGGTCATTCACCTCATGCCAAGGGAAAGCACGTCTGAAAGGTGGAGGCCGGGTTAGCCACAGTTGGTGCCACAACAACCCAGGTGAGGAGAGTGCAGGCCATTCATTGTTGGCTTGGTTTGTCAATTTATGCTCAAACATTTGGACCAATGACGGTCTACATAGATTTTTTTATTACTATTTTTTATTACCCTCTCACACAATCATTTTAACTTTTATATTTAACATTTTATACTCTTACAGTATATGAGTATAAGATAATCGTAATGTACAAGCACACTTGTTGGGGCAACACTTAGGCAAATGCTAGTCTTTTATTATGGAATGTAGGCCAATCCCACACTGGGTGGGTTTTTTTTTTCATGGTAGGACCCCTGCTACTCCTCTCTCCACAGGGTTCAGGTGATTAAGGGAACGTTCTATTGCAATGATCTTGATGCATTAGTCATAACAGTATGTTTTTGTCAGAGCTAAATAATAACTAATCTTTTGTAATATTAAGTCTGAATATGGATTCCGATGAACGACAAATACTTTGAGCTCATTTAAATGATTCAAGCAATATCTAACCAGCTCGCAGTGAGCAGTCACCATTCACGGTTTACATGTTTTTATATTTGTAGAAATTACTTTATTTTCTTCATATATTTAGCATGTTTCTCCTATAAACTTTCTTTTGGTATCTGCCATAACAGTCTAGAAAAGGTTTATTAGAGGTGAAATCCTGCAGCGCTGTGTTGGGTATTAACTTCAGTACGTCTCAAAAACTGTGTATTATAGACATCAAAAAGAGACAACGTTCTTGTGAACTGAAAAGTGATTAGGGGGGTTCAACTGACAGAGGGTATATCAGTAATCGGTGGCAAGGATGAGCTGGGAAATCCAATCTGCTAATGGGCTTGATGGAGTGTGAAATGTTAAAGGGGAGCTTGCTTCTTGCTGCGTGCCCTTTAGAGCTGATGTCGCTCTCATTTTGTCAATAGATTAAAACTACAATATGATAACAGCAACTGTCTTCATTTTACTGATTACATGACAGCCTTTACTTCAATGGGACTTGACCAGAACCAGCATTATGAAAGGTCAAGGTATATCATCAGTAATACAAATACAGTGGAACTTGTCTTTACGGAGAAAAATAGTTTTAAAACAGGGAAAAAATAGTTTTAATATAGTTTATGTATAGTTTTAAAAATGTAATTATATTTCTTGTGTAGAATGGACTGTTTGGGACTCTGCAAAGGATTTCATTGGCAAAATGGCCAGTCACATAATGAAACTGGAAAGTGCTACACTTTTATCAAATGCTAATCATCCTAATGCAATACACTGTTGGCCTCTTTTAAAATTCAAATGCAGCGGTTGTTACAACACTTCTTGCACAGACTGTAAGAAGTGGTGCCAAGCTATTGTGATGCACTCCTGGCTTATATACACTGGCTGGGTCTTCTTGTATCTCTTTATGGGCTAGTTTTTGTAAGGACTACCTAAATGTCTCTATAAGCTCACAAAGAAATATAACATGCTCTCAGACCAGAGCCTGGCTTCTAAATATAGGCTGGTGTTAGTGACTGCATAGGCTTAGTATTGATGTTTGTGCAGGTTTCAGTGGCAGATGTCGCGGTCTGGCATTCACGGAAAGAGATTTATGGGAATAGTCCTGGAGTATCTGACACCACAAAGGTTGAGGCAAGGGCATTACATGAATCAATGGGATTATTTTGATTGAAATCTCAAGTGTAATCTCTGACTGAATACTCTGACTGATGGAGGCGGTCCCAGATAAGAAGGATTATGATGGTTAAGATTACCAAAAATAATAGGGGGAGGGGGATTTGTCACACCATTAAAAAAAAAAAAATACACAGTTAATAAGTCAAGTTAAATGTATTGTTTATTTTTACTTTATTATATTGCCTAACCATTCTAGTATGTGGGTGTTATATGTACAGCTGTTGTTCGCCAGATAATAAGCATTTTTTTTTGAAAGAGTGTACTCTATAATAATCACATTTATCATCTGTCATTTCAGTGTGCATCCCACTGCTTGTTATTCACAACTTTTCAGTGTTCCCCGTGTCCGAGTTGATCACCTTTCCCTATTGCGTGTCCTCAGTCACAGGGTTGTGTACAAAAGACTCATAAACCATGTGTCTGTGGATAATTAAAACCAGGAGACATGGGGATTAATTGACAATCCCTGCAAGTCCTTCCATAAACCTTGAACGGCGTCTCCAGGACGACTGCTGTGCCCAAGGGAAATGAGTCCTATTGCTGGCTGCTGCGCATTTGCTCACTTCTATCTGAGAACAATGACACTCCGGATTAAGCGGCGTGTCTCCAGCACAGTGGTGGATGATTAGGACTCAGCCATGGGCAAAGAGCATGGCCTCTGTGAACCTCACAAGCCAAGCCTAAACCTCATTATGTGGTCCTAGTCTGCACACAGTACTGCTAATAAACTGATACAACATACAGAGAAAATATGTCAAAAGGGTTTCATTGATTTGTCTGCACAATTGCACAATCTTTTATGACAGCAACTTGAAATTAATTGCCCAAGAACTGTCTGTTCTTTTTAGCGGGCAGCCGCTTCTGAGAATTAAATTAAAAATGTGGGATAAAAGGGAAAAACTGTTTTCAGTCAGCCTGTTCATAGTATATTGGACAATATCTGGTTGTCTCCTCCTTATCAGGGACTGCTGGTACAAAAACTGTTGGAGGGCTGTCTGTTTACTATTACATAGATAAGGCTAAAATGAATTAGTGTTTTTGTGAGCACAAATGAGAGGATCCCTTTGACCTCTGGTATGTGGACCTGTTTCTGCTTGCTTGTCCTGTCTCGTTAAAACTAATCTACACCTTTCTTATTGCTGTCATTAGCCTCTGATCCCCAAGACATGTGCATCCTCCCCAGCCTTCAAAGTTAAAAGCTGCCTGGTGCCTAGTAAACTCCATATTGTTTCAATATTACTGCTCTATTGAAAAAGTACATGAGCCAATGTTTTTTTTCTCTTTGTTTCTATTGTGCTTCTTTAGAATTTTCCTTTTAGGTCCAACTTCTGACAAACTCTTTATATTAATATAAAGTCTTTGGGTTTTAGCCCTGAGGGTCTTGTCTCCCCTCCACATACACAGTTCCTTCCCAGTTCAGTTCTGCAGTGTGGTCAAAGAGAACTACTTCCCTTCTTTACATCTTGTCCCCTCACATCTATTTCTGTGTTAAAATAACTTACAGTAGCATGATGCATCTTTTTGTATAGACTCCCCCACAGTTTCACCCAAAACCCCAATCACCTCAAACATCCCCTCACCCACCCCACTGAATGCAAGCAAGCCATAAATTCTGAAAGCGTGCTGGTGTTAAAGGCCTGTAAAACTGAGCACACAGTCTTTGCCTAGAGGACTTCTACCTTACGTTGCAGAATTGGGGCATTTACCAAAGAATCCCATGAAGCGCATTCCTCATAAACTGGGGCTGTTTGGTTATTTTCCCCATCCTTGGCCTCATTAAAAACCTATTACCTTTTCAAGGTGACCTATAATGTTCCATTGAGGCACTGTAAGTGTCTTGAGTGTATAATATCTGGCACCAATCATTAACTATTGGACATATTTTGCTTTAGTTTCTGATCTTTAGAGGTTGGGTGAGTAATTCATGTTAATGGTCAGTGAGGTCGCAGAGGCTGTGTCTGTTTCATGATTCATGTGCAACATCTTGCTGACTTTGCTATTCTTTAATTTGACTCTGAGGCAAAGCAGGCTTCCGAAACAAGTATGTTGCTTTTTCACAAGTTTCAAGGAAAATGTAAACATAAGACAAAAGGAATGAAACTTATCTTTTTTACGTGCACCCAAAAAATTTTAACGCAACCTGCTTATTCTGTCTGTTAGAAAAAGCTTGTGGCTTTTCAAAACCATTCTGCGGTTGTCTTACAATTATCTAACATTTGCCCTCCTTGTTCTATTTCAGCTGCCTTTTTGGGAGACATTGCTTTGGATGAGGAGGACCTGCGATCATTTAAAGTGGACAGAGTTATAGATTTGGCTCAGAGAACTGTGCAGACCTATAACCATACAGGTAAACATCTTTTCTTAAAGATATTCTTGTGTGAATGCATTCCTCTCACACATTATTGGCACTCTCCTGCCATCAGTGCCAAGGTCTCGGTGGAAGTGCATGGTCCTTAAGGTTACTTGGATACGATTGTTACCAAAATAGAAAATACAGTAATTAAATATTAGCCAAATGCTGTGTAAGTATGAATGAAGGGCATTCATCTAATCACTTTTGTAATCAACACATCTCCCACAAGATTTGTCAGCACTCCTTATCGCTTAAACAAGCAGATTTGGGTGTTATCAGACTTTTCCTCAACACATGCAAATGTGAAGTGCTAATTGATCTTGTCAGGCCCCCAAGATTTACTCTCAGAGCTTGTGCAACATAACATAGTGCTACAGCAATTGAATGAACCTGCAGTGAACTCTGACTGTATACTAATCCACTTCTGTTTGTATTTTATTATGTTGTTGTACATTGAAAACTCTGTGCACTTATTAAAAGCTTGTGTTGGTATTCACAATATGCTGAATACTGTGCTATATGCGCTGCTCTTTTGGTTTTATTTTGTTTATTCACAGTTAGTTTGCCTTGCTCTGTCACCATGGTTACTCTTCTTTTATCTGGCTTCGAATGACAGTACATTGCAAAGTTAATTAAAAAGGTATTAAAAACTAAATAATCAAATGTTAAAGAAAATCAATTAAAGTTGTGAATGAAATTGATTTAATCTTTGGTTTTAGGGTAGATACAGATTATTGCATTATTATTATTATTATTATTATTATTATTAAAGCTCATGACACATCTCTCACTTCTCATTGTCTTTTTATTTTGCTATCTTTAGGAGCAACGAATCAAAGTAGTCCGAATAGGCATGGTTCTCGTCGCAGAAAAAGAGCTGCCACCTCGAGACCTGAACGAGTTTGGCCCGAAGGTGTTATTCCGTATGTCATCAGTGGTAACTTTAGTGGTAAGTCACTCTGGGTAAAATAGTTCAAGTTTTTACGGTTGTCAAAATGTGTTGTTAATGTTTGGTTTTATATGTTAAAATGTTAGTTGCTCCAGAAATTTTAGAAGCCTGTCTTTCAAATTTAATTTAATACTGTTTGTTTTTCTATAAAAGGCTGGTATTTGCTTAACTCACTATGCGTCATATTTCAGGCAGTCAGCGGGCTATATTCCGCCAAGCCATGCGGCACTGGGAAAAACACACCTGTGTGACCTTTATTGAAAGGATGCAGGAGGAGAGCTACATTGTCTTCACCTACAGGCCCTGTGGGTAAGTCTGTGGGGATTTGAGCTCCACATGAAGAAGCTGAACAATGGTCAGCCTCTGCTGAGCTTTCTTTATCTACATCTAATTATTGAACACCTAAGTAGTTTTTCTTGCCTTCTGCTCAGCAGTCTTTTGCCATTGTTCATTCTCTCTGTTTGCAGTCTGTGTGAGAGTTGTTATTTCAACCCCCTACTATTTCTGAAAGAGACGGCCATTCACGGGCCAGGAATGTTTCCTGTGCCTCATCTTTACACTCCGTCAGTCACTGAGCAATTGTGTAGTACATGGTCTATATGCTCTCTAGAGAAAGACATCCTTAGCCTTTCCATAACCCTGTTTAACCCACATCACTGAAGCTAGGCTCAACTATTGTTGCATTAACACTACTATTGAACATAAAAACCTTTGAATTAAACCTGTGGGACAAAACATGAACTCGTGGGACATATTAAACGGAACAAACCTGTTAGAGGGGGATTTCAGAAGAAACATTTATTTTATTATTATACATGATAAACTCTGTCACTAATATGTACCATTTAACAGAAAGAAGAAGCAGTTCCTCAAAGTGCACCTTTTTACAGCCAACTTTTGATTTCATTTTTAGCCTGGTTACTGCAACAGGGATGACATTATCCACATAGGCGGCAGTGGTTAACAGTAGGTATGCTTGACTCTGCTGCATACTCTGAGGCTCCCATCTGTCCTGTGCAAAGTTCAAGGCGTGTCTCAGGAGAGCCTGACTGGGCTGGCAGTAATTAGAGAGCGGCTGTCTGGCCCACAGGACCATGATGTGTGTGCGCCCATGCTCCAGACTTCCACTGAACCTTTCATGTGATGCTGAGATGCAGCAGTTGTATTGGCAAATAAATAAATGCATTTTACAGATGTATGAATGAAGGGTAACTCCTGTAAAACACACACTGGGACAGTGTTACTCACATATAGGTTTTGTTACAAAATGGCTGCTAACCTTTTTTCCCCATGGCTGTTATTGTCAGCTGTTTATTATTTTATCCCACAAAGATGTAATTAGAAATTAAACCATTTTTGCACTTGTTAATTTATCTTCTGTTAATCTGTGACTCCTCATTCATAGATGCTGCTCTTATGTTGGACGTCGTGGAGGAGGACCCCAGGCTATATCTATTGGCAAAAACTGTGACAAGTTTGGCATTGTGGTCCATGAACTGGGCCATGTGATTGGCTTCTGGCATGAACACACTCGTCCTGACAGGGATGAACATGTCAGCATTATCAAGGACAACATTCAACCAGGTAGGCAAAATGATCACTGTAGTCCCATAACAATAATGTTGGGAAAGAACAGCCTTAAGAAAGTATTTCTCAATAGTTTATTTGGCATATTGTTTGATGAATGAACATCCAACTGTATAAAACGGTTAACCTTTGGCACACATATGGTGCATTGTATGACTCAGCTTCATATTTTATTTTACAGGACAGGAGTATAACTTTTTAAAAATGGAGCCAGCGGAGGTGGACTCTTTAGGAGAAGTTTATGATTTTGACAGCATCATGCACTATGCCAGGAATACCTTCTCAAGGTAGGAGACCAGCCAAGATCTCCTCTACGCATTCCAGACATAAAAACAACTTCTAGAAAATGAAAGGTGGATTAATTTCTGGTTTGACACAATCTTAAACCCATCATCTTTATTTTTAATTCCTGCTCATTTTTTGACTATATAGCTAGACACTGCAGTAAATTTCATCTAATTAAATGCTTAGCTCTATGAATATATAAGGTTAGAAAACGCTCTTAACTTTTTTATGTGATTTAGGGGGTGCCTTGGTGGCTCACTGGGTAGAGCACATACTACAGTATATACTCAGGAGACCTGGGTTTGTTTCTTGCTTTGGTCATTTGCCCAATGTTGTCTCCCTCTCTCCCACCCTAATTCCTGTCCGTACTATCCGATCAAAAAAAGGCAAAAAGGCCCCCCAAAAAATCTTAAACAACAACCAAAAAAAAATAAATAAGGAGAATATAGTGGGTAAAAAAGACAGGACCAGGACATTTATTTTTGGTGGTTTTTGATGCATCTATTTATTTCAGGCCTGTATTGCATGGGGCTTATGGGAGATTTTGTACATGCACAATATATTTAATATTTGGACCAGCAGCATTAAAACCAATAACTAACTGAAGACTGTTAACACAAGTTAAGTGTGAAGGAGGCTGACACACATTGCTTTAGATTAGTATTAGTATGTGCCTGTGAATTCTGTGAGGGGTAGTGGTCATACAAACAGCCATACTGTTGTGAGTCGTAAAGAACATACATTTTTTTTGTGTGTTTTTTTTATCTCTTTATTATCCCCATGGAGAAATCCATTGTCTGTATCCATCACTGCCACTGTGCCTTTTGTGATTTTTGCCTTTGTTTTCTTTGCATTTTAGAGCAGGTTTATTTTATTTTAGTTTGGTGGAAAAGGCGTGTTTCTATAATAATTCTGTGGATAGATTATATTTATTAATTACATATTTAAATTGTCAAAACATATTACCGTGATCTTAATGGGAGAACATTTTATAACTTTTTTGAAATGATAAAGGTCGACAGTCAGGTTGTAACATTAATGAATTTAATATTTGTGTCTTTGTAGCTATAGTGAAAGTGTTTGGCTGGGACACACCAGACTGTACCCACAACCCACAGTTAAAACGAAGGTCTTCCTCCTTTGTCCCGCTGCCTGAGTATCAGCAGCGGTGATGGAAAAGAAGTTTGGTCTTGGGGCTGAGATAGCTCACTCAAGGCAATGTAAAGCTTTTTGTTAACGTTGTGTTTTTCATACCACAAAACACCTCATTACGCTGCTTAGCTCCTTTGATTAGTGGAATTACAGCCTCCATAAGCTTGTGCAGGGGTTCATTTTATTAGCTTTTTGTCTGCTGTAAAAGTCTAGCACCTCAGGTGTTATTATAGATTTATAGCCTTCTTTTAAAAGTTTTAGCAAAATTTAGGTCAATCACCAACAGATAAAAAATGATAAAGTAAGCCAGTAAGTTTGACATGTTCTTACAAATGAATGACTAATGCAACTAAATAAACCCAGCTGTGCAGAGGTTGTACTGGATGTCTGTGGCTTAATAGAAAACTCCTTTTAATATTTAATACTCCGTCTCTGAACAATGTATAATCCTAGTCAGGCGTTTGGTCTCATCTAGTCAGCATAGATTTTTTTTAAAGGTCTTACAACAGCTGGTGGATCGCAAATTCATAACGTGGCTCTTAGAGTTAGCTGACTCAGTCTGCTTCTTAGTCATCTTTGCAATGAGTGTAGTTGGAGTTTTTGCAAAGTGGTACTACCAGTAACAGTTTTAAAATCATGTCTGCAATATGACCTTTCAGCACTGGGCACTAAATAAAGTCAATGTGGATAATATGAGAAGAAGCTCTTGGTTGCCCTTATACTCTTTTTATAAAAAATACATATACTTTATTTATATAACTTTTTTACTGAAAACAAAACAAAAAAAATCTTAAGTCTTAAATTATATTGGCATTTGTGACAAACTACTTCTGGGAAAAGAGAGTCTAAACAGAAGCTTTGTCTGGGTGAAAGAACTGTTTGTCTACTCTTGTGTACCCAAACTTTAGGGCAAAGATCTGCACAAAAGAGATAAAACTGGGCCCAATTGTTAATGTCTTTGATTTAGCTTTACTTAAGCACAAAATATATACTGGAAGTTAAACAAACTTTTAAAATGAATATAATCATACTCTTTGCAACTTTGTTTCTCTCTACTGTTTTTATGTTTGATCGATCCATTGGGGACAAAGTTTTCTCATGCCGTTTGTTTAAAAACTGGGTATTTTGTCTCCATTGGAGCGCATTTACACCTAACACAAATTTCTTGAGGTTCTATCCTTCAGTTGATTCTAATTACAACCTCTGAGATTTGTAAAGAGATGTTTCAGCCTGATACACAATTGCACTGCCCTGAATCCTGTTTTATGTGCGACAATCTACTCTGTTCTGCTTCAAGTCTGAGTGGTGCTGTTCTGATTTGTGAAAGAGGTGATCTGATCAATAAATATCCGTCAACACAAGAGGCTGTGATGGCTGCTGCTGCCGGGGAATGTTTCACAGAGCAGTATTGGCAGACAAGAGGCTCCTGTTGGCTTTTCACAAGTCATTCCAAGAGTTGATTGGCTGATTTACCTGTGCCAGTGTCTTTTTTTTATTTATTTATTTATTTTTGGGGTTACCCTTTATTCTTTGGGATGTTTGCTTAGTGGTTTACAGTAAATCACCGTGGGAAGCCAGATTCTTTACAGCGTGAGTTGTTCTGAAGATTTCATGGCTTGTCTTGATGTTTTGCTCTGTCTCATGGGGACAAGCAAGTCTGATGCCAATGCTTTTTGTCTGGAGTGTGTTAGCCGACCTACAACTCAGCCTGCCCCCTCCTTTGCCCCAGAGATATTTTTCAGGACTGGTGCTTGGACCAGGTCCAACTCAAATAGAGACCTGCCAGTTCGCCCTTTGTGTGCCCTGACACCGACTGAAGTCGCGTATTTCACCGACAGCCAGCATACGGGCTCCTGGAAGCCCACAGAGAGGGAAGTAGAGACTAAACTGTTAGCACAGGCTGCTCTGTTTGTACATGCCTGGCGTTGATAGGCATGTCACCATGGGAACGGCCAGGGAGCCAGACCATTGCTCGCCAATACTTACAGAAAAATAGAGATGATAAACTACCAAAGTGTCAAGTGAGACAGTGGTGTGAAAATAGTCTCTTAGGACTAACAGTGATCTGCTGCTATTTCAAATCACTTCCTTTGACTTAAATGGATGACATTAATAATTTTAAAGTTTTATATCATGAAAGCCATTGTGTTAGTGCAGTATACTCTATCTATGTGACAGACTTGTCTAATAGGCCAACCTCAGAAGACAAATGTGTGATCTCAACCAAAGACCAAGCAAGTATATATATATATATATATATTAGAATATTACTGGATCTTTACTTGTTTGTCCATTTAAGTATACCTAATCTACTAATGATTGTACTTCTGTGTGTTCACATTTGTGTCGACATTAAAAATGCAGAGTTAAATAATTTAGGGTGTGCCTAAGGTTGACATGCTATTCAGATCTTTTCTAATTGTACCTGAAATATTAATGATAAGACTGGCATCAGTTGTCTCCTGCTGTCTTTTATGTAACCCACCATTCTTATAAAAATAAGATTTTAAAAAAGCCTTAATAACAATATTGATTCTTAGTAATAGATTTTATTGTCATTTGGAAAAACATGTTCTGTAACAGTGTATCTTAAACTTAATTTTCAACTGACTTCACCCAGCCAAGTTTTGCACATTTAGTGTTCACTGTTTCTGTGCCTTTCCAAAACTATTCCACCCATATAATATTTAAAATCTATTCTAAATCTAATCTAACTATTTTCCCTTGAGTGGACGTGATTTATCACAGAACTGCTTCTTGGTAATTTTGTGTATTTATTTGCCACATTGTTTTGGAGAGACATTTCTATATATGCTTACAGACTATATATTTCATACATTATGTCTTAATTAAATGCAGAATTTACTTGAATCTTTCTTTGTTGAATCACAGGGGGATCTTTCTGGACACCATCCTGCCTCGATATGATGTGAATGGAGTACGGCCGCCCATTGGCCAGAGAACTAGACTTAGCAAAGGGGATATTGCACAGGCACGCAAACTCTACAAATGCTCCAGTAAGATATGACAAATCCTGTCTCCTGTCTATTTTTGCTTGTGTACACAAAACATAACACTGAGAAAGAGGATTGTATACTTCTCGTGTCTTCCCTCAAAGTGGTGTGGTAACTTGGCTTGAGTGTCCGAGGCCCAAACTGTGAGGAGTGTAAACACTACCCAGCGACAGGAAGTGTGTCATCAGTCTTCCTGGATGGAAGTTAAAGAACAGCTGGTCCAAAGCAGACAGTGTTTTTGGGGTTAGTTAGTACACTGCGCCACTTTAAATGTAAACAGTACACATAGGGACGTCAGAGAGTTATGTAGGCTTGCACTAAGAAGCACAAGCCCCATTTATGTTTTCAGTTAATGGATTTAATGCTGTTGAATCAAACAGAATGTACAGCATTAACAGATGTGCAACTCAAGCAGCCCTCTGTAGAATAGATTTGATGTCAGACAGTTAATTGTATGTCTGGAGTGGAGAGCTAGACTGTCAGCTGAGTGAACAAACCCAGTGACCAACCAGTGTGCCTGTATTGGGAAGTGGACGTGGTAATATTAGTGTGTGAAGGTACAATCTGTTTACAACCTATTTATTCCCATCAATAATCCCCTTGAGAGAGCAGCAAAGTGGATGATGTGGCGCACATTGGGAGGGATGAAGTAGTGAGTCTCTCAATATGTTCTTGGGGGTGAAAAAAAAACTTAAAGAGCTATGAATCTCCCTTTCAAACAGCATTCCTGTGAGTGTTTGTCATTTCCATTGTTAGTTGGAGTGTATTTTAATAGTGTAGTATGGACAGCGCTCTGCCTAGCATTATAACATGCAACTATTAGCTGAGGGCTTCTAGTTTTATTACTTATACACAATCCTCAGGAGAAGCAATGAACGTAAACACTTGGATAAAATGTTTTCTTTAGGCCTGCCAAATGTAGCCTCAAGGTAACACAGATGTATTTCTGATTATATACGAACACCTCTCTGTTTGGACAAGTTTAATCCTCTGCATCGTTATTCCCCACTGGGCATGAACCTCGTCAAGTCGCACATAAGGCCTTGTTTTGTGTCTAGATTAGCCAGTCAAATGGAGGTTGGTTTTTCACTGCCAACACGTACATAATGCATCAGATCCTCCAGAGGGCTTGGTTATTTATAGTATGACAGGTTTATTTTCAGAGGATGCACAGAGAAAGTGTCTCACACTCAATTCCTTTGTGTGATCATCATCTGGAGTGGATGGGGGAGGTGGGGGTGAGACACAGTTATGGGTTAATATTATCTACAGATGTGCCTTTGAACATAAAAGAGCTGCCCTTTACTTCACATTCGGTGTTATAATTTCCAAACCTAGCATCTGTCTCTGCTGCAAGGCTTCAGTCAGATCTGTTAATGTTTATAGTTCATTCGATGGCAGGCTTCTAGGTGTTTGGAGGCAGTTTTTATTTAATCTTTTTGCCCATGTCTTACGTGCAGATTGTATTTTTCCTCTTTGATTCTTTGGACAGGATGTGGTGACAGTCTGCAGGACAGCAGTGGGAACTTCTCCTCTCCAGGATTTCCCAATGGATATTCAGCCTACATGCATTGCATCTGGAGGATATCAGTCACGCCAGGGGAAAAGGTATGAGCATATGGAAAACGCCATATCTACTGAAACTACCTGTTTAAGCCATGATGTCTGTTACTACTACTTTGGCCTCCACTTTTCTAAAATTGAGCATTCTTTGTTTTTAAGATCATTTTGAACTTCACCTCCATGGATTTGTACAGGAGTCATTTATGCTGGTATGACCATGTGGAGATCAGAGACGGATACTGGAGAAAGGCACCTCTTAAAGGTTGCACTAACTAATCACTCTAATTTGTCAAACTTTTTTTTTTTTTTTTTTTAGGTATAATTTCAGTAAAGCAAGTGTGACAATGACTAAATGTCAATGTGTGTTGGTGTTTTGTCCCAGGTCGCTTCTGTGGTGATAAGCTGCCCGAGCCAATCATTTCCACGGACAGTCGGCTGTGGATTGAGTTCCGCAGTAGCAGTAACTGGGTGGGAAAGGGTTTCTCTGCTGTTTACGAGGGTAAGCATCCATTCCCCACCTCACTGCAGTCTAGTCCAGCATGTTGCTCAGATGACAGACCGCTCTTGGTCACACATCCAACAATGTGCCTAGAATATCCACCACTTTTGGCTCCTTTACTGCTGATGTGTCAAGCTCTTTACGCTGCATTAATCAGATTTTGGCCCGTGCTCGCATTCAGTTCCATTGTTTCCAGACTGTGCAAAAGGATGATGTTTGTGTGTGTGGGAGCGAATGGCAGAGGCATTTCTGCTAATCCGCATTGCGTAAATGAGAACTAAGAGTGCACATGTTTTCTAGAGGCATGTGCTAATAATAATGCTGAACTTTGTTTATATTGTTTGTACTGTCACTTACAGCCATCTGTGGTGGGGAGGTGAAGAAGGACAATGGCCAGATACAGTCTCCCAACTACCCCGATGACTACAGGCCCAACAAAGTGTGCGTGTGGAAGGTTACTGTAACACAGGGTTACCATGTAGGACTTACCTTCCAGTCTTTTGAGGTAAAATGTCTTTCTTTAAAAACGTTTCCCCCACTATATCCATTAAACACCCGTTGAAGACAGCTGTGTAATAAACATGTTTCCCCTTTATAGATTGAGAGACATGACAGTTGTGCTTATGACTACTTGGAGGTGCGAGATGGAAACTCAGAAAACAGTCCTTTGCTGGGCCGCTTTTGTGGCTACGACAAACCAGATGACATCAAAAGTAGCTCTAATCAGTTGTGGATGAAGTTTGTTTCAGATGGGTCTGTGAACAAGGCTGGATTTGCTGCCAACTTTTTCAAAGGTCAGAGGTTAAGGGATATGGTATATGTTTTGTTGTAATTGCACAACTTTTGTCTGTGCTGTTTTTGTAGGGTTTCCCTTGTAAACCATCAAACTAAGGGGCCAGAGAAAAGGGTCTTAAAATATCTTCATGTTTTTAGAGATGGATGAGTGCTCCAAGCCAGACAACGGTCGCTGTGAGCAGCGCTGTGTCAACACACTAGGCAGCTACAAGTGTGCTTGTGACCCAGGATATGAGCTGGCTGCTGACAAGCGCAGCTGTGAGGGTAAGTACAGCGAGAAAAGTCACCAACCCAGCTCCCCATGTAATTTTCATGCTAAAGCATTTGCACCCAAATACAATAAATACTCTCATCCCAGGAGTACATGCCCACATTAATGCTCAAGCTGCCTAAGCACTATCTTTTAAGGATTTGAGTCACAACAATGCCTGGTTTATTTTTATCTCAAATTGCATGTTCTTAAAGAGCAAATTACTAGTGTACACGGTCGACCATGTATGCCTCTAGAGGAAGAAGGCTGCTATTACAGATTTACCATGACTTATGTATTGGTGGTAGTTTTGTTGTAGACAGTTGAACGTCATGTATCCAGTTGAAGCAATCACAGGGTAGTCACTAATCAAGACAGTTCAACATTTTTTTTACCTCTACATTATAGAATTTATTTTGCGATTCATTTGTTAACATTTCATGTTAATGTTTTGTATAAAATTGGCAAAAGGTACACTTGGTAATAACAGTTGTTGTGAGATTTTGTGTTGCATAACGGACTCAAAGCTTGTGAACTCAAAACCAGGCAGGCACTAATCTGATTTATGCATGGCACAAAAACGCCATTCATGTCCAAAACCGTGACCGAATGTATTAATGCACTGCTGCATCAGCATATCCGTCTATTTATTTATTTGCATGTTTTTTAAAGCGGCCTGTGGAGGCTTTATCACAAAGTTGAACGGCTCGATCACCAGCCCAGGATGGCCCAGAGAGTACCCCCCAAACAAGAACTGTATTTGGCAGTTGGTCGCACCCACACAGTATCGCATCACTCTGCTCTTTGATGTCTTCGAGACTGAGGGCAATGACGTGAGCACTGGGGTTATTTTGAATCGTCACTGGGTGGGTTTGTTCTGAGTTCTTTCTGCACTACACGTTTCTGCTAAAAGTACATTTAAAAAAAAAAAAGAAAAAACAAAAGAAATTCTTATTATCCTCACATGCTCAGTTTCTCTTTTTCAGGTTTGTAAGTATGATTATGTGGAAGTCCGCAGCGGGCTTTCAGCAGATTCAAGACTACATGGAAAGTTCTGTGGTGCAGAAAAACCAGAAGCTATCACCTCTCAGTACAACAACATGCGCATCGAGTTTAAATCAGACAACACAGTGTCTAAAAAGGGCTTCAAAGCACAGTTCTTTTCTGGTGAGCTTAATTTGGCATTTGCCTTGCAGAGCATCACTGCTTCAGTTTATTTTCTGTCTTGGAGAAAATGTCTGTTAAAGAAACAATTATGAGGTTGTGTCCTCTGTGTTTTCTCAGACAAAGATGAATGTTCGAAGGAGAACGGTGGTTGCCAGCACGAGTGTGTCAACACCTTTGGAAGCTACAGCTGTCAGTGTCGTAGTGGCTTTGTGTTGCACGAAAACAAACACGACTGTAAAGAAGGTATTTCATTTCACATAAAGTATTTGTTGAAATAGGACATTTATTCCTGTTTCTGCCATGCTTTTGTAAAAAGGTATTAGCCCTTGATTCAGTTACGTTACTTTTCAGCTGGCTGTGATCACACTGTGAACAGTGTAAATGGCATCATCACTAGTCCCAACTGGCCTGATAAGTACCCCAGCAAGAAGGCATGCACCTGGGCACTCACCACCACTCCAGGACACCGGATCAAAATTGTATGGGTCCTTTTTTTTTCTCTGCATTATTAGAATCATCAGTTTGTGGGATTTTAAGATTGGCCAAAATGCTTATCTTACTAGATATTTATTTACAATGATGGAATGTTGATTTGCCACTGGCTGCCATGACAGTGCCAGTGTTGATTTACTGGCATTATAACGCATACAAACTACTTGTGCTATTTCCCTAGGCCTTTAATGAAATTGAAATGGAGGCCCACCTTGAGTGTGCTTATGATCACATTGAGATCTATGATGGACGAGATGGAAAAGCTCCAAGTTTGGGTCGCTTTTGTGGCACCAAGAAACCTCCACCTATCACATCCAGCAGCAACAAGCTGTTTATTCGCTTCTTCTCAGATAACTCTGTGCAGAAGAAAGGATTTGAGGCCTCTCATACTGCAGGTATATACAACAAAGCATAAAAGCAGTTTTATTTTACTAACACATATTGAACAGATTTTTCTGTGTAATGTTTATTGAAGTGAGTTGTGTATATATAGAAGCTTGTGGTCAGAGTTACCTCCCTAGTTTTGATTAGTGTGTTTTATTTATTACATTTTTAACCCAGTTAAAATGTTTCCCTCTTTTTGTGACTGCCTAACCGCAAATGTCCAGAGGCTGATAAACACACTGAAACCACAGTGAACAGCATTTCTTTATTTTCAGAGTGTGGAGGTCGTCTAAAGGCTGAAGTAAAGACCAAGGACCTGTTCTCGCATGCCCAGTTTGGGGACAACAACTATCCTGGAGCCTCGGACTGTCAGTGGATCATCTCTGCAGAGAAAGGATATGGTGTGGAGCTTATCTTCCAAACCTTTGAGATTGAGGAAGAAGCAGATTGTGGGTACGACTACATGGAGCTATTTGATGGTGCAGACACCAAATCTCCACGACTGGGACGTTACTGTGGCTCAGGAGTAAGTTTGTTGGGTATTTTTGGTTTAAATGAGGAGCAGTTGCACACTTCATTTGGAATTAAAAATACTGCTTTCTAGCATTTGCCAGTGGTTTATAAAAGGTTGACTTTCTAAGCTATTATATAGCTTTTAATTCCACTCATTTGTTTGCCTTTGATCAGTTAGAGTGAGGACGTATTATTGTGGAACCAGTCATAGGTCAACACAAGCCAAGACTCTCTGTGCGTCAATAACCTATCACTCTCCAGCAGTTTGTTGTAACTAACAATTAATCAGCCATTACTGAATCTGCAGCCTGGGTCTGAGGCCAGCAGAGATTTGAAATGTGAGTTTTCTCAGGTCAGAGAACAGCTTGATTTAATTTACACACTTCAGTAATAAGCTGTGGCCTTTTACTCAGACCTCTTCTCAGCGCTGGAGGGACATAAAATCCTCACAATCCCAGGGGAGCAGCTCCTCAATCAGGTTTCCTTTTATAAAATAGTTTGAAATCAACTGACACAGTTTCATCCAAATTAGGGTAAAAACTCATTACACAGAAGCTCACTTTTAGCCCAGTGACTTTCAGTACTGGTGGTGCAATACTATATTTCTGGTTTACAATGACATTTTGTTCTTTATTAAAACAAGACTCGTGGATTATTGTAGATGAGCCTGTATTTTCATTGGCTTTCAACGAACTTCCAGTTGTCTTTATCATAACAGCAGGCGGCTTTCTGAGCACAGTGGCAGTCTCATTTGCTATTATGTGGTCAATAAATTTTATTTTTTTTAACCAGAAAGTCACTACTTGTAAATTAATTAAGCGGTGTTGTGCTTTGTGCCAGCCTCCAGAGGAGATCTACTCGGCTGGTGACTCCATTGTGATCAAGTTCCGCTCTGATGATACAATCAACAAAAAAGGATTTCACGTCCGCTACACCAGCACCAAGTTCCAGGACACACTGCACTCTCGTAAGTGACCAGCGGGGGCCGGAAGGGGCCGTGCTGGGCAAAGGGGCAAACGGAGGGGCCCCCAAGGGAGGCGCCAGCCTGACGCTCGGAAACCTTCGGCCACCAAGATAAATCAGACACGACAGAACAGCCGCAAGACCACCAACCGCACCTCAGCTCCCAGGGGCTTTAGCTCCCCCCACAGACTGTGAGGAGTAACGCCCTTCTGCAGTTCACCTTGTTTTTACCTGTTTATGATTGGGATGGGAGGGTGAATGTCTGCCCTAGGCAAACAGTAGGGGAGAGTGTATTGACCCAATCCCCTCCAGATATTTTCTTCTTTTTTCTTTTTAAAAGCATGCCTCTTAATAAGAGGCATAGCAGAATACAGTGGATTCTCAGGACTTGTAGGAAGGCAGGCATCAGCTGGACAGGACCCTGCTTTTGTCGGGCCTGCCCACCACGTTCAGGAGAGGAAGAGGAATATGGGCATATGTCCTACACTCTTTGAGAATTGCTCTTGTGTTTTTTCACTCTCTCTTCCCTTTGGTTCAAGGATTCCTGTCCATATGAGGATTAAAGGACATGACTTGATAAATTTTGATACTGTATGTCAGTCAATTGCATGTAATTACAATGAAAGAAGGAAAACTGTACAGGGACAACACCAGCATTTGTATTTGGCATTGTCCTGGCAGCAAGATTCTCATTGTTAACGTTAACAAGGAATAAAAGGAAGCAATTATCTTATTAAAGGACTAATACATGAAATGTGGTCCATGTCTTCTGGTTGGTAATTGCTGCCTCATGACTGACTATTCCTGTACCTTCATGTATAAAGTAATGTGAGTAATCTATCAAAGGGAACATGTGCTTTTTCAGTTTGAACCAATTAGCACTTTACAGTGAATTGTTCCAAAATCATGAGCTTATGAATTTTCGTGAAATGCAATGCCAGTTCACTTATTTTTAAATGAATTTTATCTCTTATTTTTTGTTTTTAATTGCTCCATTTATTTCCTCAGGCATACTTGAACATGTGCCCCGTTACTTGGGGGTAATATAGGTATGACTTTGTTTCAATGTTGATTTACAGTTCTGATGTAAAATGATTTCTCTCCAGAGAAAATGCCTTTTCTTGGTACAATGAAGTTTTTCTCAAGAACCAAATAAGCCTCGGTATTTATTGTTAAAGTAGTTACAAATATGATGTAAACATGGAAAAGTACTGTTGAAATTAGCCCTATAATGCCTTCTAAATGTATAGCCATTGGTCTATGTTGAATACACTATGTTGCTCAATGATTCATTTCCTGTTTTTTATTACTCATCTCTCTCATAGACTACAATAGTATAGTGTCTGTATCATGTCTATCCCTTGGTAACAGCATGCACTGGCAGGAAACCTTAGAGTTAACACTCAGAGAAACAAATGTTTTGAAACTGAAGAAGTCCTTACACAGGCTTTAGTTGGAGGCAACCCAGGACATGTGAGTGGGAGGACGTGAACACAACTGAAGTCTGAAATGGGCCAATCATCTTTTTTTAAATAAATGTCTTGACCAAAAAAGGCAACCAAAGTCAGATATAAATGTATGCCTCTGTTGTTCAGAGTAATTTCTGACAAGGGAGGCATTGTTCCCACTTCTCTTTTTCTAATTCTGTTGTGCTTTTTTATAGTTAAACTATTAGAACAATTCCTGCTTTACAAAAACTACATAACTGAAACATATTTTTCTCATTATTAAATGTTTATTTTTCTATATTCTTTCCAGGTGCACCGTTGAGACTGTGTATGTAGGACAATGACCAACATTAAACATTTATGCACTGCAGTTTAATGTTAAAATTGAGCCCGTTCATATAAATAATTGACTACATCCACCCGGATAAGCTGAGCACTAATTATGTGACTGTAAGCAAACAGTCACAGGTCTTCGTGGAGCTGTTCCAAAACAATGCAGAAGAAAACAATGCTGCGCGTTCACAAAAAAGCTTTCTGCACCTGCTTTATTTGACATTTACAAGTAACACACAATACAGAATTTACTGCTGTGAAGCCATTTTTTCAGTGCTTTTTCCTAACCATTATTGTGTTACACTGTTTGACAAATGGCCTGAACCTTCTTCGTGGGGCCGAGCGCAGCCAGGGTTGATGGCTGCTGAGTGGTCCTCTACATACTGTGAGAGAGTGGGTTAGTAAGTGCCTTCAAGTGTGGTGGAGCAAGTCGAGGGTAAACCTGAGGAGCTGACAGGAGGTTTCAATTGCTGCTGATACAAAATTCAATTGACATGAGCACATAAAATAAAAAAAGAGAGAACATTTTGAGTTCACAACTTGTTAAAGCAACATACCAAAACATTTACGTCACATCATTAATCTGAAAACAGCTAGACCTTTGTATAGAAGGCCATTAAACCTGCATTACAGTCGCGTTTGAAGATTCACACCCACGCTGCAGAGAACACAAAAAAGGACATCATTTGGTTTGTTTCACGAGGTTGCGATGACTCATGTGAAACCATAACGCGATTCTTCAGAGACGTCAGAGTTCACAATCCACCGATGTGCACAACAGCAGGTCACAGTACAGTCAGCAGCTCTCCAAACGTAATAACACTGATGAAAAATGTGACTCAGTCTGTGTTTCCCAAACAGTTACTTAATATGTGTGAACTCTACAGAGAGGCAGTTGTGCTGAGGAGTTGTAAATTAAAAACACACTCAAAAAGATCAGCCCATAACTTTGAGCCATTTCATTGTATACAGTATAGTCGATTTGAACAAATACCCTGCAGATTTTTGCCCCCTTACAATCATAAAGTAGACGTTTTAAGTGAATATGAGCAAAAACTTGAATTGTGATGATAAATCTGACATCTTTGTGCTGTTAATTGTACTGCTCTCCAATACAATGAAGAGCAATTTAGTGCTTGCAGTTGGTGCCTCATATTTTTGCTTTGAGAGGGAATCCTCTGCATGACATCAGTGTTTGAAATACAGTGGGGTTATGTGCTGATAGTTTGCCAGGCTAACGTTCCCAGCTGTCCTCCTACCCAACACAGAGCTGCTACAAAAGCTGTGGCCGCCGTAACAGCCAGGCTGGCCTTAAGCACAGCGCCTGAGGGTCTGCTAAAACTGGCAGGGGCCATGCATGCCAACATAGCCACAGTCACGGTGAGAGTGAACAAAATAGAGACAGCTGTGTTAATGGCCACTATTTGGCCAAACTTGGCAAAAGGCACAATGACACAGAAGAAGAGAGGTACTGTTGAGATCACTGTGGTGACTGCGCTGGACACAATGGCAACGCCCACATGGTTCACTGCCTCTACTGTCCGCCTCTGCCTCTTCAACAAAGGCTCCTACAGAATATAACACACACAGCTGATATGAGCTACTCCTCCTGATTCTCAGCTTTTCTAATCCTAATTCCTCCCTAGGTATTTATATAAATGTTAGAAGTGTAAACATAGTAACATTGTAATTCCTGTCTTACCAACGTGTGATCAGCTGAAGAGGACAGGCTCTCTCCAGCCAGGAGGTATCCTTCCACCAGGTGCAGGCAGTAATCAACCGAAGAGCCCACAAGGATAGACAGAGAAATAGCCTCTACAGCTCCCATCTCCCAACCCAGCCAGTACATTACTGCCACCACTAGACAGATCACTCCTGCCAGGACCACAGTTAAACACAGTTAAGGCGTTTACTTCAAATATCAAATGTATCATTTTTAGTCAATATTTTGCCTATATTCATTTACATATTTACCTAAAATAGTAACAAGCACTGGAAGCAGTAGAAGTGCATGGGCAGTAAATACAGATACAGCGGCAACACAGATGGCCAACGACAGCAGTAAACTCCAGAGGGCACTCTCCACACCTACAAACAAAAACACTCATGAAAAGTGTCACAATGCTCTTTCTATATACAGCTACCTGTTGAGTGGACCTTTCAAAAACTCAAAGCAAGACACCATTTAAAGTCACAATAAGCAGAATTTCTTTTTTAATGACTAACCTAACCTAACCTACTTTCATATTGTTTTGTGTATTTTACTTTCTTCTGTGAGCTGTTATTAGCTCTGAGCTACACACTCAGAGACATCCCTCTCATTAGTTAAAAGTTAAAAGGTAAAGTACAGGCAAAGAGTAGTAACAAAAAATACATTCCACATTGCTTTAGAAGAACATTTCATTCTGTGTGGATAAATCTAAAACACTAGTCTGCGTACCTATAATTTCCATAAAGATCTGCTTCCA
Organism: Neodontobutis hainanensis; assembly: GCA_024349245.1. Lineage (NCBI taxonomy): Eukaryota > Metazoa > Chordata > Actinopteri > Gobiiformes > Odontobutidae > Neodontobutis > Neodontobutis hainanensis. The sequence continues at coordinate 767,881 of JALDNG010000007.1, forward strand.
GTGCTCACAGGTCTGGAAACCTCTTTGCAGGGCAGAGGACCGTGGGAGGGATGCAAGCTGCTCCTGAATGAAGTTTTCCCACTGAAGGAAATCTGAATAGGTCTGAAAGGAGGACTTCCCCTTGTATGTGGTCTTGGAGAATAACAAACATGAATTTAGGAGTGCATGACAGAAAGTCAGCTCTTTTATGCAGATAATGAGGAAACGTCAGGAGACTTACTGACTCAAAGGCCATGGACAGCCAGCGGACCTTGCCTCCATGCATCCCCACTGCTCCATGGGAGAGCTGCCCAGGGAGAAGGTTAGGTTCAGGCAGAGAGTTGCACTCAGGATGAAGGAGCGGCAGGACTGAGGACAGTTTGTTACCTATAATTGAAATGTCACAAGATCATGCACACTTAGGATTTAGTATTTATGTGTTTTTTTTTTTTTTTTTTTACGTCCTAATTAGGTTGAGTATTTTCTACTTAAGTTTAAGATTATTTCTTACCTGAAGGTAGACATTGAGCTCCCCCTGGCCTCACAAGTTGTTTGTTTGCACCAATAGCTTTACAGATTTTGCAAAGGTGCTCGATTTCTTGGGAAATATCAAACTCTGGATCCAATATGATGCTGCCCTTTGAAGAGAATGACACACAAAACTGTCATAAAATATACTTCAGAAAAAGATTAGACTCTTTCTGTTAGCAGATATTTTTGTAAAGGTCAACCTCACCAGATCTCCAATAACATGGTTGTCCCTTTGCTCTGTGCGGTTGATTCCTAAAATTCCAAACACCACAAAAACCATTGCCCCTGTGTCGACCAGAGGACGCACTGCTGGCCGGCCGCATGCACCACCACTGCATGGGTTAAAGCCAAATGTTTTGGATGGGTTGCCTTTAGCAGTTGATGAAGGATCTTTGTAAATAAAGGTTGGAGACAAAGAATGACGAGTGAAAAAAAGATTTGTGACTAGATGCAAAGTTAAACTGTCCTTCCTTAACACTCAACTAAAAAGTTGAGTATTTCTCAAGTGAAAATAAAAAAATCGCTCACCTCTTGGAGGAGGCGCATAAAAGGTTCCCTGTGTCGAGCCATCAGGCCCAGAGCTGATGCTGCAGCCAGGTGGGTGCACACACACTCTGCTGGGGTGAGGTCTCAGTCTACGTTGGGCAAAGTACAGTCTCCTAAAGGAAAAAGACCAAATCAAAGTTTATGGTAAAACTACCAGCCAGTGTCAACTAATTACTCGTTTATTTTGTTGTGCTTTTTTTTTTTTACTTGCTGTGCTGCTGCTGAGAAGATGCTACATAAAAGACAAAGTCTCGCGTCCAGCCATGTCGAGGGTCACAAGTCCCAGACGTGATCATCCAGCTGGGGTAGGGATGGTACGCACTGGAGACACACACCGTCATGCGGGTGGTGTAATTACCACAAGGCTGATCATAAGCCTGTTTAGATCAAGTGAGAATAGGTTATAAAGTCGTTTAATGCACATGCTGTTTGGAGACAAAACATGCAAGTAAACCATTCATTCCTAACCTGAAACGATGAGACCTCTTCATTCTCTGTGCTGCACGCCTTCCAAGGTAAGGGTGCACTGGCATTTAAGGAAAAACGGTAGAGGGTTGTAGAGGCTCCAAGTTCCAGCATTGATATGTACACTGTCAGCAAAGAACCTAGAGACATAGCAATGTGTGCTATTTAGAAAAATACAGTAGACTAAAAACATTTTCTGAGTATTTTACCTGTTTGGCTCATGCCTGAATTTGGTTTAGACAAGCTATGAGGGGCACTGGAGGTGGTCATGCCTGCAGGCTGCTGATGGGTGGAAAACCATGGTCCTGATAAGGAGGTGTGGATGTTTAGTGGGTGGGGCTTTTCCATGAACACACCTGCATGACACATCAAGTTGTTTTTGTTGTTGTTTAAAAAAACCTAAGAGTATTTTACTGCACTTATACTGTCTCACCTGAGCACATGGGGCAGGAGATGCCCTGGCCGCTCAGGTTGCTCCTGAGAGCCAGTAGAGTCTGGAGGTTTGTGTCTTGGCGGAAAAGCTGGGGGGCATGAGTGGCAGGCCTCAGAAGACAGCAACAACCCGCAGATAATAGCAGAACCAGGAGAAACACACCTAGGTTAACAAAAAGACACTGTCAAACAGGAGGATCTAATGTGGCAGATAGATCGGGCAGATTAAGAGCAAGTAAGGACAGATCCAGCAAACCTGAAGAGACTGTTTGAAAGGAGGATGAGAGGTGAAGGCTGTTCTCTGAGAAAGTGAGAACAGCCCTCAGGATGCACAGAGATTGCATTTGTCAACAGCACATATTAAAGTTTCACTCTGTGGTAGACCATTCATATTAAATATCTTTATTCTAGTATTGAATGGATTAACTGTGTGCCATTTTATTTACTTTTTTGATGTTGGTTTAATGGAAAGTTTTGCCATTGTTTTCTTCCAAATTAGTTTTTTTCTATGACTTGTTTTGTTTGCCTTTTCTCTCACTTCTGTCAAGTACATTGAATTACTTGTGTACAAAATGTGCTCTATAAATGCATTTTCTTCTTCTTCTAGAAGATGATTTATAAATGAAATTTGCATAAATTAAATGAATGCATCGGACTCAGGGCTTTAGTTTATTGTCACACCTCTAAAAGGTCTGCAAAGGCACCATGTCCTCCAGATTATAGTATACTGTGTAGTCTTCAAGATGATTTAGAGCCTCTTGTGTGCCTACTGTAGAACTTTACACATCATTAAACATATGTAGTGTTAACTAATTAATCTCACCCAAAACAGCTTTCCGTTGCTCCACAACTGGCTCTGCCACCAAATTCTTTAGGGCCCACTGAAGATTTCTGCTCACCACACCCACATGTTGCTGCCCCTGAGGGGACATTGCTGGCTCCACTGACAAGAACAGAATGGCTGTGTCGCTGTCGGTGTCACAGGAGCCTAGACAAGACAAAGAGAGCAGTTCAGTGATGCCTGGACTCATACTGCTCCCCATTCTGCCCCTATCAGTCACCCAATACTGGCCTGATAATAATCTCACCTGGCTCCATCTCCACTGACAGAAGTGCCACATCATCATCCTCATCTGACAAAGGGCCATGGCTTGCTGACAGGCCCGAAAACAGCTTCCAACTTCAGAGAGTGGGGGTGGTTTAGGAAAAGGATTACATCTCGCTGGCATTGTCACACAGCCTGCACAAATAGCACTTCACACAAAAGTAAAGAAATGCCTCACCAATTCAACCAAGCGTATCCACGAGGCTCCACACATTGAGTCCAGATGCACAAGGCAGCCGGCATCGAGGCAGACACCCAGAGCCAGCAGCAGCTCACAATGAGGGCCATGAATAGGCCAAAGTCATGCACGGCTGGAATCTAGGTTCGGTTATGAAAAGCATAGTATAAAAGACCTTGAAACATTCAATTTGTGCTTATCGCAGGAAAAGGTCTGTGTGCTGACAGGGACACCACTGCTCATCCATGACAGGATTTATCATTTATACTATTAGGCGTACCTGAGAGAAAGTGTTAGCAGCATAGGCAGCCGCAGTTGTGAAAGAGGTCAGGAATGTAGCTCGGCCAGCTGTTTTAATAGTGTAGATAATCCGCTGCTGAGGCTGGACCAGATGAGAAGCTTGTCTGAAGGTGTTGATGAATACAAATACATCATCTACTCCTAGTCGGGATGAGAAAAAATAACACGTGACATAATGTGTAATTAGAAATAAGAATAATAGTTGCTCTTCTGCATGACTTACCGATGCCAATAATAACAAAGGCTGCCACTCCATTGAGAATACCCAGGTATCTCACACCAAAGACCACATGGTAGAGGAACAGAGCCATGAGACAGCTCAGTCCAATGCTGGCCAGACCAAAAAAAGTCAAAAAGACTAGAGAGAAGAAAACATCAAACAAAGCACAACAATTCATTTTGTATAATTCAGTTCCAATAATCCAAGAATCCAAACCCTCTGTAAAAAAAAAAAAGTCTAATACATTTTATACTTATACACTACACAAATATGAGTGCAATTTAATCTATTTATACATTTAAGAATTCATACAATGTTACACTTTACCAGAAAAGGATGTGAGGACATAGACCAGCACTGTAATGCAGACTCCGCTGATTACTGCCAGCATCATGTCATTATGAAACGTGTGTCTGACCTCATTGTCAAACAGCTCTGTTCCGCCGTACAGCACCTTCAACTGGCTAAGACAAGGCATTCAGATGAGTACTAGAATATCAGATCAATACAAAACAATTGAGAAACATGAGTGTTGGACCTGGTAGACTGTTTGGCCAGGATATCTGCATATTGCACAACAAAGTTTTTAAAGCGAGTCCTCTGCTCGTCAACTCGGTCCTGCAGGGAGAAGTAGGACGGTAGAGGAGCTCCAAAATGGATTTCGCTGCGCAGCAGAGAGGAGGACAGATTCTCAGGGGACAGATTGTCATCCACAAACCAATAAAACTGTGGGTGTGTAATGGCCAGACTCAGAGAACCTGTGCAAAGGCCAAAGCTGTTAGTTAAACACTTAAAGTTTCTTCTTTAACCTTTAAAACCACAGCTGCTCTCACCTTGAATGTCTGCCAAATCTGGTCCCATGCCATCATAGTAGATCTTTCCTCCCTTCTCACTGGGATACAGGTAGGACAGGAGCGAGCTGGGCGGGGAGCAGTAGGACGGGCCCAGTGGCAGGTCCCTGAGCACCTCCAGAGGCTTCCAGCAGAACTGATGAAACTGTGGGTGCTGCATTAGCAGATGCTCCACTCTGTGAATGGTCTCCAGACGTTCTGGTGTAAAGATGTTATGATCTCCTTCTCCTTGGGCAACAAACACCAGCTCAATTCTCCAAAGGGCTTGACTCTGCATGTAGTAATTAGGAGCAAACCTGGGTTTCCTATTTAAAGTTCCATTCACATTTGCTGTTTTGTGCTTTTCTAAAATTTCTCTAAACTCAGAAACAATACTTTTATTTGCAACTCCTCTCTTCTGATTATATTCTTCTAGAGGGTCAATTGGGGACAGTATAGACCCTCTGCTTTCATTATCTGTCTTGTTGAATGCTCCCTGTCGTACTACCTTCTGTAGCAGCAACTCCCTCAGGGCTGCAGACTCACTGTTATCTAGGTCTCGCCTGCGCCTATCCCAGGACCCGAGCTGAGTTTTTACGGCGATGGTGAGAGCATCAAAGCGCTCCGCAGAGAAGTGGCTGTGAACTTCGAAGGCACTGTAAGACAGGTCAATGTCCAGCGGAGGGCAGTAGAGGAGCATGTAGGCAAACATGGCACTGGGTAGAAGGAACACTATGCCTATGAGCACTGCACTGGCCAAGGGCTGTGTGTACACCCACCCCACCGCTCTCCACAGTCTGCACACCTCAGGGTCCCCAGAAAAACAGCTTTTTCCTTCCACATAGGCCTCGTCTTCTCCTTCATGTTCACCCTCCCCGTCCTCCTGCCCTCCCCAACTGGCCTGGAATGGCAGCGGCTCAGTGTCTGCCACGTCCATCACAGGACCTGTCAGGGACAAATACAGGTCTTGAACATCAATCACTTAAGCCCACACACTTCTCTCTCTCAGCCTGGTGAACAGCAAATAGATGTCAAGCTGCTGCCATTTGACAGAAAGTAAAGGACAAAGTAACTTCCCAAGTTGAAGGTTGAAAATGAACAGCTGGCGACTGAGGGCGTCTACTGGCAGCTCTCTTGAGGTGTGCGTAAAATTAAGGAGGGTAGACCTTTTTTGTCAAGGGCTTAGATGGGAAAATGGTAAGCTAAGCCTTTCTTTATGATGCCAATCACAGGAGCCCAGGGGCCAGGATGGGCTAAAAGCTGCAATTTAATTCTTCTCTCGGTCAGCGGTGCAAAACATTATCACCCAGAAAAAAAGAGGATGGGAGTCTGCTGGTGGCTTTCTACATATCGCCAGCATCCGATGGGCAAATTAAATAATCTCCCTTGTCTAATTAGACTTAGACTTAACTTTATTATTCCACAAGGGAAATGGATTTGTCACAGAAGCTCAGTTACAAACAACGAAAACACTCATGAACATGCTCAATACAATAAAGAAGTAAAAATAAATAAGTACAACGATAAATTACTGACAAGAAGAGTGAGTAGGTTATTGGACATGTGGGATAAGAGAAGTGTATCTCCTGTGACAGGCAGACTTTGACTTAGAGTGTCAATAGGTGCTTCATATTCACTTCTCCACAAGCTCTACAGAACAGTTTGCATTCAAGCAGCAGCTACCTCACTAACTGCAGCAATTTATCTGTGCTCTCTAGAACACTGCTTTAAGGTCAGCCAGCTAAGACAAGGAATCTTGATAGTGTGTGTAGGCTGAGCTCTTAACACAAAGGGAAAATCCATCATCAAGTATACAAAAACTGCAATCATATAATTTATTTATTTTGAGCAAAAAATGATTATACCTCTGGAGGAAACAGAGAGACAAAAAAGGGAGCTAAAACTATGTAGAGGCAGGCTAATTTATGTGATTTCTGTTTGCATTACAACTAAATAAACATTATATAATGCTCGTGTTAAATGCTCTCACAAAGCATCTGTTTGTATATTATCTTTATGGCAGTGCTATAACAAATCCCACAGAATTTAACATTCTCTAACACAAAATGAAATGTCCACAGGCAGACAGAGCATTAGATGGGGGTTTTCCTTTCATAAAAGAGATAAGTACATTGAGTTGGTAAGAAAGTGTTTTACTGTGTCTAATACTGTGTGAAAAGAGTCCTAAATAATATTCTGAACAAGGACACGGGTGCGCCTTTCTAAAGGGACTGCAGCTGTGAGCTCAATCCCCTGCAGCTAAACACTAGCACGATGAAGGATATGGTGATCGACGTCAGGAGGAGGACATCCCCCACACACCTGTGAGCATTAAGAGCTCGGACATTGAGACAGTGGACAGTTTCAAGTACCTGCATGTTCACCTGAACAATAAACTTTCCTGGTCCCACAACACCAGCGCCCTGTACAAGAGTTGCTTGCACCTTCTGAGGAGACTAAAGTTGGGAGCGTGTGAGTATTGTATTGTTAATTTAACTGGACCTGGTTGCACCTTTAAACGTTTTTGTATCTTTTTACTGCATGCTCTCCCTTGTATATTTTCCAACACTTTTTTGTCCTGAATGTGAACTGCTATCACATGTGATTTCCCTCATTGTGGGATCAATAAAGTCTAATCTAATCTAATCATTTGTGTTTACAGCTATTCTCTACATTCTTAGCTATGTAAAAATGACATTGTTTTAACTACAAGCTTCACACAAGACACCAGGATTTTGGGCAGAATTTGAAAAAAAAAATGTTTATGACCAGTTATAACTTATAACAGCCAGCACAGTTAGCACAGGGAAGTTTGTATTTTTTTTATCTTTAATTTATTTTCTGTAAAGTCCCTCCCTTGCTCCTTATACATAACATAAGGCTTTATCTCAGCACATTAGACAATATTCCTACAGATTTGTTAAATTGATAATTGGGAGTGTTTTAAAAGTTTAGGCTCACCTTGGGAGCAGTGTACATCAGTGCACGTCTCCCTTCTAAACTGGCCGTGTGGTTCCTGGGTGTTTGCATTTGTCTAATATTGTTTGTCCCAAGGACAAGTGTTGTGGAGCAGCATGTGGTTGGTATGGATTCATTTATCTAATGATATTATGCATGTGGTTCTTTAATTTTCATGCTGTAATTGATTGTTTTTCTTCAAGAGTTATGGGTTATTGTGTAACAAAGAAAACTATTATGGTATGACGTTGCCCTGTTTGTCAGAAGTCTAGGATGTCACTACGCCGTACCTTGACGTGCTAAAAATGAAATAAAAAAACAGCCAGTACGTTTTGTGATTAGATTATCGTAATCATGTTACATTATTCTCCTCTTCTCCAACCTGTTCTGGTAATTTAAGAGTTCACACCTAAGATGTAGACACACAGTGACGGGCAAAAGAGAAGAAGAAATATGAAAAGAGTGAAACAGGAGGAAAGACAGGAGTGACTGATGACACACACACAGTACAGCAGTCACACTACCAAACAGCTCCACACCATCTGTGAAAAGAAGAAATCCTTCATGTTCTGTTTAATATTCATGGCAAATTCTAAATAAACGGAATATCGTCAAACGTCTACAGCTCTCTGTCTGTCAGTCTATGCATCAAAACTGATTAGTAGAGCTTTAGTCAGAGCAGACAGCTCGAGGAACTCATTAAAGACTGATGCGTTGGACTGGTCCCTCTCTACTGCCAAGTGTGTCTTTTCCAAGGAACAGCCTGGTCTTGGTGTGGCTGCAGATAACGACAGAAATGCCTGCCCCTAGCGTCATAGTCTTTTCGCTCTCGCCTTGATGATATGGCCCTTTGTCACATCCAAATGTTACACCTCTTGTACAATAATTATGAGTGGTGTATAGCTGCAAAGCACAGTGAGCTGTACAAGTCCTGGTGTAACTAATGTTTTTACAAGCTGCCAGGATTGTTCAACACTGCCATTTTTCTGCAAGGATTACAAGTACACAGTCAATTTACAAGCCTTGCACAGGTGTGGCTTAAGCTTGTTTTTATTCCAATAAACTTTAGATTTACCAAAACGACAATAAACAATGTGGAAAAGTGATTAAATTTGCTGCTGCTTATTGTTTGAGTGGTGCTGCTGCTGTGAACTTGACACCTTGCCTGTACTTAAGCAAAGTTTTGATATATATTTTTCAAAAACAATGAGTCAGGATGTACCTGCCAGGTCATCAGAAGCACAGCTGCTGTATTTGATGAAGTTGTGGTGCACAGAACAGGCTTTATTTGTGCCTCATCTGTCGTGTTCAACCAGCTGTAAGAAAAAATGCACAACATGAACACATGAAAGGCTTTTTTAATAAATACAGTATATAACAAACGATGATAAGCCGAATACAGCCTTTCTAACCTGCGCTAGATCTCCAGGATTGTATCTAGAAGATGAGCTGCTGCTGAGAACACAAAGCTTTCACCTATAATAATCTCTCCTCCCCCTTCAGTCTCCATCACTCAGTCTCCCTGCCCTCTAGCTCATCTAAATCTTGATTTCTTTTCTCTGCATTTCAAAACTGGACGCAAAAAGGAGACAGATTTTTAAGATTCATGACTGACAGCAGCTAAAAATAACCCACATACTGTTCTGTTTATCTGCTCTAATTTGAATATCACATCGAGGCTGGTGTAAACTCAGCCAGCATACTGCCTCATTTAAAGGAGAATCGATTACACCACTAGTGCTCTATGAATATGTTGCACATGAATGAGTGCTTGGCAGTATGTTTATATCATGGGCTTCTTTTCTCAAAGTCCACAGTCTAACTCACACTCCTCACGTCCATTTGCACCTAACAATGGTTTTCATTTTCTTATTAATGAATTTATGCCACAATGAAAACTGTCGGTGTGTTGCGAGAGGCATTTTGGAGATGTGCCAAGTAATTTCTCTCATCCTCAGAATGAAATGTGTTTAACATAGTTGATTTCTGGCATTATGAATCAAAACACACAATAATGAGGCTTATCAACTTATCTTTTTCAAAGTTACTCTAAAGAACAATATACAACACACTGCCTGAGAATTTTTATTTATCTCTTTTTAAATAATTCCTTGCTTTTTATTTATTATGGTAACCTTTAATCTTGAAACATCTAGAGTTTAATTCAATTTCCACCACTTGATCAGCAGCATCACGTCTGACAGAGGACTTACCTAAGACTGATGAAAATTACAGGTGAAGCGTTCAGGCCTTCTGAGTCCACTTGTAATGTGATAAACTTCTGTTCCTCTGTGCTCTTGTGAAGAAGCAAAATGAAAAAAAAAATGACTGCTTTATTGTCACAGGTAATAACTCACAGAACCGAGAGCCATCAAGAGAACCCTCACAAAAGACAGACATTCAAGCTTCAACATTCCCCAACACACATAGCCTACTCTATAGTAATCCTCCATCAGCTCTAATAAAATTTTGTTTCTCGTGCTTTTATGCTCCCGGGTCCTTCCTTTCGTGCTCCCTCCCCTCCTGTCTTACCCCGTTGTCCAGGCGACAGAGTCAGTGAGAGACATTTCTTCCCAGAAGCTCCCCTCTCTCTCTCTCCCATGGCTTTGTTCAGCTTGCTCTGCTGACTAGCTCAAGAGCAGCAGAAAAGGAAGGAGGGAGGCACCTCCTCATGGCCTTTGTATGTCACAGACAACAGCACAGCATCTAGGAATTAAACAACATATTAAAAACATACCTTTCAATGCTTCTTTTGCTATTTAACTGGATAAACATGAACATAATAATACAGTTTATGATTAAGGCAGAGTGATGCTCCCTCTCATTCTATCCAACTTGGTACGGTCTAGTCTAGTCTCAGTTGGTGGGGTGTGTTATAAGAGGGTGATCACAATAACTAGCTACAGTAGGAGACAAAGTGCAAGCAATTTAAAATAATCGCTTGCAATAATAGTTTATTAGCTTATAGTTCATTTTTCATTTCCCTGAATGCCACTCTTGCAGCAAATGGAGAGTAATTTTCTTTCACCATGAAACAATTGTAATACTTAAGTGGGCTTTCAAAAAAGATTTATTTAGTCACATATACCTGATGTGCAAGTAATGCTTTCTGTGAGCCATCTCACATTCATCTAACATTAATGATGCACTCCACTTACTGCCACATTCAAATCCATCCATCACCTCAGTTCCCTCAACTTTAACTGGCATTGCCTCGACATCAAAAGGTGAGAAGCCAGTATTCAAATGTTAAGTCTGCTTTAACATCATCATTCCATGTACACTTTCCCTTGATGCAGTGTAGAGTCTAACAGCGGAATCAGTGTGTGTGTGTGTGTGTGTGTGACCCTTTAGCACAAGTCCTGCTGTGACAACCTTATCTGGACAATTTTTTTTTTCCAGACACAACCAAGCATTAAATATATTGCTTTGGCACTGTGGAAGGCAAACAAACATAATTTATAAAGACTGATCAATTATATTTACTCCAGGAAATCAATAAAGCCAAATCACTCTCAGCCACTGAATGGATTAGAAGGGGTTTAATTGTACATGTCCCCTCACTCTCCAGACCTCACTGAATAAACATGTATCATTATCATTGGCAGGCAGGAACTCAGAGGCAGTATACATGATAATTTAAACAAAACACAATAAATATACATCTTTCACACATCCAAACATAGACAAGACACCAAAAAGAACAGAATGCTGAGTTATTGGTGACTGGTTCTTTAAAAAAATAATTTTGTAACATTGTCTGAATATACTAATATGAGGAATGGCAACGCTGCATGCAGGAGTCTGTCTTTATTTTATTTTTTTTAGGAAAACAGTGTTAACCTAACCTAATTTTATAAACATACCTTATGTTAATCTTATTTGTGCATACATATGTCGACTATTCAAATATAGTCTTATAAAAACACCAAGCACAGAAGGAAAAAACTATTTGGTAATTGCATGCTCATTTTCATATTTGAAAATGTACATTATATTGTGTCTTGTACTAGAGGTGCCGCAGTGCCAGCATGAATATGATGTGTACTGTATAGGTGACCCTGGAAAATAAAGCTCATGGTAATTAGCATAACAGAGGTGGAAAAACACTGCATTCATTCCAGAAAATAACATGATTGTGTCTTCGGTGTTGCATTGCAGCTTACATTGAAAGAGTAAAATTTTTATTTCTTGTGCAGAGGTGTTCCTCCAACAAAACAGAAGGAAAATAGGACAAATCTATCTCCATTGTATTTTTAGCACCTGAATAGGCTCATTTGAAGCTCATTGTCTAAAAATGTTAATTTAAAAATCATCTTACAATTAATCCTGGCTATAAATTACATTATACATTTAAACAATCACACCAAACATTAATTTACATCCTAATGATAAACATTTTGTTCATGGCTTTGTAATTCACATTTGCTTAATTTACAAGTGATCATTATTTACTGTCACTACACAGCAATCACAGTAAAACAGTTTACGGCAGCCAGGGCACCAGCTGACAGAAAAGTAAACATATTGGTATATTGGTCCATGCGATAACAGTGGCACTGTCACATACAGTAACTCACTGTTACTATGTGCTGAAAAGTCATCCTCACAAAGCAGTCCTTTGAAAAGAGATTAGTGTCTTCTGGCTACCACAGATGTGTCTCTCGTATTTCAGAGATGATATTATTAGCTTTTTTGAGCGCCTAAGAAAAAAACATGAAACAACAAAAAAGGTTTAGACCCTGACCTTAACTAGAAGGTAAAAGAGAAAGCATTTTCTGTTCCCAGTGTTTAGGACTCTAGTCACTGAGAACAGAAGCATTAACCAATTTTACCTCAAGCATTTGAGCAACCTCGGTCCGCTGTTGTGCCGTGTCCTGTGACTCAATGAGCAGCTCTTGCAGCAGTGGCTGTTTGTAAAGTTGACCCACCAACTCACTCTGCAGATGTTCTTTCACAAAGTTCACCAGGAAGTGCATCACTGTCTTTGGCACACTGCAGACACAAAGCCCACGGAAAGACTTTACCAGTATGACAAAGAAACATCAGGAGAAATGAAGAGGGGACAGCTGCCAGTAGATGTTAGGACAGGCTGCCGTCAGACCTGTCTTGGATGCTTTTGCGAACAATGAGGTAGTAGCACTTGATGAGGCGCTGGATGACCTCACAGTCTCTCTGCTCTCGTGCACTTAGCTTACGGGTTATGGGCACAGCCTGGCAAACGAGAAATGGATGATGAATGGATAATTAGTTCAATTCAAAATGAGTATCCCACTGCTACACCCACCACTCACTGTGTCAAGAAGGTTAACGGCTTGGCCTTTGCTAGGGCTAAAAAAAACTAGGGCTTTTTCCTCCCCAACCTTCTCATTTTTCCTGTGCTTTCCGCCATCGGGGACTTCTGCCTAACAACAAAAAAATTGAAAGGTTAAGATGATGGTCTACAACTTTGATTGTTTAAAACCTGAATAGTTGAGTCTTTGATACCAAAACGGCTGAATAATAATAAATGTGTGTACCTGTTGACTGTTGACAGATGCAGACACCTGTGCGGCATCTGTAAAGTCTGGATGCTTTGTATTGATGTAAGCAAGTTCGATAGCTACTAAATTGTGAACCTAGGAAGAAATGAAAAGGAGGAACAGCATTGCATTTAATTAATCTGGATAGTGATTCTTATAATTAGTATGATGAATAATTGCAACTCTGCAGAGGATTACCATTTCATTAGTTACTGGCAAGCGTTTTCTTAGTAATCCAGTCACCACTTCAACAATAGAATCGTGCAGTTTGGGAAACCGTAGAAGTTCCTTGCAAACACAGATAAAAACTTTTGTTTTAAGTTTCAATGATTAATCTGCAAGCTTTTTGGAGTTAATGAATGTAAAATGTGTTCATGTCTCGAGGCTAACCTGTGTGCTAAAAGTAGTGCAGTGCTGAATGATCCTCTGTAGTTCTTCATGAACAAGCTCTACACAGCGCAAACTGGGCTCCTCTAGCCGCTTAATTTGCCGCTTCACCAGCAACTCAAAGGACACCTCAGGCACAAAAAGGGCTGGCCGCGGCCCCTGCAGGGCAACACACACACACACACACAGAGACACACCCACACACACAGAGACACACACACACACACACACAGAGACACACACACACACACACACAGAGACACACACACACACACACACACACACACACACACACACACACACACACACACACACACACACACACACACACACACACACACACACACACACACACACACAGAGACACACACACACACACACACACACACACACACACACAGACCTTCTTTTTACCGGATTTTTCCCTCCAAATTAGAGCGCTTGACTAGAATTCCTAATAAACAAATTATATAAGTAGAAGACAGCAGAGACTTACCGTGGCATTGCGGATAGCAGTGAGGATATCCAGCTCCGTCAACCCATCAAGGGGGTCAATGGACTGTAAAGTGCGCCCAAATGTTTCATGGAATATGTAACAGATCCGAGCTCCCCCACAGCTGTGGATGAGAGGTATTCAACATTCACACCTATGCTGATTTTTAGGGAATATGTCAGTAATATTAATTGTGCCTAAATTCAATACAGCCAGCCATAAAAAGGTCAATATTTGCTCCTTACTCATTAACATGAACTCATTGCCTTGTAAAGTGGCATGGAGCTCAGGGATATTAAACATGAAAAATGCATGTGTTCAGCAAATAAGGCTCTAAATAAGATATGTTTAGATAAAGTGAAAATGAGAAACTACTAAAACATAAAACAAAAGAGTAAAGCCTGAGTTTTAGTAGCGCCTTCTCTCCTTCTCTTCTGTGGCTCAGGAGCGGGTCGTTCAATAACCGGATGGATTGGCAGTTCGATTCCCGCTCCTCCCAGTTCCTACTGTTGTTGTGTCATTGGACACTGGTGTATGAATATGTGTGTTGTTCGGTGGTGGTCAGAGAGGCTGCTAGCACCAGGTATGGCTGTCACAACTCTGTCAGTCTGCCTCAGGGCAGCTGTGGCTACAGGGGTAGCTTACCACCACATGTGTGTGACTCTGGAGTGAATGAATAATCAACTCTGTAAAGTGCTTTGAGTTTCTAAAAAAAAAAGCGCTATATAAATCCAATCCATTATAATTATTCTCTTGTGTAGTGATGACACTCACAGTTCTGATGTCTGGATGTGTCTTGCTGTTCCCGCTATAGTATTGCAGTAATCACTGGCAAACTTAGTGACAATCTGCAGCAAGGTGGCACTGTGATCCTCTACAGGCTGGCCATAGCTTTTGAGCTGTGCTTGGTACTGAGCACTCAGCACAGTCACTCGGGTTTTAAGGTCTGGCAGGCAGTCCCGGATGTGGTGCATGAGCAATCTGCTTAGAGTTTTGGCCAAATAATGTGAACCAGCACGGGAGGCAAGCGCGGGATAGTGGCGCTGCAGGAAAGCTTGCTCATCTCGCATTGAGTCTTCCAGGCTCTTCTGAGTATTGATGTCATGCTGACTCCTAGAAGTAATCAATTAATGAAAAAAGCTTGATCAACAATCATCTAGTATTACAGGTAAAATAATGGTGAAAATAAATATAGAAAACTTTGTGATCATCAAAAACAAACCTGTTCACCACCCCAATAATCCCAAGCTTGACTGGGATGACTCGACCCAGAAGAACATCAAAAGCATCGGTCCCTGCATCCATCAGGTCCAGCTTACTGACCACCAGCAGTGTTCGACGACCTGACAAAGTGGATTTTACAGTTACATTTCATTGTGGCCAATATTAGAACACAAAAAATTTGTCTCTTTTTAAAAAGAATTGTAGGCAGCCATTTTTGACCACTTGAAGGTACATTTGTTCAGAGACAGATAAATTTAAACCAGTACAATCCTTAAACTTTAGTAATTTTGCCAGCCTCTCAAAGAGTACAGACAGGCAATACTCTCATTATTTACCAATGTCCTCTTGAGTGCACCATAACAATAACATAAATTTTTAAGTGACTGTTAATAGCCAGTATACTGTCAGCAGTTAAAACTTACAATTGCTGAAATAACCGGTGAGTACATGTTCAACAATCAATAACAGTTAATAATTTAAAGTACTTTTTTCCAAGTTTTGTGACTATTATCCCACCAGTAATGAAGGAAAATAAGAAAAGGCAAACAAAACAGGCACATTTGTATGAAATGTCCTACCATCTGGATCAACCTCTCGAGCCAATTTCAGTGCATCAGTCGTGGCCAAGTCCGAGTTGGCAGGGGACACAGCAAGGATGAGGGAATTTGGATTGGAGATGAAGGACAAGATCATTTCTTGTACTTGAGTCTCAATGTCCTCTGGCTGATCCCCAACGGGAACCTGAGGGTAACAAAGTGCAGCCAACATTAAGAAAAACCCAGGACAATTGTGGTGACACTTCAAGTGCTCAATGGTTATACACCTACAACCAGGATTAAGCATAATGTGGTAAATCTAAAAACAAAAAGACACTCCTATAAAGTGGCTAGGTTTACCTTAGTTATTCCAGGTAAATCCACCAGAGTGAGATTGAGGACTTTGGGTGAGAAGATCTTCAAATATATGGGTTCAGAGCTGATTCCCTGGAAAAAGAAAGACATGTGAATCCAGAACTTATTGGAGATGTTACAAAGGTCCAGTTTTATTCTTTTTTTCCTCACCTTATTCTCTCCTAAAGCGCGGTTTGTCTCTACTTCAATTTCACGACATATTTCGTTAAAGTCTGTGAAAACCTATTATTCATTTAAAAACATGTGTTCTGTGTTAAAATACTACAAAACAATAGTAGTGTACATATAATTTCAAGCTTTCAGATAAATTTACCTGGTTCTTACAATGAAGAAAAGTACCCCAATCCTCGGCTTTGACACCTACACAAACATAGTGCTGTCAGTGAAAGGGATTTTGTATACCCATGGCTAAATGCTATGAAACTCAGTTTATCTTAAATTAATCTTTATTGTTTTAGGCCTTTGGACTCTCAATTAATGCATGTAAGAAGCACATTTTAGGTTTCATTTTGAATCAAAGACTGACATCGCATGCATTTGCCATAGTATTTGTAAACTCTTATCCAGTATGGTTACAAATTGAAATAAAAAAGATTAAAAATATTAACTGTCGGTTACCATGTTAGCAAACTAGAATAAAAATGAGTACACAGATGAGGTAAATGAATATGACAGAAACATAGAGAGACCTGGAAAGCTGTTTTGAGCAGTTTGTTTAGCCCCATATCCTGGAAGTGCAGTAAAGGAGGAGGAGAAGAAAAAGTTAGTAAAAAAAGATGCGCAAAATCTCAGTAAAGCTAGCAGCTAGAAAGAGAGGGACATGCTTGTGGATTAGAAGGATTTAAAAGGTTTCATCTGGTGGTACCACCTTCAAATTCATAATATTATAAATTTTGTTACTATTCCATGTTAAAATAGTAAATAATATGTATGCCTTATTTGAAGTACCATTTTCAATCTTCAGTCTGTCTTTCATGGGAGCAACATTAATGAGCTGCAACACAAGGGGTCGTCTTGTGACTATCCCTGATCCCCGAGGCAAGAAATTCCGTCCAACCAGGCTCTCCAGCACAGAACTCTTTCCACTGCTCTGTGATGTTAGACAATTGGCAACTTAGAAACAGTTTTCAGCTGTTCTGTCTCTTAAGGCCTTTAGCAACATTAGCGTTTACCTGACATCCAACTACGATTATTTGTGGCAGCTGTATGACCTCTGCCCCCACTGTAAGAAAGACCTCTTGCAGCCGATTGATGGTGGGAATCAGCGTCTCCATCATTACAGCAAACAGGGCACACTTGCTGCAAAATATTTAATGATATTCCATGAAAAAAAAAGGGATGTTAAGAAATTTACTGAAGCTCGCCCCGTGACAAGTTGTAGGAAGTTCAACATTTCGTAAATTACAGAAGCCAGATTACAGCAGCCAAAAGTAATAAATACAAGGTTTTGCTGTTATCGTTAGATCATGTTAGCCGGCTAAAGCTATCGGTAAGTAAGAACTGAAAATGATAGAGGTGTTAGCTTTGCGACAGTGCTATTTTAGCCACAATTTAAAGTTACGGAAATCACCTTCTAACCATACCTTTGTATAATAAAAAAAATAAATTTTTTACCCAACGGGTCTGTTTTAAGTGGAAAAGCACGAGCTACAGAAACATCTCATCTTTTCAAAAACGATATCCGCCTGACACTAAAGTGGGTGGTGCGAGGAAATATTGTCCGGATTGGGCGAGGAATGCTCCGTCAGAAAAGATGTCATGTGATTGGACGGAAGGTGTAACGTAAAAAGTTGGCCCTGCCTTTTTTCTACTCACTAAGTAACCTTTATTTTAGTAAACAGCAATGATACTTTTGAATCCACTTTTTATTTAACACATTAGGTAATGGTTATTCACAAAAGACAGCAAAAACACTAGTTTTTATATTTTATTTTATTTAAATTGTATATATAAACATATTTACAAATCATCAGTTGACCATCAGTTTGTGTGTGAATAAAAAGTGTATTACTATAGCACAGACTTTGAAAAGAGAACACCCACTCAGTATCCAAGACAGACATCACTAATAAATATGCTTCAGTAGAAGTTAGTTTCCCTTGTGGGATGAACCATCTGGAGATCATGTGAAACAAGTAACATAAATTGCTCCTTTATTTAAAAACTTTGCCTTGTATCATTCTACAATCAAAAAAATGGACTAATTCAAAGGGAAGTTTATGTTTAGGTCTGTTTATCCCAGATAAGCAATACCTATTGCTGAGGTAATCAACCTTCAGCATTAGCAGGTTTACTCAGCCCCTAATCTTACCTGTGGCTCTAAGTGATAGAACTGATACTCTATTACTCACTGCAATGTAAGCATCTTAAAGCACTGTGGATCTCCATAAACATGGTCACAAAAAAAAAAGTCAACCTGATGAGCATTAGTCCATATATGAGGTGTCCATGCCCTCTCCTTCTGGATAAAGCAGTCTTCCAGCCAAGCGCTCAATGTCATCAAGACTGAGCTGTCGAAGTGAACGTTCATAGTCCTAGTAGGTAACAAACATTTTACAAGATATTAATACTCCAATCACTTTGAAATTTAAGGGTAAATGAACAACTGTTATTCAATATGTAGTTTTTTGCTTTTAAATACCTTAATAAGCTGTTCATGAACTTTAGCTGCGTCAGCAGGACTGAAGTGTCTGGCCAGGACCATAGACACAGTCTGCCATACTCCTCCCCGTGAGGTGCTGCTGCTACTGCAGGCAGGTGTTCCTGAAGCACCAGTCTTCTCTCCAGCCGGACGAATAACAAGATTCAGTTTTGCCTCTGGTCCAATTGAGTAATCACAGAGTCTGTGTTCATCTAATGAAAACAATAGTGAAACATTACATTTATATATAGAATACATTCATGCATACATAATCATGTGGCAATAATTGTCCAGATTGGTCAAGAAACAGAGCAGTACTTAAAGTCAATTATTAAATACTTTTATGAACCTGCAAGTGCTTTCCCTTTGTAAAGTAGTCTCTGCTGGTTTGCCGGTATGTTAAGACGTTCAGACACAAGTTCTTTAACTGTGGACACCTTTTCATCTTCAGTCACCTGAAGAAGAAACATGATTAACATGATGCTAATTTAGATATTAGGGAAGTACATGGTTGGTACTGCACACTTGAATAAGACTTTTCTTTATCAGATTTTTAAATATCACTTTCATTATGCAGTAGTACATGACTATTAATGTAAAAGTGAATATACACAGTGGCTTTAAATAAACAGGTCTGATCTTCTTGAAGTGTTCTACAAAAAGCTGGCACGAAAAGCTAAATAGCCTACATTAAAAGAGCCGGTAAATTGACGCCATTTAATCCGACATAATACTATTGTTTTTCAAATGTAGCCTGTCGTTGTCAATCTTAATCTTTGATTTGAATCAACTGGAGCAAACTATTAGTGGAATATCTAATCTTATATGCCAGCTTTAGCCTTTACTTTAGCTTAGTCACAGCTAACGCCGGCTTTGTTGCGTGGCTTACCTGTACGCTGCATTCTTTCCCTTGAAGTGGTTTTACGGTGAGTATCATTTTGACCAAAACAAAACAAACACAATCAGCAGTATGGTAGGTGTTATACAACAGAATTCATCGGCTGATGTTACTTTGCTGAAGGCTACAAAAAGGTGGCACTCTTCTCCTGACTACGGACCATCTTCTTCTGCGACAGTGACTGATCATTTCTGAAAGCACTGGTGCCACAGTGTGGTTGGAGTATGTAAATGTTTAAATTCGCCCCACTTATTGGGATAAGCACTGTCTTTTTAACACAAATAATTCTGAAAAACAAAGCATGGAAATAGGTGTCAATAGCGCATTCATTACAGCTTTACAAAATAATCAGGGTTGCAACCCTAAAACTGGATTTATATTTTTCATTTTCCTTATGCAGATGCTTCCCACTAACTTACCTAAACTTGATTTTATTTGATTCAGTTTAGTCCATTTATAAAATACATAAAACATGCCCTATATTTGTTAAGATACAAAGAATTAGATTTTATAATACAGCTCAATTGTATTTTGCAAATATAATGCCTACAAACTGGGCTTAGTGTGACATGTTGGGCTTAAAATGTATAATATGCAGTACTCATTTTTGAAGGTAGGCTACACATCCCCGAGGATGTTGAATACCCCACAGATCCTCTGACCCAGTTGGGATCCTGTCTGTCCGCGCATCTCCACTCACACCCTCCCGACTGCTCCTTGCACTCTCGCGTTCATGTGATTGGCTGCTGTCTGTGCCCAGCCTCGGCCAGCCCTGAGCCACAAAGGAGCATCCTTCACTTGGAGAGTGCTGCACCTCTCGAACAAACAGGAACAAAATTATTGAGTTTTTTTTTTTTTTTTTTTTTTCTGGCGCCCACACAGGCTGTGGTAAGTAGAATTTCTAAATAAAACTCAACATGACCTAATATTAAAAAAAATAAGAACATGTAAATAGATTTCCAAGCTATCCAATACAGGCGTGCACTGGTGCATTTACTGTAACTAATGTAATAGCCATATATTAGACTCCTGTGCCCCTAAAACACCCTATTGTTATTGTGCCATTAAGCCTTGGTCCTAGTCTCCTTAGGTTGTAGGAAAAGACCTTTAGACTTTTGTCCTAATGCATGTTGCTTGTGACTGACTAAGTTTACTTGTTTGATTGTTAACATATTTGACCTTGTTTTATCACACAAAATTCTCCAACAATATGTTTATCTAAACACTGATGGTGATTTAAACAATGCATGCAACTAATACCAGTAGACTATAGTCTACTTTGGTCAAAAGTGTATTGTAGTGTAGGCCTATAAATGTTCAGCCGTTACATTTTATCATGAATGTGCATAAAAAACATAAAAACACTTACAATAATATTCATGTGCTGTGATGTCGTAGGCAATGGGTACACTACGTGACCTTCAGTTTGCCCTGCAGCTTAAGATTGAGGAGCTTCGACAGAGGGACACTCTAATAGATGAGTTAGAGTTAGAGTTAGATACAAAGGATGAGCTCATTCGCAGGCTTCAGGAAGAACTGGACCGCTACAGAGCCTCTATTTCCCTTCCAGGATCCTCTTCAGGTAAAAAACAAATTCCTAGTGCATCGTGTAATTAGGTCATATTGTATTGTAAAACAACCTGCATAAATTCTGCTACAAACCTTTCTCAATAGCATGCTGTACTGACGATGAGGATAAGCAGAGACTCAAAAGGAAGACGGTCATTTCCGAGCCCTTCAGTCTGGACCCAGTCACTTTAGCGATGGTTTCTCATAGACGCTGTGACAAAACCCAGGAGTAAGAACACACTGTTTTCCAACTCAACATACAATATCTTAAGTGCATAATAGTTTGAGCTTGTGCAAAATTTCAATTGTCCTTAAATGATGCAGTTTATTCTCTTCACATGCCTCCAGATCTCAGCAGCTGATTAAAGCAGCATTTTTGAAGAATGATTTGTTGAAGAACCTTAATGATAGAGAAATCAAAGCAGTCATTGCCTGCATGTATTCAACCACCATCAATCAAGGCTGTTATGTCATTCAAGAGGGAACCAATGGAGCACAGGCCTATATTTTAGATGGTAAATCAATATTGCTGGAAAAATCACTTTGGGATGTTCATTAGTGTTTCTGTGAGACGTCAGATGTTAGGAAAAGATGAGGTGAAATGTTGTCATATCAATTTCCTCACCCTTGCCCATGATTAAATAGTATCTCAATGTATCTGACTCAAATGGCATGATGTCAGAGTTATGTGTCTAGGCAAAAAAAGGAGTCCTTTAAGGGATCAAGTGACACCTGCAGAGGTTTTATCTTTAAATGCCATCTTGACAGAAGCTGTAGGCTAGAAAAAGCTTTGGTCCTGCAATGTACAAGTGCTTAATTGTCAATAAACCCTGCTTTATTTGTTTCTGTTTGGCATTTAGGACTATGTTTAATACATCAAAAATGCATTGTCAATCCTTTCTGTTATTTCAATAGAGGGAAGGTTGGATGTGAAAAAGGATGGTCTAAAGCTGCACACGATTCTGCCAGAAGATGTATTTGGAGAACTGGCTCTTCTCTACAACTGCACCCACAACTACTCTGTGTCAGGTATCAGGACATGTCTTTGCTGAAAGGTTTACCAGATTACAGTCGAGCTCAAAAGCATGTTACTCATCTTGATGCAATATATTGATAATACCTTTACCTCGTTGGATTTCTAGCAGTAGGCCCCGACAGAAGACGTTGGTTGAATTTGAAATCAAAGACCTTTGGAGGTGTTAGACAAAAACCTAGCTTCAAACAGATTTCATTTCAAATATTACTTTTTAGGTGAAAAGGCCATGTGTCTTACCACCTCTGCATCCTTACATTCTATTGAGTGCTTCATGTAATACATCCATACACTCATTCCTTTTGTACAGCTTGTTTGATCCCCTTTCTAATTAGCTGCTCCATACCATGTACTTCTCACAGCCCTAACAAGCCTGTCACAGTTGTAGGCTATTTTGTTCAGTATTCAGTCTGAGGTGTAAAAAAGTGATTAGTTTACTGGGTCTTTGAAGAAGTGCATGCACAATTAAGGGTTCCTTTGTCATTTAAGTTGAGGTGGACAACAGAAAGTATTTAAACACATTGCCTTCACAGATATTAAATAATTGGCATTCTTTTGGTGCTTAGTTGGCCAGGCAAATGGGGATATTAGGGAAGTCCAATTAAACTATGGAAAGAACACTAATTTCTATTTGCATAAGCTTAAGTGAAAAGGTCAGTACAAGTCAAGTACATCACACTCGCTATTGTAAAGAATTGTGGTAAAAATAAGTGAAAAAATCTTCTGGATACTCTCTTGCCAAAAAGTGGAGACTGTCCCTTTTTCATATTTTTAATAACCTGTAAACCCTTATTCGTCACTTATACTGTATGTCACTAATAGCCTACTCAATATTTTAGTACAGCTTGGTTATTTTGCCACCTGTGCACCACTGCCAGAGCGCAACCTTCTGTTATTTGCTTCTTCTTTTGAACCTCAGCACAAAGGGACAGCAAGCTGTGGGTTATCGACCGCAAGAGTTACCAGGCCATACTTATGCAGAATGGTCTCAACAGCCTTTCACGTTCAGTAGAGCTCCTGAGCAGGTAAACAGCACTCCAATGCAATTCCTGAACCTTTAGCAGAATACTGGCAGGGTCATGCGTATGAACTGTTTACTAATTAGGCTCAGAGACTCTGAAGGTAAGGTGGAATTAGATCAAACCTTTTCAAATTTCTCCTGTGACTGACATTTTATCCTGTTTTCTCTCTGCAGCGTTCCCTTCCTGCAGTCATTACCAGAGGATATCGTTATGAAAATATCTGATCTAATGGAGGAGGTGCATATTAATGTACTATTGAGAAGAATCTTATTGAAAGCAATAGATCAGTTTGCAGACAGTTTGTCTGTAAACATGACAAAGGCTTCAAGTTCTTTTCTTCAAATATTTGCTCTGCTGCTTTGTTTGCATAGATGCACTACGCTGAGGGTGACTACATCATTCAACAAGGGGCCAAGGGACACACCTTTTATATTATTACCAAAGGCCAGGTTAGGGTTTTTATACCTTCTGCACTGAGACACTGGGGCTTCTGGAGTGAAAATATTAAATAAAGAAGACAAAATGTCAGGGTGTTAGAGCAGTTTTTTGACAGTGATAATTGACACAAAACAGCTCTTCCCTGCACCTCACACTCATTACCCTTTTTCATTTGTGTCTTTTTGATTTACCAGGTGAAAGTGACGGAAAAGAGGGTCAGCCATGAAGAGGAGATAGTCTTGGCTAAGCTTTCAGAGAGACAGTGCTTTGGAGAAAAGGCACTATGGGGGTAAAAAACAAAGCACATAGACAGTTTTCTTGTGTATTTTCTGTAGCATCCACATGTTATCTTATCTGACTTTTAGAGAGGATGTTCAGACCGTTAATGTGATTGCTGAAGTGGATGTTACATGTTTAGTGATAGACAGAGAGTAAGTAAGGCGACTCTGTAGTCAATACTTTATTATACATTTATATACTTTGTTCTCTCATGTTGTAAATTGTCAATTTTATAGGACTTTTAAAGACATTGTTGGGGGATCGGTATTTGACTGCAACAATGAGGTTCAGCAAAGTCAAAAATTCACATTTGAGTGAGTATTGTCTTACAACATATATAATCTAACAACTCTAAAAAAAAACACAAAATTGATCTTGCAGCTGTCTTTTCATTTGAAACAGAGTGGAGGGTCCTGATCTGCTTCTACCCTATGACCTAAGTGATTTCCAGATAGTGCGCACTTTGGCTATTGGAGAGTTTGGTCAGGTAGACCTGGTGAGCGACGACTTTAAAGATGATTACACATGATGGCACGTCTCGAAGCACTGCTGCTTGTTGAGATTTCATGTTTTTATAATCTATTAATTTCCACCTTTGACAGGTCCAGACAAACAACCATCTGAAGAAGTATTTTGCCATGAAGGTGCTTAAAAAGAAGCTAATTCTCAGCAGTGGTCAACAAGAGCATTTCCTCAGAGAACGACGCATCCTAATGGGAGCTTGTTGTCCATTCATAGTCAGGTCCCGGTGCTTCAACAGTTCCTATCGTGTAAGACTTTCTTTGATAATGTGTCATTTATGTGACTTAAAGAAAATCCTTCTTCATTTATTACAGGCTTTACAAAACCTTTCAAAACGCTGACTGCGTGCACATACTGACAGAAGCTTGTCTTGGCGGTGATCTTTGTACTCTTCTCAAAGAAAAGTAAGACCTGTTTAACTGATACTGACACAAAAGAAAATGTCACATAAGTGTATTTTTCAACCATCATCTGTGTATGTATCTATTTCTCTCCATTCCTTTGTTTCAGAGGAGTGTTAGATGAATGCAGTGCCAGATTTTACACCGCCTGTGTTGTAGAGGGTTTGACCTTTCTTCACTGTCAAGGTGTCATTTACAGAGATGTCAAACTAGAAAATGTTGTTCTGGATGAACAAGGATATGCCAAATTGGTACCAAACTCAGCTCTGAATTTTGTTAAAAAATTATGACAATTAATATTTTAGAAGCCCATATTTTTTGTAGATCGGTTCTGGTTGTCTGAAGAAACTTGACCTGGGTGAGAAAACTTGGACTTTCTGTGGAACGCCGGGGTATATGGCCCCTGAAATCATCTTGAACCAAGGACACAGTGTCTCTGCAGATATCTGGTCCCTGGGTGTTCTTGTGTTTGAATTGCTTAGTGGTCGGTATGTCTCGCAGTTCAGTTCTGTGTCATCATTTTAGATAATTTCTCTAGCTGTGGGTAAAATTCATAGTTATTTCCTCCTTGTCCACAGTCTTCCATTCTGTGGCTTCGAACCAATGATGATCCTCACATCAACCATTCGAGGCATTGATCACCTTGACTTCCCAAAAACCATCAGCAAAAATGCCTCAAGTCTAATAAAGAGACTGTGCCGGTACATTTATTCCATGATATTGTTTCAGGCAGCAAAAAACATTTTACAAACTGTATGAATTCAAATAGAAAGCTGTACGAGTGCAATGAATGTGGCTTGAGCTAAAATGAATATTTCACACCACCTTTGAAATGTTTATTTAATATTTTATTTTCCATTACCTAGGAACAACCCCTCAGAGAGACTAGGCAGTCAGAGAAATGGGGCCAAGGACATTCAAAAGCACAAGTAAGAGGCTGTTTTATTCCACTGCAGAAAGCAAAGATGTCTGGGCTTTAAAACATGCATTCACTGCATGTCATGGGCTCTTTTTTAGATGGTTTGAGGGTTTTGACTGGGATGGACTTTGCAGCCGCACATTAAATCCTCCACTTGTTCCTCAAGTGAGGCATGACTTGGATCAAATATTTCTTTGTCTTTCTGTAATAAAACTACAATTGTTATTGTCTGTCACACAATCTTCCAGGTAAACCTCCCTTTGGACAACGCTTCATGCAATCATTATTTTGGAGACTCAGAAGAGCTTTACACCAGCTGGGATGATTTCTGATTCAAGGATCTGTCCATCTACAGTTCATTCTCTTAGTTATAATTTTAAAAAGTCACTTCTTGCAGATGTTTATAATAAATTTATTTACCATGCTACCACAAAGACTGTTGATTCAAGAGACAAGAGAAAATCTGAATGCTATAACCCAGTTTTTGTGATGATTGTTTTAATCAAATGTTAAGCTTTCCCTGACCCTAAAGTGATTGGTTAAGTCACAATGAAAAACACATGTATTTATGTATTTTGTATGTTCAAAGTAACACTAGACAATATTGTTTTGGGGGCATCAGTCATGGTCTATTACACATTTAGTGTTATTTAATTACAGCCATGGGATTGCACAAAATAACAAAGTAATTTAAAATGTGAAAATATTTAAACACCGAAGACAGATGAAAATGTAATACGGTGTCACTTTGAGAAAGAGCGATGTTTACTGGTGAAGATGAGGCGCAGCCTGGGTCATCCGTGCTTTTATTTTGAAATCTCTGACCGGAACTGCATCGTTGTCTGTGCAGTAGTCGGCGGCTGCTCTGACTGATGGCTCTGCTGAAGTGGCGTTGATGGAAGCGCAGTCTGGAGAAAAGTTGGTTTCTGCAACGTCGCCCGGTAAGAACTATTGATGTTTGTGCAATTTTCCCAAACTTCAACGGAAAAAGTCACCAAAACAGAGACAATCTTAGTTGTAAAAACTTCTTAGAGTTGGTCTGAGGTCCGGCAGAGCACTTTGTTGGTGTTACAATCTGAAGTGCAGTTATCTTGCTACTTGTGTGTCGCAGGTTTAGCTTCTTTTTTGCTCAAAGTGGATATTTAGTTTTGGTTGGAGGCGAGAAAACGATGTAGAGTGAAAGGTGACACCTGAGCAGAGCAGAGCTCTGGTTTATCTTAATCCAAGCATTATTTATTTATTTTTACTTTATTTTTATGTCGGCTGAATATAGGCTATTTACAGGCCTATGTCAAAATTGTATCAGTATCACCATCATATTGTTTGTCTATTGGTTAATGCAATAATAAGTCAAATTTCACAGCAGTTCTCTGTGAAAGACAAAACAAAAATATTCCTTCAGTTAATCAATAATTTGTTTATGGTGTTATATACATTTTTTACTCACATTTTCCTGTTAGTTATGTGTACGCCCATCTATTTCAGTTCCTTTGGGTTAACCACTGTGCTGTTTTGTCCCTATTCCAGGATGGAGATAATTACCACTGTACTTTACTACATCAGCCTTCATTTGAACATTTCTAGGATTCTTGATTCTGAGCCGCCATATGCCTGGCTGTTCTGTTCATCTTAATCAGCGTGTCTAGAAGAACCCTTACAGCAAGTTGGAGGTTGGTCACAAAGCCTGTAGTATCCTCTGTAAGTGTAGCAGAGAGTATTTCAACTACGCTTATCTGTCTTGGCCTAGAAACTTGGAGGTTTACCTGTGCACAAAAACACTTTGGAGCTCACTAGCAGCATTGGAGGCAAACTGTAAAAGACCCTTTCAATGTGGTCTACTCTGAACCTGATGCTCTGAGAACAATAGACTGCAGTAAAATGCACAAATGTGGCTTTGTGTGCAGCTCTGTTTGGTTTTCGATTGAATGAGAGACAGTGGCTTGGTCTTTTTCTCCACCACGTTCCTTCCGTGTCTCTGTTCTTAAGGCTTCATTGAAATATTGAGTCCGGGAAACACCAGTGCTTCTTTCTTTCACTTTTGTTGCCCAGTTTACCCCACGTGTCTTAGCTCTGCTCGGCCCATTCATTCCAACTCTTCACCAAGTTCATTTATGATGCTGCTGGTTGCTCCCCCTTCCTCCTGCTACCTCCTGTAGCTTTCTGGGTCGGGGGGGAAGCATTCCCCAGCTTGGCTTTCATCTCCACAGAAGCTCTGCTGGCTACTGTACTGACTTGTGTTGGCTTTTAGGACTGTTTTGGGAACAAAATGATTTGGCATAGATATAGTTAGTATAGTTCTGCTAATAAAATAATTGACTGCCATTTACTAGTTTTTTGTACAGTTGTACATAATGAGCATTGTCTGCGAAGGTTCTCAGTCATCCAGGTCATCTTGAAAAATAGGTTAAAGCAAAAGCACTTTGCTTTAACCTTTTCTTCATAATGAGGATTGTGACATCTCCCTTGAACAAATACGGTGCGTGACTGCATGCTGTATACCTGGCTGTTATTAAAACCAGTTCTGCTATTTGTGTGGTGAATTCATGGCATATTTTTTACAATATAAAACACTGTAGCTCAGAATATGTTGTGGAGCTAGTGCTGTCTCAGCATGCCAACAAACATAAATGTGCTCAGACATGTAGTGCACCTAGGGCTAACTGCTATATGCCTTCCACCTCCCTGTGAAACCACACTCTGCTGTTTTATAGCATTCAAAGCTAGGCAACTCATTTATTTATTGGACAAAACAGTATTTGTATATGTAATGGTATTTTGCATCATCACTCACTGGACAAATGCATCTGTGTTTGTCAACTCTGGCATGAAAAAGACCAAAAATGTCAATTAATAGGTTTCTTGAATGTAGTGTTGCATGTGTCCACCCTTTCTCTTGTTTGATGTCTCCCTGGGAATAGAAGGTGGCAACACAATGGTCTCTGTCTCACTATTATAGGGACCATTATGAATGGATGTGCGAGAGGAAGGAGAGGAGCAAAGACAAAGTAGGGACGGCAGGAGGTTCCCTTCACAACAAAGTGTCATTTTTAAACTGTGACACTTTCAATGAAGCCCTTCCCCCTTCCAGCACTCATTTATTTACCCATCAGAAGGCATTGGGGGATCTGTGTCCACTATTTGACAGAAACTTGTATAAATAAAATGGCTTTAGTTTAAATAAATTGCTACTTGCGAGTTCCCTGGGGAAGAGTGTGGTGTCATTTGTTGCAGTGCTCAGAAAGGGAGCAATGCAAGGCTGACCTGGAAAGAGAGTAGGAAAGGGGGATTATATCACCCTCTATTATTGAGCACAGGGGGATAAAGTGGGTGAGAGGTTGAGGGGTACTCACAGAGGGGATTGTACATGGTGAATTCCTGCACTGGTGGAACATAGTAATTAAAAACAGAAGGTTTGAGAATCTCAGAAAGTGTCGGTTTGCCTCCCCAGTTTTTCCCTCTTTCATTCACTTTTTTTTTTGTGTGTGTTTTTGGTGTGAACAATAATCCCCTGGCAGTGAAGGGGGGCTGGACTTGCACCCCATCCCCTACCATCAGTCCCCCATTACATCACCTACCAACCCACTCCTTGGATTTGATAAAATGACTGAAAGTAACCTCTGTAGCTGTTACGGTTCAGCCAATCATTCTAACTTCCTCGTGTGTTTCCACCCCTCCCCTGCTCCGCTGTGGCCCCTCCTCTTCACCACTCGGGCCTTTTCTTCTCTTCTCCAGAGTTCAGCCTCTTAACAGTGCACTATTTTACAGCGTGACACAGGGAAGACTGTCTTTTAAATGTTCCTTCATGTCTCTCTTGGTTTTGTTGCATTTTAAAGTCTATAATGGTGGACATATTTCTGTAGACTAAACCTCTAAACTACTGTTGTTTTCCCAGTTTGTGATTGCACCATATAATTTTCTAGCATTTCCCAACTATTTTTGTGTTCTTCCTTTTTATTCAGCGATGCATTTCTATGAGTGGATATGCTCACTTCACTCTAGTTTAGTACTTAAAGTTTCTGAATCTGAAGATCTCCGAAGCATTCTGCCATCTCTGCCCTTGTCGACGTCCTCTCTGCTGGGTCTAGGAGCCCTGGCCTCAATCACTGCGTACTGGTTAGTGACCCGTCCTCGCCCCATGCGCCCTACTGTTGATCTCCAAGCCCAGTCTGTGGCTGTAAATGTAAGTGCATTTCATAAGAAGACATCAAAGATAGTAAATAAATTGATAGATAACATAGTACATCAAAGGATTGTGACTGAGTATTCTTGTAGGGAGATCCCTGCTGCAGGAGATCAGCTCTTCTAAAGGATAACACTCTGATGGATTTTTACTATGAGAACACGAAGACGGCCTATGACATGTTTCGAAGAGGCCTTAAGATCTCAGGTGATCATGAACTTTAATATTTTCTTACTTGATCCTACTTTAGTTATGTTTTTCTTTTCATTACTAATCTGAAAACTGTTGTCCTGTGTTACTCAGGAGTTGGCCCATGTCTTGGCTTCAGGAAGCCAGGACAGCCCTATGAATGGATCTCCTACAATGAGGTTTGAGATATTGGTGTTTCTATTCTATATTTGTAGTTTAATGTTTATTAAAACTGGTTTTCTAATTGCTTATTCTGTTTCCAATCTGTCAGGTGGCTGAGCAGGCACAGCTTCTGGGCTCTGGGCTGCTGGCCAAAGGGTGCCAGCCCAATTCCAGTCAGTTTGTTGGGATATTTGCACAGAACAGACCTGAGGTATGGAACCACGTTATTGTTTACTTCTTTGGGTATAACACTTTTTTTTTTGTTTTCAAAATGGGTTGATCACTACAACCTCCCCAGTAAAGCTTTGACACTTTGACAATGCAACTTTGTCATGTTAAGTTCTAAAATGTGAAACCTTTGCTTAAGGAATAGCTTTTATAACGCTTAAGTCCAGAATGCACAAAATTTACATATTACTATAATAAAATAGCTATGTAGCTAAGTATTTATGTTTAATGCTTGTCTCTGTCTCCCTCTGCTGGTTGTAGTGGATCATCTCAGAACTGGCCTGTTACACTTACTCTATGGCAGTGGTGCCTCTTTATGAAACACTTGGGCTGGAAGCGATGGTGCATATACTCAACCTGGGTGAGTCCACATGAAAATACATTTTTAAAAGTATCAAATACAATAGTTACTGTGTTGTGGGTCATGCAGCACTATATCTAAATATAGTAAATCAATTCAGTTTATTGAATAGTACAGAACATAGAACTATAATAATAATAATAATAATAATAATAATAATAATAATAATAATAATCAAAACGTACGTAATGAGAAGTAACCAGTTTTTGATATTTCAGCTGAGATCTCTTTGATCATCTGTGACCGGGAAGAAAAAGCAGCATCTCTTTTGGAGAACAAGGAGAAAGGCGTGACTCTCAATCTGTCCTGCCTGGTCCTCTTCAATGATTTTAGTAATGCCTTTGTAGAGCGAGCCAAGGTGTGCGGGGTGGAAGTGCTTAAATTCACACAGCTCATGGTAAGTAGGTTTAAATTAGAAGCCATTCTTGTAGTAAATTCTTTGTTAAAAAAGTCCATGTTGTTGGGTTTCTCAGGAACTGGGAAGAGAGAATCTCAGAGATCCTGTGGTGAGTTCACTGCCTCTTTATCATACAGTAAATACCTTATCGCCCTCTAACTTCTGGGATGACAGTTTTATTGTTGCTCTGCTGTATAAGATATCATTAACATTCACTTGGAAACAGTGGAGGAAGCTTGTTGTAATTATATTGTTATATTTTATTGGTGCTTCAGCCGCCCCAGCCCCAAGATCTGGCCGTGGTTTGCTTCACCAGTGGAACCACAGGTACCGTCTGTTCTCATCTCCATAATTACTCTTGACTCACATTCATTAGAGAAGTGTCCTTCGTTGCCCACTAACAAGACACGGCTGTAGTTTTCCTTGTGCCACTGCAGTAATGTCCTGTTTATTTTTTCCAGGAAAACCCAAGGGAGCTATGATCACCCACGGCAACATCGCCTCCAACACTTCCTCTGTCATTAAGATCCTGGAGGTCTGTCTACACTTCTTGACTAATTGAGAACAGCTTTGCAGCTAGTACCCTTTCCAATTTGCCTGTCTCTGTTTGCCTTTTTTTTTAACTGTTCCCCTACCCACTGTGTCTAATGGTATGATTAATTGGTTGTTTGATTGCCCATGTCGCTGCAAGGTACTTTAACTAATTGCCCTTGTATAAAGATTCTGCTATGAAAGTGCTGATGAAAAAGTCATACAGCATGTTTGATTGCTTCAAAGAATATGGCTGCCTCAACTTTATGTGTCCCTGGTGCTTTGCTCATTTTACTCTTAATTCTTGCAGGGTTACTTTGTGATCCAACAGGAAGATGTGTCAATCTCTTATCTGCCCCTTGCCCATATGTTTGAACGGATGATTCAGGTCAATATTATATCCTCTCCCAGACTTGTCATCAACCTTTAAGTGTACTTTCTTATTTATGTTCTGCATACTTTTTCAGGTGTCTATGTTCTGCCATGGAGCCAGAATAGGATTCTACCAAGGTGACATTTCACTCCTCATGGACGACATCAAAACTCTCAAACCCACTTTCCTTCCTGTTGTACCTCGATTACTCAATCGTATCTACGACAAGGTCTGTAAGTTGATTTGATTTAGTTTTTTTTATATATATTGCAAGTTTGCATTTGCTGTGGACTTACATCAATGTTTTTTGTGAACATTTTCAAAGATCCTGGGCTCTGTAACGTCTCCATTGCGGCGAGCTCTGCTGCATTTTGCTGTGAGACGGAAGCAAGCAGAGCTCAGCAGCGGAGTTGTACGCAATAATAGTCTATGGGACAAACTGGTGTTCAATAAGATTCAGGTCAGCAATCACTTCATTTCACTGATATCTTTTTTTTTTTTTGTGCATTATCAAAGCATGTAATAAATCTAAATCTAAATCTAGTTGAAACGAAAAACCCTATATTTTTTTTTTTTTGCATGTACAAACCAATTTAAAAATAAACGTTACTTGTGTTTCTAAGGCCAGTCTTGGAGGTAATCTACGGTTTGCACTTACTGCTTCGGCGCCCATCTCCCCCACTGTGCTGTCGTTCCTCAGGGCCACTCTGGGCTGTCTGATATTTGAGGGTTATGGTCAGACTGAGTGCACGGCAGGCTGCACATTCTCCATGCCTGGTGACTGGAGTACAGGTAAAAGTCAAGCTTATTCTACTCATCACTGCTTTAAGTTTACTGTTCGGTAAATTGATTTTCTGTGTTTCAGGTCACGTTGGCGCTCCATTGCCCTGTGCCATGGTAAAACTGATCGACATTCCTGAAATGAACTATTTCGCCAATAATGGAGAAGGAGAGGTGAGGTTTAATGTGCCACACACATATAGGTCTTTGTGTGTGTAAGGCTGTTGACACATTTCCCCAATTTATCTTCTAGATTTGCATTCGAGGCCCAAGTGTGTTTAAGGGCTACTTGAGGGACTCAGAAAGAACGGCTGAGGCCTTGGACAGTGACGGCTGGCTGCATAGTGGAGATGTGGGCCAGTGGCTTCCAGTGAGTAAAGGCACAGTTATCTATTTCTGACATATTCCACTTTATAATTAACCAGAATATCTGCTCTATAGTACGTGGTCTCTTCCACACTACTATCTGGGAGGGCTTCTATAAAAAGCGTTTGCACAGGGCCGGTACTTTAAATGAATATGTGGTTGTTGATTGGAGTTATCACCGCAGTTTTATCCAATCGGAGCAGTGCCATGTTGTTTACGTTTGTAACAATAAGTGTTGCTACATCCTCAAACCTAAAACATACCCAGACCTGTCAGTACTGCCATATCATTGGTGAAACTACAGCATGGGCATGTTTTGACCGCAAATACTTTGCTTGGAGCAGAGTCAAGATGGATTTTCACGACTTTGTAAATTCACAAATCTCGCAAGCATCTTACTGCAGCACAAGGTAACTTTATAATGCCATCAGTGATGTCTGTATTTCCAAACGTGTGATTTGCTAGAATGGAACTCTACGCATCGTTGATCGGAAAAAGCACATCTTTAAACTATCCCAAGGAGAATACATTGCTCCAGAGAAGATAGAAAATGTCTACATGCGCTGTGTTCCTGTACTCCAGGTTTTTGTACATGGAGATAGTTTACAGGTAAGATGGACATGCAGAAATAGTCTTGTCTCTATAATGTTTATCCACACAAATCAAGTTTTGGTATTTATTATTATGTTTCTTAGTCTTACCTTGTAGGTATAGTGGTACCTGATCCTGAGGTATTTGTTGGCTGGGCTAAAGAGCGAGGATTTGTAGGATCTTACAAAGAGCTATGCCAGAACCCTGTATGTAACAAGTTTAATTTCAAAGTATTACATTACAGTTTAATTAAGTAGTTTGCAAAAATATGACAGACCTCCCTCTTTCTTCAGGATCTTAAGACTGCAGTCTTGGAAGACATGAAAACCGTTGGAAAAGAAGCAGGGTTAAAGTCATTTGAGCAAGTTAGTATTGTGGTCACTTTTGTCTATTTGTGAGGCACCAAGCCTCCACACAGACTCATGTTTTGCTTTCTTTAAAAGGTGAAAGATCTTTATTTGCATCCGGAGATGTTCAGTATTGCCAATGGCCTTCTCACTCCAACACTAAAAAGCAGACGTACTGACATCCGCAGAGTTTTTCAAGATCAAATTTCAAGCATGTACAGTAAGACGACCATTTAAGGAGTGCAGTCAAGGGTCATTACTGATGTCCATTAAGGGAATCAAAATTGGACCAAGTAACTATACACAAGCTGTGCCTAATCAACCCATGATTTGATAGTGTTTTGCTTCAAAGAAGTTTTTTTTCCACATTTCACATCTGATTTAAATTTGTAACTCATAACTCAAAACACAGGATAGGACCGAAACAATGTTTAAAGTATTTTTTTGTCTTCACACAGTGGCTTTTTTGTTACATAGTGCGCTTCTACTAATTTAAGTCTGAAAAATTGTTCCAGTGTTCAGGCTCGCTCATGGTAGAAAGCACACTTTACAGAAATTCGGAAATTCAGAATTTGCAGTAAATGTAGGCCGGATTGAGACACTGTAAGAGAATACTTTTATTGCTGCAACTTTTAAGAAATGTTCAATCTTATTTTTGTTGTCGTTCATATTCTGGTTGTAAACAGTTTCATAAGTCGAATTAAATGTGATGTGACAATAGTAAAAATGTAAATACTGTGTCTACTGAAGTATTAAAATGACCCTTACTAATTTCAGTAAAGCTCAAACAGTAACAAAACTTAAAATGACTGTTGGGAATTTTGTTAATTTTGAATAAGCATACAGTAATCGCAAAACAATGAAGCCAACATTCCTCAACTCAAGTCATTTATTACATGATGGGACTAAACAATAAAAATCAGATGCTTGCGAAGTTGAATAAATG
Source organism: Neodontobutis hainanensis (assembly GCA_024349245.1). NCBI lineage: Eukaryota > Metazoa > Chordata > Actinopteri > Gobiiformes > Odontobutidae > Neodontobutis > Neodontobutis hainanensis. The sequence continues at coordinate 803,135 of JALDNG010000007.1, forward strand.
CATTCAATGCTCAACTTAACCAATTAAAATAAAGAATAAAACTGAACATTTAAAAACACCTTCATTAGTACAGCTATTAATTTAAACTTAAAATGGCAGCAAAGACATTTTAAAAACATGCACCAGAATAATACAATCCTTGCTATGACATTTCACACTAAAAGTCTTCATATGGTGCTGATGTGCAACCTGATTTAGTGGAAACAAATGAACACATTGACAGTAGTGTTTGGTCCAAAATAAGAATACTATCCTTGTAGAGACCAACAGTGAGATTATACCCCAACAGGAGAACAAAGAATAGTAACAAAAGATATCCTCTCAATGCTACACTAGATGGCGCACCAGCCTTGGTTTTGGACGTCAGTGGAGCACTTAGAACAGAGTCAGTGAAAATCTGCTCATACCACGTCACCTCGCTCAAGTTCATTTGCAAATAGACGGGTTAAAGTTATAGCCAATGTCAGGACACTGTAGGCACATTTTAGAGTTACAAAAACCACCAGAAATTTTTTTTTATAAATACAAAAAACATTGCGCAGCATGGCACAGAGCCTATTAACGAGAATACATTAACTATGCATTTTTTTACAACAAAAATGAATGATGGGAGTGTACTCCACGATACATGTGGTTGAGGACACAAACTGATAATCAGGTTAAGGCCACTGCTGAACTAAGTGGAGGAGCCAGAAAGGGGTGCAATCCACAGAAAAGCTTGAACGGAGCTCTGCCCGATGCTCAGCGTTTCCTCATTCAATCGTCAGCGACAATGGACAAAGCACGCAACTCGCTGAGCTTGGCCTCGGTCTCCTTCTCCCTCTGCTCATCTGTCAAGCCCGCCTGGTCGATTTGCTCTGTTAAGTCGCTGAAGATGTTGTACATTTCAGTGAAATACACCACCTGAGGAACAACAAGTAGTTTAAGATATAGTGTCTATGTGATGACTTGAAATAATTTGGCCCATCTTTTGTAAATGAGAAGAAATAAAGAGACCTGCTTAAATACCACTCAAACTTAATTTCTCGTTTTCTGTCACACAATCTATCTCACTTTATTCACAAGTTGGAAGCTGCTGGACTCCTAAACCCTTCTAATGAGAAGTAGTTTAGGAATAGAGAGAGCACAGAGATATCAAACAATTCTGATAAAGCCCCAAAACCCAGCACTTCTCTGGGTAGTGACCCTGCTTTTCTCTTCCAATCTGAACAAGAGATAGCGAGTGTTCCCACCTCTGCTTCTTCCCCTTAGTTCATGAGTCAGGCTCCCCAGAGAGTTCCTTTGATGATTAATAGACTTTAATCACATTACAAGACTACAAAAGAGTAGGCAGAGAATGAAAGTACTGGGTAACACAACCCTGTGAAACCCCCCCACACACACAACTCAATATTTATTTATGCACTTTAAGGGGGGCATCTGGATCATCTACATCGTTATAACTACATGAGTGTCCTGGTAGGGGCCATAGTAATAGGTCAATTAAAGAAATAGAATATGATTTATTTTATTATTGTCAGAGTTATATCTTTGCCCTGTCCTGGGAAGAGATAGCATTGTCAGCCAAAAAGAAAGAAATAAACTTTCTTATGAAAGCCTTTGTGTGCTAGCTTGAAAGGCCTCTACATGTTTACACCAATATTTGCCACCTAAACCACATGAGTGGGGAATAAGTATTGGGTTACTGCTGTTTGTGGGGGTAAAGCGGATATTTTTTCCTAAAAGTGGCTTGTTGAAAGCGCCATCGGAAATGTCCATATGAGCAGTGATGATAATGTACACCAGATCAGTGTCTGAGTGGCCGCCTAACCAAAGAGATGCTGCCATTACATTTAGTCAGGTCACCACGAGAGATAAATGCAGCCTCACTGTGACCACCTACTCTACAAGGAGTCTGTGGGCAAAAACGTGCTTCAATTTACATGGCTTCTGTCTGGCATTTTAACATATAGTCCCAGTTGTGTCCAAGTGTCTACACTGACTTCTGACCTCTTAGTAAACCATGTGATGAATAATTTATTTATTGTCTGTCAGATCTTAAAATACCACCCGACAACTGCGTCAAGGGGAAAAAAAAAAAGTGGAAAATGTTTTCAATTTCAAAAAAATCAAGGAGGAATCTTTTTTTAATAATTTTTTTTAAACAAGACACTGTCTTAACTGAGCAACAGCTGTATAGGTGGACAATGAGGACATGCAACATGTTTTACAGACGGTCAGTAGACAGGCCTTGTTACAGTGGAGCTGAAGACTTGCAACAAAAGCAGCCTTTGTGCCTCGCTCTAGTCTCTGCCGCTGAGAGAAGGGAGCGGAGCATGAATCTGAGCACATGCACAGAGGCTGTGGATCAAGTCCACCCGTCCACTGGCCACCCACGTGTGGCTGTGTGTGTGTAAACATGTGTACACACTCATTCATGAGCCTGACTGCATGAATAAAGAAAAATAAAGAAGGGAAAAATGTTCAAGTATGACTAATAAAGCTCTTGAATCAAAGACCAGAAGGTAAAAAGTAAAAATAGGCCATAAAGAGAAAAGACTTGGCCTGGGATTTGTGAGTGATTAAACAGTGTTGGCCAGGTTTAATTGGATGGTTTTATTATTTATTATCTTTAGGTTCAAAGTACATCATAGAACGGCATAATTGTCATTAGGTCTGGGATAATCTAATTTACTAATTAGGAGTGTGCCAGTGGCTGTTGCAAAGAGGAAATGACATAGCCTGGCATGGGGGGAGGAGCGGGAGGGGGCGTGATGGCCCTCACTCTGACGCCCAGCTGCTTTAAGAGCAGAGCAGCTCCAGGTTGGGACAGGACTGCCATGGAGCCAGACGGATCAGGCCTTCCTGGGCTGTTACTTGGGCTTAATCTCATTAGGACTGTGTGGAAGGAGACAGACTCCTCTTCAAGCAGCACACAAAGGGCAGGTCAACACACGCGAGCCTCACTCATACATGTCCTCAGGAAGATGTCAGAAGAATCTCCACGGGACATCCCAACCTGGATGTTCAACATGTCATACAGTCCAAAGGACAAATTCATTTCCAAATAAGACTGAGTGTGTGTGACAGTTACATGTTTCTCAACACACTGTATGTGCAAATCTATTCAAAAAGTGTTAGTGGTTATATATACAGATATTACTACTAGGTGAAAAGTAGATTGCATTAGTGCATGTTATATATATAATTATTTCTTTAAATTGGTTAGGGTTTTCAGTTGGCAGTTTTAGACATAGCCAGTTTAATGGGGGCTTTTAATTTCAAGTGTGCTTTGCTTCAAACTGGTGGAGGGTGCAAGAGATGGCTGTGTCCGTAGTGCACCAAGAGAACAAGCAAGTCACTAACCTGTGCTCGAATGAGTGCCTCAAAGCTGGGCTGGAAGTAGTCGATGCGACTGTGGTAGAACTTGGGCATCTCATCCAACAGCTGCTTGTTCTTGACCTCAAAATCGTCCCTGACCGGTCTAAGCTCCTCTCTAGCCTGCAGTGTGGGGGGTGAAAAATGGAACAGATTACTAGTGGTCAACATCATGTTTCACTTCAGCTAAGCTAAAAAATTGACTACGTTACAGATATAATGCTTTAAAATGTTGCAATGATGCACGTTTTCTTTTCTTAAGATTGAATGCATTATTAAGGCCTGTTTTTTAATTGTTTAGAAATATATTTGCCTAATTCCCACAGAGAAGCAGTGCAAAAAAGGCTGCAATCACGACCACAGTGAGGAGGAGTGGGTAATGTGGGCAGACTTGGCTGTGAGTGGACTCGGCACCAGTGATCTGTGTGAATGTATTAGTGGGTAGCCTACTGTAGGCATGCAGTTATGGAATGCACAATGAATATGTGTGACAATTTCTATTATTGAAAAAGGAGGAGATGCTATACTGAAACCAATAACACTGGAGGTAACATGATTTGTTTTTTCCACCTGAGTTTTCTTTACAACTGGTAATGTTAAAATTGCAGTGTTGTGTCAGGATCATTTCTTTAAGTGCACACAGGGACTTAAAGGGCAGTGATGTAGGGGCCTCTTTAAAGCTTTGTTCCCCTGACATTGCTTTTCTCAATGTGTGTGGGAGGCTCACCATGTGAGGAGTTAGAGGCATCGGCAACACCACAGTACTATCTGTAAATGTGTGCTTCTGTTGTGGCCCCATGGTGTGTATGTCTGTGTGTCTGCATTTCTCAATTACGTTCCTGTATATGTACAGCAGGGCCGTTTTGAAAAGGCACTACTTGAGAGCCTGGATGCTTGCGTGGGTGAAGGAGCGCACACGTACCATATGCATGTACTCAACTATTTTTGCTCATATCCAGTCAGCATTTGTCTCTTTCTCCACCTTTTGCCCTCAATTCACAATGTGTGCAACATGTAAGAGCCAGAAAACAACTGTGCTCCTCTGCATATAGAGGGAGCATTAAAGTGGTGCAGCACGTGCACCACTGCACACATTGAACTCATTGTACCTGATGTAGTTTGACCATAACAGGCCCAGTTTTCTCCTTCTCCTCATACTTCTCCACTTTGGACTGCAGCCGTTTGTAGTCCTGTAGTGCCTGCTCCCGCCGCTTCACTGCCATGTTGAGGCTTGGGAAAATGCCACTGTACCTGTAGACAATACAAGGATTTGTTGAAAAAATAAAATATTTAAGTTGCTTTTCCTGTTGAAAATAAAAGTGTAGACATTCTTATGTGTTGCATCCAAGCTTTAAAAGGTCATTATGAATTAATAAAAGTCATTAGAACATATTATTATACATGTACACTCAAACCTCAGAGGACAGTTTAGCATTACGCTTTGTCTAATCTATTATTTAATTACTGTAGTTTAAAATGGCACAATACAATTCATTTTGTGACAATTACCATATTCCAAATGAATATATATTCCTGCAATGAGAATCCTTGTCTTCAGCACTAAAAATAGGAAAACAGTCATCTGTAACTTAGCAACACGAGCCTAAGCTCCATCCTGGGACTTGTTGCATTGGTTTTGTGGCAGCTTTCAAAGTGGAATTTAAGGGCTTTTAATGCAGTTTTACCAAGAAGTGAATCATAAATGCTACATGCTTCTGTGATTGAGCATTGTTAATAAGATTCTAATGTGGATGCAATTAATAATAAATGGCATAATAGGACAAACAATATAAAACACATAAGATGACAGTGTAAACAAATTATGCAACTAATAAAAAAATAAAGATAACGCATGCCTGAAAACACACATTTTATTGAACACAACAGTGCCAGTCTTAGCAAACTGTTTTGGAGCAATTCAATCACTCCCACAGGTGTCTATTACATGTGACTAACAAAAACATTGATCAGAAATTTCTTGCTGGTGGCTGCTGGTTATTGTCAAGGCTAAAAGTGACATTAACTGAGGCTCAGACTCAAACAAGCAGGAATTGTTTTTGACAGGAAGTTAAGCAAGGAGTGGTCTTGTACAATTGTGTGACATCACGAGCGCAGCCCAACCCACGGCCCACGCGCTACCGCTATTTATAAAATACCACTTTGGCCGAGTTTACGGCAGGGGTGGATGCCGATCCTCAAGTCTACTATCTGCGCCAGTGTACACATACTTCAAGTGCCAAGGGATTATGTAAGAGCCCTCTAGGCATGACTGCTCTCCACTGTGATTGGTGACAAAGCGGCTTTCTAGTGATACAAAGGCTGATTACATTTCACTGGCCCACTTCACCTGACACTAGAATGCATTATGACACACTATGGCCTAATGTTTATAAAGTAAGACAAGACAGCCAGAAACTGCTAAAAATCTGTACTGACTGAAGGGCCACAGCTCTTGAAGCACTGAAAGCAAAGAGAGATTTAGAAGTGAGGCCAAGTGCTTTTAACCCGTCACTTATAGTGACTCAGCCGTTTGACAGATTTCCTCCTGAGAACAGTGGCCCAGTTTAGGGGGAGAAAACATTTTTTTAAACTGCTCAGGACACTCACTGGACATGAGTTTCTTTGGCTGGTCAGTCAGTTAGGTCTGTATTTGTGGGCAGTCTTGTCTGGATGTGGTCTTGAAAGTTGCCCAGGGGCCAAGGGCATACCACTCTCCTTGTGACAGGTCGGGTGTGGTGAAAAGGCTGGATAGAAATAGCATCTGGACTAAAGAGTGTGTTTATGAGCAGCTGCCAATCCACAGACAGGCTAGTCTCAGCTGGCAGCCAAGCCAAGTCTGGTCTCTACTCCTTCACTCTAGGCTGCACTATCACCAACACAAAGTGCAAAAACAATAAAACTCAGATATGGAACCAGCAATCGTTTTGAATGAATTATCATTGACCTCTGTGAATGTTAGACAAGTATAGGCTGTGGGCCATGGGAACTTGCATGTGTGTGACGTAGATCCTCACAGAAACTCTGTCTAGAAGGAAACTCTGATTTGCCACAACTTGCCTTCTTTTGTGATGAAAACAGACAACCCGCGGAGCTTGGATACATGACAGACCAGATTATTTACAGTAATATTACTTGAGGAGACTAGACATCACAACCTATTCCACTGAGCAAGGGGGTAACGGTGTTTTTTCCTTCAAAGCTAAACATGGAGCAGAGGTCTACAAACATCCACAACTTCTGGCTCGCCCGAGAGAGCAACTCAGTAGAAAGGACTAGATAACATAAATGCCTCAAAACCCACGCTGTCCCCTCCCCTTATAAACTCTGTGATGTCATTCAATGGCCCACCTGAGTGAAATTGAAATTCACATTTGGACCTGTGAGACAAAGAAGAGACACGGGGGGGCAAAGGGGGTGCTGTCTCTTTTAGTTTATTTACTGTACATTTTAGCACATTAAGTATTAAGACAAAATGCCAAATACAAGCACACTAACCCATTCAAAGTCCTCCATTAGCTTTAATTGTCTCCTTTTTAGCTTTTCTCTACTTCTCTTCAAAGTGACACAAGATCACCAACAAAGTATTCTTAGACCAGGTAAAACAATGGCGAATCTTTATTAGACGAAGCCTAATGGAATCTTAATGGATGCTCAAAGTGAAGTCGCTTCTTTGTTACGTTTCCATAGCAGACTCTTTGATAAACAAATTGTGGCGTGACTCTAAGGGGAAAGTTAAGTGGTCAGGTCTGCTTGACTTCAAGAGTGCGTTATGGACTTCCTTTTCTTTTTAAAACATGTAAATTCCCAACTGTATGGTCTACAGTGGCCCAGCTGTATGTTTGTGTCCAAGCATGCATGAGATAGCTCTTAACCAATCCAGAGCTCTGGGCTCAAAGGAGCTGGGCCCTCTGCCATATTGTGAGCCTGCCTACACGTCCGCCTGCCGCCCACCAGGAAGAGGAAATTAGAACCATTCCATCCTTTCATTGCTCCGACACCAGAGCACACAAGGAATAAAGGGTTAAAACACTCAAACTCTCAAAGCTTATAAGTGTTAAAATATCTGGCATAAAGATGACTGAGAATTATGGGAGAGAAAGACAAAAATAAACGTTAATAAAAACATATTCACATGCTTTCACAAAGCACATGTTTTTTTTATGGGAGGAGCAAGCAGGAGGAAGAAAGCCTTAACAAGCGCTCCGGAAGACGAGTGGGACAGTCCAGCCACTCCCTTCAGTCCCTCAGCGTTGCATGTGTTTGGAAGTGTGCGAGTTTGTGGAGCAAGTTTAAGGAATGGAATAGTACTCACTGCCTGCTTAAATGGGGGCGAGTATTTGCACTATTGCCACAGCACCAAAATTCTTCATAACTCTTTATTATTACAGTATGGATTATTACGTTGCACTAATTGCTGTCATCTGTCAGGTTAAATAAAACAAACTACCCCTACTACTCTCATAATTCTAGCAATATTTAATGCATTATCCCTTAACATTAGTAAAAACAATAGGTAGTAGAAGGAGAAAAGCACTTACTTTTTTAAAGGATCAATAACAGTCTTCTGGATCTGATTAACCTGAAAACATAACAATTGTTAACAGAGCAATAAGCACTTCTATATCAAGGGCAATATTATCAGATTTTGTTATTCATTATCAGATTGAGTTACATCAAAACAGAAGTTAAACTGGCTTCTACATCTCTGGCTCATTAGCAAACTAATACTGCAGCAAAAACAACCGTGTTGATTTCAAAAAGAGCACTCATAAAAATAGGGGGACCGGAGGGGAGAACGAGGATTGCAAAGAAACTTTTGTGACGTCGATTCTTTATTATACACAAGCCCCGAGGAGAAAAACCTGAATATTCATTGAGCTTGTGAGCTTGCAATACAAAAGAACTAAACTGTCAAGGGACAAACATGAAAGTAAAACCCATCTGATTTCAAATCCTGTGAAGGGTGGGTTGCCTTACAAGATGAAAGTTCTTTACAAACAAACATTTTAACAATAAGTTAAAATTTTCCATCATTCTGCTTCTGGTTGAGACAATAGCGGAGCAGGGAGGAGGCTAAGAAGGTGCTAGGAGTAAATGAGAATAAGAGAGCATCTTATCTTGAGGGCTTCAGCCTGGGCTCACAAGTCTCTTCAACAGAAGTGGCAGCAAAATGAATAAAGTTTCCAAAATCATTAACATTGCAAATTTAAAAAGACTGCGAGTTTGAGATGTTGCCGTATGACATAAGGCAAACAAGTCAAGTGCCGAGCATTGCTAAAAACACAACAGCAGAATCTAAAGCAGTGAGATGTGAAAAGACAGCTGCATGAAAATAGTGAGCAGCTCTGCTAATCATATGTTCAGTAGCTATTGGAAGTACAGTCAATCACACATGAATAAGTGGAGAAGATCGCAGCTGTGCTTTGTGAAAAATGCCCCGACCATCTACAAGAACATACAGCAACACCCGCTGCTTCACACAGGCAGACTTCCAAGTACAAAATGGTTGACTGTGGTTTGAGGGAAAACAGAGAACCAATAACAATAAGTACATGGGAATTCACATTTTTTTCTGCTTTACATATTCACACCAGCAGCACCACCAGCCCTCCCTCCACCCCCTTCTCCGGCTTGAGCTGCGCTGCTGCTTCTAAGGTGAGAGCATGCGGCGAGGAGGGAGAACAACAACGGCAGATTTGCTTAAGCATGCTGGTGCCCTCTACCCTCTGCCCCTTCCCACAGAGAGGGGGGGCAGCGCTATTCCTTGGGGGCCCTGTAGAGCCTGAGGCCGACGCTCAAGCAGCAGTCTCCATCAGTGAGTCACGGGGCAGAGGCCATCCCGGCACACAGGCCTCCCAAAAATACACAGATCGCAGAGGAAATCAATATCCCTCCAAACGGAGCATCCTCTACTGCGCTGGCGCCATCTACACTGGGGCTCAGCTTCAGCAGCAGTGCGCCGGCGGGGCTGTGCGCCCTCCTCAGCCCCAGAAATAAATACACAGACCTGGGCCACTGCTGCCTTCATTATCGCTGCACGTTTTATCTGCTGGCTCTCTCACTCAAAGGCCCTGCGGCAGAACATCTCGTCTCAATGCGAAGAAGAGCAAAGGGTGGATGCTTTTGTATCTGTTTTGCTGAAGCAATAAGGTTTGGTGTTAGTGCCGTCAGAATCAACAGTCAGCTTAAGGTTGAAGCCGTAGAAGGTATCTAGTACTGCTTTCTAAACACCTAGCAAACCTGAGGTGAAATTTCAGATAGTGTGCTGGATAAGAAGTGCTCAAAATCACTATTTTGCCTTTAGCTCACTGTAAGCACACCACCCAAACCTGGAATTGAACACTGTTTTAGAGTAGAGACTTTTTAAAGTCAGAAAGAGAAATGCTAAGAAAATCAGAAGTGACCTGTCTGTCAAAATCCACACTAGATCAAAGAGTGTTAAAAAAGTAGAACAACATCGATACAGCCGGTGACTGTTGTGCCCAACAAGTGAGAAATAATACCAAGATCAAAGTGCCTGACTGACTCACTGTCAAAAACATCCAGTCACAGACCCAAATAAGAAAACTGCACTGAGTGGAGCCTGAACACCACACTCAATCTACTACAGTCACAACGTAGTATAGAATGTTTACCAAGAAAGATCAAAATATCCAAGATGCTATTGTACTTATTTAGATGCTGTGCTTGATACAGTGAAACTAAATTTATATTTTACAAAATGCAAATAATGGGAATGTTTCTCTCTCCTAAAAACCATCGAACTGGCAGAAGCACACTGCTGGGCATTTGACCAAGCCAAGTCCTGGAACATAAGTGCCCCGGGTCACAAACCCACACACACTGTCCAGCCCACATTCTCTGTCTAGTCACTCAAAATGGCCCCTGTAAAATTTGATGAGCTGTGAGCAGAGCCATTCTCAAAGAAGACTGCTATGTTAATGCCAAAGAAAGAAGAAACGTCATCCTTTGAATTGTATACTATATTATCAGCAGTGTGAAAGGCAACTGTTGCAAACATAATGTTATAAAATAGCTAACATAGCTAACAATTATACATTTTAATTATCTGCTATAAATTATCAGTTTGTCTAGGTGGCACAGCTTTGAGGCTGTTTGCAAATTGCAATCATCTTTTCATGCCTTTTTTTCAAGTTTTTGTTGAGATTGTCCAGGCCTACTACCCAGAAATTGTGCCTTCTTTCTTCATTGTTGAGGGAAATTTCAGTTTTACAACAAATGGAGTGGAGGAAAGGAGAATATTTTAAGACAGCAAATGTAAAAAGCCCAGAAGAGATAGGAGCAGGGCAATGAGTCAAGAAAACACAGATGGATTAGAGTGAGACAGTATACGGCATAGTGCAATCTCCTCCGTTGGATTTCTTCTTTAAAAGTCTACCCTTGACATTGAAGTGCCTTGAGGATGTACACATACGGTGCCACTATGATTCATATTATAACTACCTGTGGCAATGATTCTAATCAAAAACAAAAACACACCCAACAAATAGTGTGAGGCAGCTTGACAAGCAAACAAGGGGATTTTAAGAACAGTTACTGAAAAGCCAACATGAGGGCAAAGTATTTGCTTAGAGTGATGTAAAGAAATGTGTTCAGATCAACGTTTTCTTCAAGGACTATATACAAGTGCTGCACACAACTACCAAGACAAAACAAGTTCAATACCAATAAATATGAAAAACAACAAGCAAGGAAACAAAGGCAACGAGGAGTAGATGCACAAATGCTTAGGTTTTATAGAAATTATATAGGGATGAAATGGTTCCTTTTTTAGATGCTCTTAATAGATGAGTGCACATGTGATTGTCATTAACTGTTCACATTTAGACGAAACTGCAGAACAATATTTTAAATCTGCAACAGTTTCTGCTTTAAATATTGTTGCATGGTCTATTTGCCAATAAAAGAAAAGGCTTTTCCATTGTGTTGAGATATTATGGCCACTAACAATGAGTCACAAATGCATCAATTTTCACAGCTGATACCAGTAGTCTGAGCTTATAGTGGATGATTCCACAGATGCTTTTCAAGCACAGCAGAAGGAAAGACATACGGATAGTTTTTACTCTACAGACTGTGCAATATTAACAAATTCAGAAACATGTATTCAACAAAAAGTGTCTTGTTTTCTACTTTGTATGTCTGAAGACATTTCCCCAGATACCAATCTAAGACCGAACAGAGCACAAAGCCATAAAACAACAAGGCATCACAAAGCATGCAAAATGCAAAACACTATCAAAGTCTTAACCTTTTCCTGGTTGAAGGAGTCCATTCTTTTCATTGCTGTATCTAAAGCAGTCATGGACTCTAGAAACGCCGGGTCCTGCTCACACAAAGGGTTACTGAGAAGGTCTGTCGAGATCTTCACTGCTGCTTTGGACATAGCTGCAAAATGAACACACACAAAAATAATAAATAATGCAAATTAAATTATAATGTGCTGCAGATTATATTAATAATACATTTATGTGTTTGCAGTGTGTTAATAGGGCTTCAGATTTTATAGGCAAGAAAACCAAATAGTGAAAATTAAGGTCACCAGTGTTGCCCTTATATGGACAAATGCAAGAAGTGGCAGGGCAGGGTGTTGTGATGAATATTTATTAGAGCACCAAGAGGCTGCTAAATTTCTGCACTGACAGCACCAATAACTGTTAATCTGCACTAATGCCACATTGTTTAGACACAGAGCATATATTAGATTACGGCCTCACTGTCACAATAAATGATGCGAGGTGAACTTGGAGGCTGTGGTGAAAAAGGGCTTTGCTGAGATTTGGAACCGTTGCTGATTTTTTTTTTTTTTCAAAGTGTGTTCAGTTCAACACCAAGTTTGAATTTCTACAATTATTGTTATTTGTATTTTTGGTTTGTTAGAGGTTTAAACCAGTTATCCCTACCCACTTTCAATATTACTCTTATTCTTTTTCTGCCCAAAGCAAGGTAATCTGGTAATCTGTAGTTGATAGTGAAGTGCTGAAAGGCAGAGTGGGTCCAGTTATTTTTTGTAGCATTTGTGAAGACAGAACCTGTGCAACAGATGGAATCCATTTACAATAATGAGGGCCTGACAGCTATGACACTTTGATGATGTAGACATCCATATTTGAGAGCACAAAGCAGAGGAAATGAAGAAGCCTTCGACTCCTTCATCCGTCCCTGCTCCTCCACCCCCACACCTCACTACTTACCACAGGCCAAATCTACAGATCCCTCCCAAATACACAACTCCAAAACCGAGTAAGCAAATATAAGTAAACATGGTTTCTGTGGCCAACAAATGAATACTTCAATAATAATACGGTGTGCAACTCCTTTTCTGGCCACACACCTAATTTATCTGTAAATACAGCGCATCACCAAGTCTTATGAGCCCTGAAAAACTTGCCAAGCAACATCAAGTATGCCGGCGAACAAGTGTAGATCAATGGCGTATGCATAGTTGCCAGAACCCACCTAAATCAGCCTCTGTGCTTTTTTTCATGTCCTTGTGAAGTTTCTTTGTCTGATCCTCCAACCTGTGGGACGAGAAAAAAAAAAAAAGATCATTATTTGCATGCGACAAAATAAATCCTCACCAAGACTGACAATGGAAACAAATTATTTTCTGTTATTTTATCTGTTACAATGGCATATGTCAAAACAGGTTTAAGTAGCGTAGTGAAATAACTGACAGACCTCAACATGTAATAAGATACATCTCTATTTGAAATAGTCTTGCACAGCTGACTAACATGGGCAAAGAAACCAAAAAAATAAATAAAGACATTAGTAGAATTATATATTTTTCAAAAAAGGGAATTACACATTTGACTGATTCCACATAAAATATTATTACAACAGCCTTTTGCTAATTACCAAAAAACAGGAATACTTCTTGCTCCTGTCACTACAATTCCACTCAAAAGCATTAATGTCTTCAATCATTTCACTGCACAAATTCCATTGATGGGTGTTACAAAAACAGCAATTACCAGGCTGGAAGCTGAAAACACATGCCATTCATTATATCAATTAAGGCAGATGAGGGGTTTAGAGTCTCCCCTGAGACTGTCGTCATATCACCCATCTTCATTTGGTAGAAAAAGAGGGAAAATGTTGGTGTTGGTTTTATAGCCAGGTTTGTGGGACTACACTAAGCACAAATGGTAAAATAATTTCTAAAAAAACTCAAAACTAGGATTCAAATGTCCAAGAACATTATTACACAATTCTGATGTTAAGGTTTCAAGCTTTTCATTCATCACATGCTTTTCTTTTCTTGTCTGTTTTTAATGTTTTTTGACCGAATCGGCACAGACCAGATGGATGGTTGTTCCAAAAATGTCATTTGAAGTAAATGATGTAACTTCATCCTTTATTGTTCACACTGCAATAAAGACATTCTGTCAGAACAATCTCCACAGTAACTTTTGTATTTTTACCATACAGACATACTTTTAGTTAGTCTTAAGTTTTTGGATAAAGCAGTAAATAAGCATCTTCTCAAACTATATTATTTTTAAGATTCAGCAAGCTGCTTATCTATCTGCCATTTGGTTCGATATCTAGGACACTGTTGGAATAAATACATGCCTAAGTTTTTTGATATTTGCTATTGCCTGACATATAAAAACACATCTGGAAATACATTAGGGCGCCAAAGCCCATTACTCACACAAAGTAATTAGACACAAATAACTGTAAGACCCTGCCCATCACAAAGAGTGGGTTGAGGGATAGTGGGTGAAAGCATCTCAATGTGTAAATAAACAAACCGGCAGGCTCACACACTTGCAATGAGTTCCTCAGCTTGTCGGTGCACGTCAAACTCATCTGCCAGATAGTGCCTCCTACTTGAAAATGTGTTGCACAATGCCGTTGCATCCTCCCTGCTCTGTGGGCCAGGTGAGCCGGACCAAGAGTCTGTTCCTAAAAAAAAGGTGCTAATAGAGCCGGCATGAGGACAGCTGCTGCCCCTTGACCCAGTGGAGCCACAATTATCCAGCTGCATCACTTATTGACAACTGTGTGGGCTTTCAAAACCCCATTACAGCTCAGATCCATTGTGAGCTAATCAGCGTTCTACAGAGTGGCAATGCAACAAGGAATGCTACGGTAAATTATATTATGTAACCGAGCGCTATAAAAGATTTTTCAGTTTTTTTTTTACTAGACAAAGCAATGTGCCCTGAAAACTGTACAGTAGGACTGCGCAATATATCACAAATTTATCGTTATTGTGTTATTATTGATTACAATATTCAGATTGCAAAGAATGACTTGGATCACATAAACGCTATACTCCCTCATTTCATAGGCTACTAGATCTACTTTTGTTTCTGTCCTAATTATCTAAAATTGCCCAAACAAAGCTTTAAATCGAACTGTGGTGTGTACACATAAAAAGGTCCTGGTTTAGGCCTTGTTAATTCCAAAATTTTGTCCTAGTTTAGACCAGTTTAATCCTGGTTTAGTTCTATTATAATCTTTAATACTGCTAAACTCTGATACTGATTTAGCTCCTGCTTTGACGAGTAGAAGTTAGTCCAGAGCTAGTTAGTGACGAGTGGAAGTTAGTTGAGATTTCATTTACCTAAGTAAAAGAGCATTCAAATATTGCAAGAAATCTCTTTATTGCGATATTTTGAATAGTTATTGTATATTGTACATTATCCCAATATTGTGCTTCCCTCCACACTACCCATTTTATCATAGTATAGGCTAAACATAGGGTCAGATTGGCTACAATGTGCTTCTCCTGTGATTGTTTAAGCCTTAACAATGATTTAATTTAAAATTTCACTTTAAAGAGAAATGGTAAAAACTCATTCCATCAGCAACTCACCCAGTGGTAATTGTTTCCCCCTCTGTATCGTACTCTGTTTAGTGTGGCTAACCTAGCAAACACAGGCTATGAAGCAGATTTATAGACACACCACAACAACAAGACAATCACTCTAGTTGATGTAGATTAGAGCACCACCACGTTTCCATTTCATAGATTTTTACATGTCCTGCCGTTGAGAGTTGGGTGAGACGACCAACCAAAACAAAAAGCAGAATTGTGTGCTCAAATGACGTCATATGAAAATATGTAATTTACTCATTGTATTGTATTTAATGTATTTATTCAAAATATATGGCACCCTAGTTCTGGACAGGCGCAAACACAATTACTTATGATGTAGGCACAAAAAGTGTTCTGGGCAACAAAAGCCCTGGGATGCTCCGATATGGATCTCTTGGGTGTGGAATCTCAATGTCTGTACATGCCTGCTGCAGTGACTCATCTATAAGGTCTATTGGCACCACACCTTTTGATAAAGGGCCCTCCTACTCAAAAAGACCTCAGAGTAAAACTGTGCTCCCACTCACTCTGCAAAGCTCTCAGGGAGTTGTAACCTCAGCCACACGGCATGAGAAGGCGCAGCTACACTCAGCTTGGCTCCACAAACATTATTTAGGAAAATCTCTAAAGCAATAAGAATAAATACAAAACACAAGTGGATTAATCGGATTTTAAGGTGAATTAAACTATTCAGCACAAGGCAGTTTCCCTTTGCCCCCTTTACATAAAGTAGTAAAAGTTTTAATATCCAGAATTTCCATAGTGGAAATCCTGCGTACAAAGTTTCATTTCAGAGAAACATGATAATAGCTTTGAGAAAAGATTGTACAGAAGTAACCGCATAACTTACTTTTGTAGTTTTTCATATTCTCGTTCAAAGTCTCTTTCAACCTGTAAAAGAAAAATATCAATGGTAAAGTACGTTTTATATGCAATTAAAACAATTGACTAAGTTTCATGATTCTGCATTAACCATGATTATTGACCTAAAGGACTTCACAGGAAAAAGGGAACCTATGTTAAACCTGAAATACTGAATATCTTTGAGCATTGCGTTGTCAAGGCTCAAATGGTTATTACAACTTGTCCAGGACAGTCAGGGTCCATGGGCAGCGGGACATCCTGTCTTGTGGTTCTGTGGGCTCCTAGATTTAAACAGTGACCAAAACAACCATGGAGGCAGTTGACACTCTGTCACTAGTGGATCATCTAACTGGCTAGCCGCTTACCCACTACTTGGTTTCTGTCTTGAATAGCACAGGAAGCTGGAAAACCAGTCTGACAGTGTCAGACGAGACCCATTACATGGGAAGTGGTTTTCTTGAACCGGGAGAACACCCACTTGCTGTCACTACAAGTTAACTACCTCTGCCCCCTTGAATGGCCCAGACAGATTTGTAACTAACAGGTCTGGCAGA
The DNA here is from genome assembly GCA_024349245.1 of Neodontobutis hainanensis. Taxonomy (NCBI): domain Eukaryota; kingdom Metazoa; phylum Chordata; class Actinopteri; order Gobiiformes; family Odontobutidae; genus Neodontobutis; species Neodontobutis hainanensis. Next base: position 819,764 of record JALDNG010000007.1, read on the forward strand.
GGACCTTCAGGGACATTTTAAACTGTAATTTAACAATTATTGATTATACTAAAGACTCACAGTTTTTGAGACAATCTGCTTTTTTGGCTGTCCAAGCTTGAAAGGAATCCTGAAATGAAGATAACATTACAAGATTAATAAATTGATTTTGTTACGTGTGACCAGAATTCTATGAAGTTCAGATGATTTAGACAAACTTCCTGTCATCACTTAGCACAACTGGCTCCCATTGCAGACAGAAATCTCTAAACAGTAGTGGTGGTCCAATTTCTTCTTGTGTAACTTCAATGTACAACCCTTACAATGGAACCAGATGGATTTTTATTATGTACTGTTTATGAATAAGGCTACTTAGGGTCACATAAGATGCTGAGACAGTTACTTGGGAATACATGGATTAATATACCAGCCTCAAATGCAAAACTTTTTTGTTGTCTTCACAAATGAGCCAGTTTTTTATATATATAGAAGCAGCAGAACTTTATACACACTTTTTTATTACAATTTCAAAATCCTTATATGCGCTTCACAAGTTGTCACAAGAACAAGGCATTAAGCAGCCCCTTACAAATGTGCTTGGCTGCAGGTTGCAATTGATGTAGCAGTAATAGCCTGAAATCTGAGATATATGATGGACAGTTGGTGCTGACAGGCAGGGTGAGGCAGCAGCTGCGTCAAAGCAAAGGTGTGTAGACTAATGAGATGGAAAAGAGAGGGTGTGATGTGAGGCCTCATTGTACAGCCAGAGAATACTACACATGTATGCTGAAGATCTTTGTGTTGACAGTTCAATTGAAAACTCAACATGGTCAAATAAGAGTGAGATTAATATGTTGGAGGGAAAAAGTGTCTCAGGTAATCTTTTTCAGGTTTGCAGCTCTACAGATATACTAACGTTACACAAGATAATTGTTCTAACCTTGGTAAAGGAAATAAAACTGAATTTAATTGTGTCAGCACAACAACATTTTTTGTGCTAAGCTATTTTACTTATTGTGTCATTATTTGGGTGAGCCAACATGGAAAATAACGATGACGATTAGTCAACTCTGTAATGACTCACTTTCCTCCGATTACCTGATCATTGAGGTCACAGTAGGTAATGCTGTGCAAATGTTTTCAATGGGATTGTCAGGAACTGCAAGGAAGGCATTTGTGGAATACAACATAAAATGTAGTTCAACAAACAAGCACTGAACCACAAGCTTCCCCTACTATCTTATGTTTTATGACTGTTTTGCTTTAAAGTTGTGTTTTCATTAGATGCAATGTGGAAAAAGTCTTAATTGTAACATGAATTCACCATAAAATATTATTTAGCAAATTTTTGTAGCATATTTTTGAAGACGGGTATTTCAAATTTTTAAAAAGAACCAATGTGTAAACTGCTTTCAAAATTAGAGAAAATGTTATAGATAAAAAGAACCCAACTCCAGTTCCTCATGTTACAGTTTCAGTGTATAATCTCTACAGCAGTGAGCCAAACGAAGTGGTCGTTCTTTTTTAACACTCATGAGAACTGGCAAACACACAAAGTGTGCTTTTGGGAGAGGGAATATGTAGCAGGCAAACAGAGGGAGCGACAGAACGAGGAGGATGGTAGTCACTGTGAGAATCATTTCTAATGTTTCTTCACACAGTAATATTTCTGTGGGCGCTGTCCCATTTAGAAACATTGCTAAGTCAGGCCCTGTGAACCAGGACTAGTGTCTGAAATGGCAACCTACATTACACCAACTGATATACAGACTTAATGAATATCTAAGTATTAGATTAAGTATTAACAGTGACAGAAATATAAAAAAACATGAAAAAAGACAAAAAGAATTATCATTATAAATCTAGTAAGTTTCAACTTCCAATGATCACAAAATTGTCACAATCTATTTTGTTTGGTGACACTAACTAATGTATATTAATATTACTAAGACAAATGATTTGTGATTTATTGTTCAGCCATGCTTTATACTTGAGGAGTTACTGGTTACAATAAAGGATTAAAATGAAGGCATCTGGACATAGTCTTGACCTGGATGACTGTGACTGTGACAGAGTGACTTGTTTCGTTTTCAGACCAGATACATTAAAAGTACTGTTACACATGTCGCCGTCATTATGAGGAGCTTGGCTAGAGCTATCTGATCTTTGCTGTAATAGGCTACACGTCACTACCATCCAGTAAGCACGTAGGCATGAACAAAGACATAACAGTCCCCTCTATCTGGGACACATTATGCACCAATTGGAAGAACCATAGGCTTTTCACTAAAACTGTGGTGTGTACGCCATTAGAGGGACAGTGCATCACTCAACCTTGGATCTTCCATGAAGCACAGAAGACTGGTTGAAGATGTTGGGAAGTAGGATTGTTCTGATGATGACCCCAAAGTCAAAGCTCTCGCGTCAGAGAAGAAAGTGTGCAAATCCTACTGGAATGCATCAGTCAGCACAGTCCATAAAGGACTCTTTTCACTAGCGCTGCACCCCACTCTTGACCTTGTGTTTGGCAGTGCGTGCTGGACTGGTTGATACGCCATTTGCCAGCTATTGAGACTGACTAAATTGAGAGATTCTGCCTTGCTTGCTTAACTACCCTCCAAGAAAGTGGCATTAACAATGTGCTGAACATGATAAAAACAGTTAACGCTCAAACGTTCCGTCTGTCTCAAAAAGTTTGTGATAACATGCATTTGTTTCCCTTCATTTTACCTTTAACTGAACTCACGGATTGTGAGAAACAAGCTGTTAATTCAAATGAGAAAGTGCTTGAAGTTATATGCAACTCAAGTTTCATGCGACGGTTCTACTAGATCCTGATCAATGTTGCTAAGTCCACTGATGATTTTAAAAGAAGAAACTCTTGGATAAGGCAACAGAAAGAATGTAACTGCAGTACAAGCAAACACTAAAAGGAAAAAGATACATGCTTTGTGTTTCAGTCTATGCAAACACGAGACATCACTTTGCACATGCGCATCTTTTGTACCTTACATAATTTCAACAATTTTTTGCCATTCTGTCATTCTGTGATCTGTGGAAGCCAACCATTCAACCCGACATTCTCTCACATAACATTTGTAGTGGGCAAATGTTACACAAGGACAAAAGTAAATCCGACCAGACATCACTACCTGGATAAACCTTATTATAATAAAATATAATTAAAATGATGCCTAACTAAGAGTTTGTTTATACTGCTCTCGAAGTCAGTGTAAACAGCTCAACCCACATCCAAAACAGACCACTTCCACATCTGGTCCAGACTCACACAGACTTTATTCTGTTGCACAGTTCCTTTAGTGTGAACAAGCCACTTAGAATTAAAGCAATTTCTTTGTCACTCAACATTCTTTTAATACAAAATTATATAATATAATGATGTATAATGATCTTTAAATACTAGATTTCTAATCTATGGTAATGAGCCAACATTAAACCAGTCTAGAGAATGAACAAGTTGTTGTTCTCAGCATTCTGGACAGGACAGGTTTGGGATAAATGTTTTCACGACAGAGATTATGGCAAATGTACAATTACAAACAAATTATAGTGTACATTAGCTACATTTTGCAGACAAGACTTACACTGTTGCTTTTATGGGTTTGTGTTTTTAAGTGAGATTTAATTATTTTGTTATTTATATTTTATAAATGTTATGTTGATTGTGACATTTAATTTTTTCAGGGTAATCTTATCCCATGTAGTGGCATTTTGCTATTTGCCCTTGCTGTTTTGTAAAAATTTAATTTCTTTTTCCAATTTTAGTAAGGTTAAATGCAATCTAAAAGAGGATATTGAGACAAACCAAGGAAGGGTGTTTGGATCCTACCGTAACTCTATTGTACAACCGGTTCAGAATCAGGTAACAATAAATCAAACATCAAATAAATCAAATAAAAACAACAAATTTTGTTTGTATCTGTTTAACTTTACATTTACAGGCCTAAACACCTTATAAACCTTAAAATATCTTGCACTTTTAGTGACTTTGGGGTTAGAGCAGCAACAAGCAGCTAGGCTATAGCTAATAAAGCCTGTGTTTTATAGGTTTATGTGATGGTGTAAACTTTTTTTAAATAAAGGCCTTCGTGGCCTGCTGCATGATAAGGGTTGGGATATTGATTTATTGAAGTTTAACTTAACTGTGGTATTGGTAAGTGCTAAGTCTGTTTCTCAAACAGACTTAATTAGCTACACTGGCTGGCTATATCTTACTTGCTATTTCCCATTTGGATCATAACACATATATTTTTTTCACCTCAAACGCCGTCAGAGTCTCCATTTTGGCAAATTTGATACGTAATTTGCCAATAAATGAAAAGCTCACAAGCCCAAATGACCAAAAAATATGACAAATAAATGTTGCCATCATTTATTTATTACCTATCCCTCTGCACCGCCCCCACCGCCTGTAGCTGGTCCTTTACCACTGCAGTGGTAAAAAAAAATGCCATTGTCACAGCCCTTAATACCTTCATACTGTAATATTTTTCTGCAAGGTTAAATATACTGTCAGAATCTAATACCGTCCCATGCCTAATGCATTCATAATGAAGTTTTTTGTTTTAGATTTTAATTTTGCTCAAATGTAGGCATTTTTTGTGTTTAGTAACATTTTGCTTGTCATTTCATCAAGTTTTAAGTTGTTTTTTTTTGTAATCCAAATGCCAAAAGAGTGCTTTGCCTACTTCAAGGGCCAGGCCACTGCGCACACCTGTGCTTTCTGCAATCCAGCTACGAGGTTTTTGCAGACCTCTCCGCCTCATCCCATTACCCAGCTTCACAAATAAGATTTCCAGATGACCTGAAAATTGTGGTAAAATCTGTAATTAAAATGGTACCCCTTATAACTAACTTGGCCAGGTCACGGGTACTATTATCCACTTTGTTCCAAAGTACTCCTGTCAAACCCCCAGAACCTCCTCCTAGCAACAAGGCAGGTAACAGCAATTAGGACACTGAGGGCCTCTGCTGTTCCAGGACTTTTTTCCATAATAAAAGAGAACACCCAAAGAGAACAGTCAGAAGTTGCAGATTGGATAAGAAAATGACAGTTAGATTGTCTAATCAGACAATCGCCAATGATTCAAATCCCTGCACACAGATAATGTCAAGTCCAGACTTGAAACCTACATGTCAGGTCTTTGGGTAACAAATCATTTTTAATTAATGATTTTCTAACTTCGCATAAGCTTGAACTTGAAACTAAAACATGGTTAGACAGCAAAACTGGAAAATGTCCATATTGAATCCACTACATCTAATTTCCCATTTATATCCAAAATACAGGAAAACAAAAAGGGTGGTGGTGTATGTGCCTTTCTTAGGAATAATATTAATTTAGTCATTTAGCAGATGCTTTTATCCAAAGCAACTTACAAATGAGGAAAACAATGGAAGCAATTTTAACATTACAAGGTAGCAGAATGCATAAGTGCACCAAAAACTAGAGATGCGTTTTCAGGCGTTTTTTTAAAGACTACAGAATCTGCTGATCTTGTAGCAGCAGGTAGATCATTCCACCAATGTGATATGGATCCAGAGAAGGTACATGAGAGAGATTTTTTTTCCTTTTTGGGATGGTACCACCAGACGTTGTTCATTTGCAGAGCGCAGGGATCTGGCAGGAACATAGGTTTGTATTAGCGAGTGAAGATATGGGGGGGAGGAACCAGTGGTGGTCTTGTAGGCATTATTCTTATCCAGAAGCTATTACTTGAGGAGTGTCATTCAAAATGGAGTTGAAGTTTTCTCCATGTATATTATATGTAGTTCTTTACAAACCGCCTTAACAATATTATCATTTTATTAAGTTTACTGAATTTGCTTTTGGTTGTCTGCACAAAATTGCACAAATTGCACTGCACAAATTTTAACAAGTGATTTTAATGTGCATGTGGAAGCTATTCTTGATACTTTTGGTCTTTGTCAGCATGGTAATGAGCCAACCCATAACAAAGATCACACTCTGGACCTGGTCATTACTACGGGTGTTCATATTTCAGATGTCACTGTGATTGGTGTTGCTCTATATGATCATTTTGTGTCTTTTTTCATCTGTCCATAATTACAAAAGTTGTTGCTGGACCTACAATTGTGCAGAAAAGACAAATTAAAGATAACTTTAGGACACTGTTTATGGAGGCAGTCAGGTCTGAAAATGCCTCATCATGTCAAGTTGATATTGTGTTGAATTGTTATACCTCTAGTTTTTTTAAAGGTTATTGACGTCATTGCGCCTGTTAAGGTTAAAGTGATCAGGAAGACGCAAAAGGCATCGTGGAGCAATGCTCATTCTGTCAAAGCACAGAAATGGGAATACCAAAAAGCCAAAAGAAAATGGTGTTAATTGAAGCTTAATTCATTATGAAATATACAAAAAAAAATTGCATGTTTTCAATCAAACTTTCGCAAAAAGCAAGACAAATATTTTTTTGTCTCCAGCCTGTTTATCCACCTGCCGTCACTAGAGTTCTAAAACCCGTACTAAAAAATTTGTTACCACAACACATTGATATAGTCAATAATTCCTTACAGTCTGAAATATTTCCAGGAGCCCATATCAAGCCTGCCATTTTTAGGTAAAATTAATTGAGAAAGTTGTACATTTGCAACTTACTGACTTTCTATTGCCTAAACAATGCTTTGATCCATTTCAGTCAGGATTCAGGCCCCATCACAGACTGAGACTGCACTTATCAAAGTCACAAATGACATCCGTCTGAACACTGACGCGGGCAAAGTCTCTGTCTTAGTTCTGTTGGACTTGAGTGCTGCGTTTGATACAGTGGACCATGAACCTGGAACTGCCCTTAAATGATTTCAGTCTTATCTTGAAGACAAGAAGTATGTTGTTTTGGTTAGTAACTGTGTATCTGACCAAATGGCCCTGACATGTGGAGTTCCACAGGGGTCTATCTAGGGACCCCTATTATTCAATTTTTACATGCTTCCTTTAGGCCAGTTAATACGCAGCTGTGACATATCCTATCTTAATTATGATTTACATTTCATTTCCTGTTGCTCAGAATTTTTAGTCTCTTAGTGGTTTAGCACCAAACTATATATTTCTGACGGTTCTTTATAAACCTTCTCGGACTCTGAGAACATCTGGGACAGCCCAGAGTTCAAACTACACCTGGTGAAGAAGCGTTTAAATTTTATAAAGCTAAAATCTGGAACAGCCTCCCAGATGAAGTGAAACAAGCCTCAACTCTAACAATGTTCAGGGGAAAAATAAAAACCTTCCTCTTTAGCTCTGCTTACATTCTTTGTCTTCAGTATTTTACTTGTTTCTTATTCTAAATCTCGTCTGTGTACTTTAAATGTCTTTTATCTCTAGCACGTTGAGTTACCCTTGTATGAATTGTGCTTTATAGATTAAATAGCCTCACCTAAATCGCAACATCTAATACCTAATACACGTTTATCAACTTAATCCAGTGTTTATTATAAACTACAATCTAATCCCTACCAGGCGACTCAGTCAACTAACCTAGTTATTATGACAAGCTAACTGTTAGCAGTCAAGCTAACACAGTCTATGCTACATTTCAAGGTAATAGCCGAAGTGAACTAGTTATTCGTTTGTCTAAGTTTAAAAGTAACGCGCTGAACCTAAAACATAAAGAATAGACAATATACATACCAGCTCATTTTGGATGAACCTTTTTTCGGGTTTTCATAGAGTAGTTTCACTGCTTTCTGCGGACTTCATTCCCTTCTAGTCACACAGTAGACCATTAAACAGGAAGTCCGGGGCTTAGTGGCAAGTGTTTCCTTTCAGGAATTTAAAGCCTTTAACAAATAATAAAAACAAAAAAACTAATAGCTAATAAAAGTAAGCCACCTTAAAGCTAAATAAACATGCATTTTGTCTTTAGTTGCTTCCCGTCTTACTAGATAACCAAGTGACCACACAGCAATACAGTCTGTCTTTGAGTCTACTACTTATCAACATTTACAAATTTCTGTTTGACTTTATATTAGATAAACTGTACTTGTATATGTTCCTTTAATCTATGACAACTAATTGGAATACTCATTGAACGTTTATAGCAGTTAATATCCATTAAACAAAATAACTAGGCATTAGGACATTTGCAGTGAGCTCTTTATTTACCCATGTATATCATTTGAGAAGAAATGATCAGAAACTCACTGTGAAGCTAATTTTCTGAACCTTTAATTGGCCTTTGAGTTTCTCATTCAATATTCTCTTTTAGACAAATTCCTGTGCATTGACCAGTACTATAGTCATTTTTCATTACATTATAGCAATAGAATCTTGTAACACCTAACACCTTAAAAATTATATAACCCTATTGACAATACGCTTTTAGGTCTAATAATAATAATAATAATAATAATAATAATAATAATAATAATAATACACTTTTAGAGTGCTTTACAATATAGGCCTACTCTACACACTACACATACTATACAATTTACAGGAAGGACAGGACAAAGTAAACAGAAAACAGATAAGAACCAAAATACAACTAGTCTAGTCCAAATTGCATCAATATGTATATTTCAATATCTTATTCTTTAAATTTACTAGTTTATAAAAGTTAGCCACACAAAGCTAAATAAACATGCATTTTGTCTTTTGGTGCCTCACATCTTACTAGTTCCTGCAGATAACCAAGTGACCAGAAAGCAAGAGATATTTTTCTTTATTCAAGTACTTACATAGAAATAACAATTGCATTACAACAAACTGAATTGCCAAGTTAACATTAGAGCTGATCTCCAGATCATGATGTTATAATAAAATTCATTTCAATATTCAGCTCATCATAAAATTACCTTATTATAAGGTAATAAAACATGAAATAGGCCAAAGACATCTACAACATTTTTAACAAGACCAATTGTTTTTATAAGAAAAAAAAATAATTTCCAACAAAACATTTATCCCAGTGTGAGTCAAATTGTCCATCTTGGATTGATTTTAACCCATTTCCTCAGATTTTATTTTCATGCATAATAAAGAAATGAGCACTACCCACTGCGTCTTAGGGTAGTACTTTGGAACATTTCCGTGCACATGCAAACATGGGGATATACTGCAATGAAAAGAAAATACAACACAACAGAAAACAGTGAGAATAGACTGCTTCCAAACACCATATAGTGTTACTGCTGAAGACACAACGTCCCTGAAGTCACCCTGTAATCCACAGGAGTATCCTGTAATATCTACACATTTAAAATGGTAAGATCATTTTTGTCATCTAATTTTTAATTGGCATTATTGGCATGTAGAAGTCCAAGAATATTGCCTTGCCCAAGGCCGACAACACTAAATCAAACGTTAGACACAAACATTAGCACAAGGCTGCCTTCAGCTGCAAACAGACAGAGGTCACATTTATGATTTGTTGCTCCTGTGGAGTTCTCGGCATCACATATTGTTTTTGATCGGCCAACCCTGCAACCCACTTTGGCACAAAGATGGCTGCTCATGTTGGCTCTGAGCCAACATGGAGCACAGAACAAGGATGAAGCAAATTCCAATTTCTGAGCACTCAGCCACCCACTCTGGACAATAAAACATACTAACACATTATTCAAGGGTAAACAGCATTATGAAAAGGGTTGGTTCTGACTGTCATATATTAATTTAAATACATAGGTATCATTTATGTTGTCCAATGTGTTTGTATGGTTATGACTGTTTTATTTAACCACTAAATTTTATTGAGAAATTCACAATTAAAAATATTTCCTTACAAAAACATAACAAAACAAAAGTGACAACAGTTGGGATATGAGCAATGACATATTGAGTTTGAAAAGTTGTAATTACATGGCTTCATTTAGACATGGAAATAGCTTGGTAGTCTGTGCCTTTCTTTAACACAAAGAACATAAACATAGTTTTCTGTCAGAGAAACCACATTCAATAAACTATAATTAAAAACATCCATTCTCACTAGCAAGTGTCACATCAAGAACACACAAAAGTATTTTTGGTCAAATAAATCCTCAACAATACAGTGATGATTGCAGTATGAGATCAAATGAATACAACAATATAAATATGTTTCCTACTTAAATATATTATAATGCAATTTTCCAACTCCATGGGGCTGGCTGCTACAGTCTGCATATGAGTCTACTACTCATCAACATTTACATGGACAAATTCTGTTTGACTTTAATAATCATCTGAATTGTACTTGTAAATGTTCCCCTAATCTATGACAATTTATTGGAATTATCACTGAAAAGATATACCTATTAATGTCCATTAAACAAAATAACTAGGCATTGAGCTAGTGAGCTCTTCATTTATCCACGTGGATCAGTTGAGAAGTGGTGAAAAATAGTTGTTAAAGGAAAAGGAAACGCATGGCCTCAGAAGCTCACTGTGAAGCTTCTTTTCTGAACCGTTCTTTGGCCTTTGAGGTTCTCATTCAACATTCTCTTTTAGCCAAATTTATGTGCACTGATGTATTATAGTCATTTTTAGCTGATACAAATGACTCTCTACTCTACTTCATTATATCAATAAAATCTTGTAATACACCTAAAACATTTAATTAAATCAGTTTTTTATAAGTCTATTAAAATTACGTTTTCAGGTCTACTTCATATTGCAATATGTATATTTAAATATTTTATTCTTTACATTTAGGTATTCATAAGCATTAATTGTTTTTGATGCAAGTTTCCCATATATGCATTTTAATTTAACTATAGCCTACTTTTATGTTTTGACTGGGGCATTAAACTGTATTGGAAATAAAATAACCAGAAGTATAACATAGTGGCATTGCCTTGCAATGTGTTATACTCACATTAATGAACAGTATAGACAAAGTAAGACACATATGAAATGTAAAAACTTTTATGGAGATACGCAAAATGTAAAAAATTAAAGGAATGATTTATTCAGAATACACAAATTAGTGCTTCCTTAATCCTTAAGCTGCAGTTACCATGTTAAAGCATACACATGCTGCAAGTGCTTTTTTCTGTGGAAGATAACATATCTGGCACCATTGTAGTACAATAAAATGCATGTAATGACTTATGACAACTAAATTACTAAAAGCTTTACATGTTGTGCACAAGCATTCAGTCATTTGAAAGTGTCTGTAATGCAGACAATTGTATTTACATAGTGTGCATTAAATATGCACATATATGCACAATTTAATACTGGGTTAGGACGCAACTGACATTTGAGTACAACAGTGTAACGTCAACTCTAGCTACCAGAAAGAAATGTTCTCCAATACAAACCAAGAACCCTTCGTTAACAGAATTGGTAGAATTAAATATGTATGTATAATTTCAATAATTTCCATATTTTGATAAATGAAAGCACGTGGTTTTACCAGATAATATATATATATATATTTTTAGCATTTTGTACATACCTGGCGCCATACTAAGGACTTTAGTCTGTTTAACTGTGCAGTCAGTTTGTGTTATGAATTGCGTGTGATGACTTTTAAAAATTATTTTTGGAAAACAATGACAAATTTTAAAGATTTGAATTATTTCAGTTAATAACATGTACAACCAGTGATAAAACACTGTCTCCAAGTGTCTACAGATAAATAAGTATTGGAAAAGGAATAAATTGCCATGTCTGTTGTCAAAACGAATCTGTATGTGAGTCCTCCACAGATATGTGACCTATTCAGTCTGTATTAAGATATGACCAAATTGTGCAAGTAAATGTAAAAATCAGCTAATCAGATATCCTCTGTAGATGAACATTGTGTGTGAGGCTGATATAACATATTTTGTGTGGCAAATATAAGGTACAGTAATGGCAAGGTTGGTTAAATAACCACAATACATTTGGCACATTCTTAGAGAAAACAACATAAAAAAACACCACGCTTTAACCAAAACAAAAAGACAGTCAAGTGCCACTAAAAAGGTATCAATGACAGTACACAAATATAAACAATTGCACTTTTAAACAGCGGAAATAAATAATGCTTACATCCCTCATCATTAAACTAAGCTTCACTGTAATTTTGTGTGTTTCTATTCTTACAATGGACTCTGTTATCTTTTCAATTTAAAAATAATCGGTAAAATTTACAAAAGTGTCTCCATTCCAAAACTTACAAATACGCTGCGGCCTTTTGGACAAAGTGTGCCTTACACTGTGTGGGCACTGTGTTACAGTAGCTGAGGCTCTAAGTAGCTAAAAAGATGAGACAGCCTTGCTCCACTAAAATTAAAAGCATCCATCTTGAAAACAGAAGGATGAATTTCAAATAAGGAAGAGGTGTTAAAGAGAAGAAAAGTCACCTATTTATTTTATAGCAGACATGATCCCGTCTTCCTAAGTGTCTTTATGGGGACTTGAGAGAGTCCAGTCCAAGTGCACATAGTAAGGATGGTCATGAGGCTCCCACTGTGGGGCCCCCACAAGAGCTGGGTGGTGAGCTGTGGCTCCCAGCCGCACCACTGCTCTTATCAGATGGCTTCTTGTCTTTCTGTTTAAGGTGAACCTTTGCATGTCTTTTTCTCTCGTCACTTCTGGCAAACTTGCGTCCACAGAACTCGCAGGAGAAAGGTTTTTCCCCCGTGTGTGTGCGGATATGCGTGGTCAGGTGGTCACTGCGGCTGAAGGAGCGCATGCATATTCGGCACTGGAAAGGTTTGTGACCTGTATGGATGCGAAGGTGACGCGTGAGCTCGTCGGAGCGAGAGAAGCGTCTGTCACAGTTCTCGGCTGGACAGGCATGTGGTCGTTCGTGGACCGGGGTTTTGCTGGGACGGTTGGGGTACTTCCGTGGCCGAATAGGTTTTAAAGTGAGAGTCTGTGGTGGTGGGTGATGTTGTGGGGGATGCTGCTGCCCACTGATGAAACCTGGGTGGATTTGCTGCTTGTCTTTGAACGCCCTGATGGTCTCCAGGGGTGTGATGGGTGGGGGGTTGACTCGGATAGGGTCCATGGTCTGGAAAGGTTTGTGCTCCATCACCCCTACCTCACCCTGATGATGGAAAAGGTTGTAGTCAGGGATCATGGAGAAAAGGCTGCCGTCCATAGAGGCTTTGGAAGTGGAGTGGTAGTCATTGCCAGAGTATGCCAGGGCGGTGCTGGTGGCTGGGCTGTGGTGAAACGACACCTGGTCCTGGTACAGGTCACTGCAGGTGGAGTAGGCAGGCAGCGGCGGACCATAAACCTGCTCCATGTCTGAAGTCTGGCCGCCCATGCTGGCAGCGGAGGATGAAGTCTGTGTTGTTACCGTGCCAGGCGATGGAGAAACACCCAGAATTCCTGCACTCACCAGACTGATAATGTTGTTATCAGAGCACCAGCCTGAGCCACCTATGCCACCCGACGGAGGGGTGTCAAAGGCAAACTTCCCCAGGTAGGTCACTGTCTGCCCACTGCGGTTGGTCTGGAAGCTGGATCCATACTGGATTTCAGAGGACCCTTTTTCACTTCCCATGCCCAGGTCCATGATATTATCTAGAAAAGAATAAAAAAGACAAATATTACCAAAAAGTCCCTAACATTAACAAAAAGAGAACATACAAAAGTGAAAAGTTGTGAAAAACTGTAGAAATGTACTTTTACTCCCAATGTGCTTCCTTAATTCGAATAGTCCTGCATTAGTTCAAAACTAAGCTTGTCTGCATATTTCTGTAATAATCTCCAAACGAGAGTTCATAAGAAACTGTGAGTGCTGTCAGACCTGTAAGTCAAGTGACTGACTGCTACCTCGGAGACAGTGGTGTGTCTCTCTCTCTCAGATCCCACAAGCACTCATAAATCAAGACCTAAACACCCCCTTTGATCCAGTCATTGTGTCCCTCAGGAGGACAGCCAAACTAAATGGTGAGATCTGATTTCTTTATAGCAGCGAGGATTAGGAGAGAGAAGCCACATCTGTCACTTGAGCCATTTAAAACCAATTTTTGCAGCATAGAACATCTACCTAAATAGGGGCTCAAATTGATCAAATAAAGTGGGTCCTGAATGACGTTAACAATAATTCACAAAGGTCTTGATTTTTTAAGCCGCATGATTTCACCCTTTCAAAACACACAATCACGCAGCAATTTCACATATTCCAGAAATGCCTTCAAAACCATGAAATACAGACGCGCCTAATGTAGACAGATTTATATGGCTGAATGTGCTCTGAGAAAAATCATACATAAAATCGTACAACGCAAAACCAACAAATTATTTGCACACTACAGTGCTCTTCAGGTGGTACAGATGCACACTGGAATTAATTAAGTTGTAAAAAAATGTTTTGTACAACAACACTTTGCAATGTACATTTAGAATTCTTTTATTTTCTTGATGTTTTACACTGATGATGAAATATGGACTGCGTTATATCAGAAATGGAAACTATATCACACCTTTTAAACCTTTGTTTCCTTTAAGAGTGTAAGAAAGACATTTTAGACAAAGGCCAGTGAGACAATGTGTGCATCACAGCAATGTACTATATATTACAGCTGAGAAAAAAATCTCAACAAACATAAGCTTTTAACAGGAAATACATGTGACATAGGTGTCAGCTGCCAAAAAAACACTGGGAAAAAATTTTAATAAAAACAACCCCATGACATTTGTGGCCTGTTCCTTTCATAGGATTGAATTTTACCTGATGGAACAATTCAAAACAGAAACACTTTAAAAACAACTTATTTTCTTTTCTTTGAAAATTCGGTTTCTTCAGTTCATGAAATACATTTTATTATATGGTTTATTTGATAAAAATGTGAATAGAATTTGTTATAAAAAATGTATATTTTATTATTTTAAATCTCAATCAATTCAAAGACATTATTAGACTAGTATTATTATTTTACACACGCATGTCTCTCCTGCAGTATGTGAGAAATCCATTTTCAGCATAAACTCTAACTGATGGACACCTGTAAAGAATACTATACGGCTGACTTTGAAATATCTGCGTAAAACCCGTGTCCACGCTGATGCTAATGATCACGCCTTTATTTGGTGAAACATTGACCCATCACCCCAGAAGGTGAATTGGATTGATTTAATGCCAATCTGCGACAATGAGCAGAGGCAACGAGACGCTTTCTGTAGGCGTCTGAATTCGGTACAAATATACATTAATCTACACTAAGCAGAACATCAATTGAAACATAAAACGGGGGCCTATAAATAAAAGGGTGCAGGGGCCTGGCGCGTAAACAGTATCCACATTGGGGTAAAGAAAAGAAAAAAAAAGACACACACGCCTACCTGTAACTCATCAGAGTATGTCATGTCAAAGTCTTGTGAATGAAAATAACCTACAATGTCCAAACAACATCAGGCTGGATATTAGTTTTAAAAATCAGTTTTGTTTATTTGCACATTTTTGTCATTTTTTTCTCTGTAAAACCTCGCTGCCTTGGAAGGGAATTGTGAGTGTGACACGTCTTCCTTTTTTATAATAGTACATGTTGTGTCCCCAAACACGTCTTATTTTTTGGACAGAAAAGAGTTTCACGAACAGATATTGCCTCAGTATAATTAAATCAATTACACGTCCGAGTTGAATATGCGCCTTTTGTCACTTTGGAAAACCAGGCTTCTGAGCTTCATCTGAGGACGTGACGGAGCGCACAGTGAGCGAGCAATTCATTTAAAAGCTGTGTTAATTTACTGCACAGAGTAGGATTGTTACACCTTACTCTTAAATAAAGTCTTGGGCATGTGTCTTTGCGCTGTGCGAACTGCCACGGACAGAGCGCAAACAGGTGCTCCAGACTCACAGACAACTGTTGCCTTAACGCGCGCACCGTACTTTTCCTCTTCACTTTTACAACACACAAAACAAGTCAAACCCATGAATTAAAAGCTTACCTGTGTTCATCTGGGAGTAGTGGTTAATAGATTCCGAACTGGTAAAAATATTCATAGATGTCGGGATGTCCTCTTCAGGGTACAGGCTGTCAGGGATGGTATTTATTAAACTGCTCATGGTAAGAGGGAGCTTGTCCGCTAGTTTCCCTGTCATAGCAGTTATATGCAGTCCGACATTTATAGAAGGACAACGCACGGGTATCCGACTCCCAAAAAAAAAAAAAAAAAAAAAGTACAGGTGAGGCGATGAAGAGCAGGAGAGACGGTATCCAAAAGTGTCCCGCGCTGAGAGGACGAGAAGCGAGAGTCACGCCGGTGTCTCCTCTTGAGTACTCACGGGCTGCAGTTGTTATTAAAGTGGTCACAGTGGAAGCTTATGGGTTGCTTGTGGGAGAATGTGAAGTCTGTGAATCAATGAAGAAGGAGGTGGTGGTTTTGGTTGCACAAGAGCGGCTCTACTTGCTCTATTGGAGCTGGATAGGGGACTCCAGGCAGCCCGTATTAAATAGGGGGTTGGAACATTTGCGTGACGTAGATGACCATATATGGACAGAGCAGCCCGAGAGCCAGGTCCTCCGTGAGCGTCAGTCTGTCGGTGGAAACTACAGTGGAAGGTAAAAGGCACCGATAGACAGATAGATAGGCAACAAAGTTTAGACAAAAGCTACACTGGCTCCTATTTTGGGATGTTTTCCTTTGCTGCCTTGTCCTTGCGGAAAACACTGTTATCTATATCACTGTAAAGCTTTATGGCGCGCCGCTTTGTGGATTATCAGGCACACTGTGAACTTTGTATGCGATGTTGTGGCAAAGATTCTCAGCGTAAGTTGTGGCTAACACTTCTCATCCAATCAAATCCCAACATAGCTCCGCTTTGTTTAAAAATGCCACAAAGGAGTTTTTCCCAACTTTTTTATGTGGCAACTATTTTCTATAAAGAAAGTCACTGACAAAAGTTAATCGTTTGTAAGTATTGCAAACGCTCTGTCAACCCAAAAAGACTTGCTTCAACTTGGAGCTCAAGTCGCCTTAAGTGGAAACTCCAAATAAGGCAGTGTCCGGCCCCGCCCCTTTGTGTCTCTATTTGGACATGTCAGTTCCGGATGAAGTAGTAGTGGAAAAGTGATCGGAAGCCACAGACTTTCACACAGGTGACAGTGGACAGTGTCATGGATCAATTTTATATTTAGGCTATACACAGCATCCCCTTGTAGAGTTTTTGTTTTCTGAAAAAAAAAAAAAAAAGTTTATCTTTCAACTTAGTTCAGAATGAAAATGACAACTCTACATGACAGAAAAAGATGAATGAACTGTTAGTGCTTGAATATTCAGGCTTGAAAAATTATTAGTACCTCAATGAAGCACAAGTGTAAACAGAGTGTGTGGGAGAATAAGTCTGAATCATGCTCAGTGTTTAGGGGGCTTACACAAACAGAGCAGCAGTGATCTTGTGTGTCTCAGTACCACAAACAGGGCCTCTGTGCGTCTTTTCACTGGCAGTCCTCACAGGCACTTCTGCTTCTGCCTTGCAGCCCAGAGAAAATCAAATGAATCAATTTAAGCTTTGCTTTTCAAGCAATAATACATTTTATATTCACTTACTGACCCTTTAGCTACCAAATAGTTTGCCACAGTTATCTTCTGTGTGAGGGACTATCGAAGTTAAAGTTGCAGATTATGAACAAAGAAGCCAAAAAAAACTGCATGTCAACAGTATAGATTTTAAGATTATAAGGTATCTTCAAAATATAGGCAATACAAGCTTTATAGATTATATTACAATTCATTTAAGTCACATTTCTATTACGCGTTCAGTGATGCAATGGTGCATGGTGGAAACAGCTAAATATGTGTTGTCTTTATGAATGCAAATAAATGAGGGAGCTCTAGGGTCAGGTGCTGGACTCACTGTAGTGTCATTCCTCAGGGGAGGTGGTGTGTCTGTGGTTGGAAAGTTGGCAAGCCCAGCAGAAACCTACCTGTTGCAGCTTCATTTCCTCGACCGAGCTGTCACAAGTGTCTGACAGGGTTCAGTGACTCGCAGCAACAGGTCTCAATTGTAGCATCCATATTGCTTTGCATATGGGGATTCCATGGAAGCAAAGGCTAATTTTAAAGCATAGCGGAAAACTGAAGGGCTACTCTAGATATATAGTCAAATTAGTTTTTTTTTCCCAGATTGTTTGTTAAAATATATTTTTTGCACTGTTAAGTAAAGAGCTGTGGAAATAGTTTAATGTGCTCAATTATACAACATACACATAAATAATTATATTGTGGCACTAAAACCCTACGTCATTATAGTCCAATAAAAGCCTATAAATACTGTTCATTAGATGTCATTACATCACAATGCATTGAACTTAATCTTCATTTTTAATTGGTTCCCAATGATATATGAATTCCATTGTAGCCTATTGTTTTATTATGCACCATCTGGCTTGCCTTTAAACTACCTGTACACATTTAATGAGCTGTTTGTCACATTTCTGTAGAAATTCTGTAGCATTTCAAATATTGGCCTTTTTTGTTGATAGTGGAGTTGTCTACCAGCTTTGGGTGGATAGCCTTCTATGGATAATCAGATGTTTTTCAAAGCCAATGTTCTTTCTCCAGCTGAAGTCCACTCAATCCTTGCAGTCATTTGTAGCTCAAGCCAGTCATAGATACAGTAAAATGTATTGTGGGTAACAGACAACACATTACATTCTTAACAGTCATATCATAGTGTCAGTGATATGCAAACAATGACCTGTGATGCACAATGGCAAATCTCAAGTGAAATACAGCACATGCAATTGTTTTGAAACAGGAAGAAAATAAGAACGAAGACTTGCATATTAGATCACTTAGTGCCGTTTGGCAATTGAATTGATTATACAAATTCTACTTAATTAATGTGGGTTTGAATAAATTAAGAAAATATTAAACCCTTTTCTATATCATCAAGGGAGGTAAGAAATGTTTTTTAAAGAATTCAATATACAGTGCACAATGCAACTACAGCTGTCAGTTTTTTCCTTAATCATTATACTTCAACTCTCCCGACATTTGAAATAAAAATAAACACGAAAGCTGAACGGCAAACCCAGCTGTTTTGGCAGGATATCTCCAAGATATAAAGGAAAAAAATGCACAGTGTATTTGGATGCACAAATCTTGGCATTTCAGTGATGTACTGATGGATTCAAGTAGGTGGTTTTGGAAGAGTGTGCTCCTACTTGGCATCATACAATAGTTGCCAATTGGTTAAAAAAAAGCAACAAAAAAAACTGTTTCATAAGTCAAATAAAATGGGTAATTCAAGGTCAAGAGCAGCACTTTAAATGCCAGAGACAACTCTTTCCTGAGCAACTGACTTTCAGACTGTGCTTTTGTTCGTTTGGTTGTTTTGTTTGTGGACACAGATGCTTTGACTGTTAAGTCGGCGAGCAAACAAAGCAGATGCAGGACAATTTGATCAATGTTCTCCCAGAGTTCACTGAGAGGGCACACAGGAGTTTACCACGGCTGGCTTAACCACCAAAGGAACAAAAACCTCTGTTACCTACTCCTGCCTAGCCCACTGATGAGACACCAAATTAGGGTCAATGAAACCAACAACTACAGATTGATCATCACAACATCAAAGTCCCTCATGAAAATCCAGCCCTTTTCAGATTGATACAAGTCCAGTCCCTGAGGAGGGTTGCTGGTTAGAAACCAATATACCTCCTGGGGGGTACTCTGACCCACCCGTATAAATACCCACAAAGTCCGAAAAGTATCTCCTTGTGAAAGGGTTGAAAAGTTTATCCAGACCATCCTCCGCAGTCCTGACAGGTTGGTCTCTTACACAACAGTCCAAAGTTCAAATAGATCTTCATTGCAAAGTTATATCAAGGACAAATGAGCCAGTTTTAGCCTTGGATGCATTTACTTAACATTGCACTGCTGCTGGATTGTTGTGGGATTTTGGAGTTTACAAACTTTAAAAATTCATCTTGAACTGCTCCAAGCACAGTATTTGTGTCTGAACCGTGACCAAACATGACCAGTGTTCCAATGATGTGGCAGCACTGACGGGTCTGGGCCTGTTTTGGGTTTGAAAACTGATTGGAAAACTGCAGTGATAAATCCAATCACAGAATAGGTATTCATTAAAAGTACCTACCATTATGCAAACACTTTTAATTTCAGCCCCCTTAAATGGTAGTATGGAACATACTATGTTCTGTGAAGCAATTCTGGCCGAGTCAGTTTGGCATTTACTAAGAGAATCAATAAAAAAAAAAAAAAAAGGAGAAATGACAATTGCATCATTTGGTTAATGGAAATATGATAAACAATTACACAAACAGTAAGTTCCTTTCACCCAACACACCACAGGGCTGGCAGTCCCTCCCCCTGGCCTGTCACTCTGTAGAGTATTTAAGTTCAAGTTCCACTGTGGCATCCGGCAGTGTTGCGGTCTTGGTTTCACCTCCTACTTCCTTTTTTTGGCCCTGACGTGTTTCCGCCCCTGAATTAGAATCAACTCTTTCCACACTAAGTTGTGATATCAAGCCATCTTCCTTCTCTGTTTGGAAACTAATAAGAAAACCCCAGTGAGGTCAAATCTATCTCCCAAATCCTCAGCATCAGATCACGACTTCAGTTTGTGCCACACCGGAAGATCATAGGGGAAAAAAAAAACAAGCGTTGAAGATTTCACACAATGCAGTTAAAAGACAAATCTTATTTCTTTATAATTATATTGAGACATTCCCCTCTTAGTCTTTGTAGTTTTTAGTGAGGAACTGCAGAGTAGCCACAGGTGCTCCAAGTCCAAACCTTTTGATGAATGCGTCAAGATCCCATTTACCTATAAAAGACAACAAAGCATATTTTAGTACAAAACTTTCAAGAGGAATGATTGCACTACTTTAAATGATGATATTGTGTATAGATGTAGTTTAGTCAGAGTGCAATCTCTAGTGTATTCCCACAACAGAGCTCACTGCATGTTTAAGAGATATGAGGCCTAACTGAGCAGCACATGGCTGAGATGTGAGTCACTGAGAACAGCACTGCTGAAAATAAAACATGTTGCTGTAATGATGGAGGTGGGAAAGCAAGGACGTATTGGCAAGATGATATGATTCAATTGCCTGGACTGTTTTTTTCTTCCCTCCCCTTTTAAACAAACACCAGACGGCCATCCGGCTGGTATGACAATATCACTTTTAGGATTTTGACAAACGCTGATTCCCTGCAGCTTCCCCTCCCATAACAAAAAAGACAAATTAACAATTACATTTCCAAGGCAACGAAAGCACTGTATTTAAATTTCAAAAAAATTTTTTTTAAAGAAAATTGTGTGTTTTCTTATATTTTTAGGTACACATAGAACTATGCATTGTAATAGAGGGATTACTTGACATTCTGGTATTTCCTTATTTGAAACAATTGCATTAACATCTGCTCAAGGACAGTGTAGGAAAGATAATCTCCTGAAAAGACAGCCAACAATTGAAATACACTCCAAATCTGGAGAGAGAATGGTCACACAGTGAGGGGTGGAGGCAGACTGCCTGGATAGAAACATTACTACTTTTGACCTCTCACAGCAGCAGCTTTACAGGTATTTGCTGTGGCTGTTTTTCCCATCAGGGAGCCACTTTTTGTTTCCTCTGGCTCAATCCAGGAGACAATCTGGGAGTGGGAATACACATTGCTACTGCCACGCACATCAACTGCACTCACCTCTCATTAGCGCGAAAGCAAATCCTAAGCAATCATTTGCATTTAAGTAAAAAAAAAAAAAAGATTTATGCTGTGGTTTTTCTTCTTTTCAGCATAAATTATTGTCTCAAAGGTTTTTTTTCCTTCTCCTGTGTATATTAACATTTGTATTTATTACCCCAAGAAGTAAAACATTGTAAACTGAAAGACATTTACCTACTCCTTCTCACACTCTGGACCCCTCTCGGTTTAGCCTACGTAAATGAGTTGACATGGGGTCAGGTCAGGTCAGGTCCTGGCTCAGGTGGACAATTTGATGAATAATAACTGGGAGATGAGCAGATGAGTACCTGGCTCATGGGTACAACCTGCAGGGTGCTCTAATAATCAAGTAGGGGCAATAGAGTTAAGTGACCCATCTATCAGACAGAGCATGCCCCCGCTGACCCTTTTGGCCGGCACCAAAACGCCTCTGCAGCTCCCCTAACTCAACTATCATGAGCAGAATGAGGACTTTGTCCAGGACTATTGAAAGTTGGAAGTGAGGCTGGCACTTTGTCCTATCATATGACAAAGAACTACTCATAATTAAACAAGATTAAACAAGACAAACAATACTGTGGATGCAATTCACCATGTAACTTTTTGTCCCAATGTTATGTCCCACTGAAGATTATGATTGGATTGAATGAAACCATTTGTTGCAATCTAAAATAAGGCAGATTTGTGGTATCTAGTGGTCTCACACTCACTGGTGCCCCACAAAGACTTACAAGTGACCTTAAAATAGGCTAGTGTTTGTTTGTAGTAGGACATGTTTCGGCCTCTCCCATTTGCTGGCTAATGGAAAGGACAGATAGTGATGTTAAATTCTTTCCACTGTAGTTCTCTATGGCTTAGAGTATATGGGAGGAAGATCAGGACTGCTTTGAGGTTAATGTCCTTTAACAAACAAACTAGAGCTGCAAACCATCTGAATGTTAGTCATTGTAGAAAGTAACTGCTGTTATACCAGTGTAAGAGCTTCACTGCCTTTTCAGTCTAGAATAAAGTTAATGCATTTTTCAACTGACTTTAAGATATCACCCACTAAAGCACGACGTCAGTGAGCTATGAATTGCTGTCATAATGTTTCACAGGGCAGATGCTTGTTGTGTTAGGACCTGGGTCGGCGAAGGGTGTCACAGTGTTTTTGGCTGCCGATCGCAGCTCACAGCCTGCTGTCATTTTAGCAGCTCACATTGTTATAAGCGTTGTCACATAGGAGATTCAGTCCTTAAGAAATATGCCACACATTGAAGGATATATTTGGATGGTATTCTTAGAGGCTGTCACACTGCATATATACTTCAAATAAGAAGGATTATTGGCACTGCTTGTCCTGGGAGCAATATGTGCAACAAGGAAAAGCAGCATAAATAGATGCTATAGAAATGTTTTTTTTTTTTTTTAGAAAAAAATTAAATACAGTAAAGTTGTAACGTAATGCAGCAAATGTATAGTTTGGCCTGTAGAATATACAGAGCAGTGACCACTGCTGGTTTCTTAAACTAGTCTTCCTAGCACGTTTTAAATGGCTCAAAAAAATAACTTATTCAGGGTCTCAAATCTAACAGTTTTTCTCCATTTTTAGCTAAGCAGAAGAAAGTTGATAAAAAATGTGTTAAAAACTTTTACCTGACAAGGAACTGTAAAAAAAACAAAATGAGCAGCCAAAATTTAAGATGTCAAAGTGTTCCTCTGAGGCATCGACTCCTGGCTGAAACTCAGGCCTGCTGTAGCAACCAAATCCTGGCTCTCTTGACTCCACGCAGCTCTGATTAATGGTAGAGGCTGTGGGTGGGTGGTAGACATGGATCTGCCCATTACCACACTGCAACATTGCAAATGGCTTCAATTACTGTGGAGTGTGCTGAGCTGGCAGTGGGGGCTCTAGGAAGCAAGATGAGCAACGTGCAGCAGCAGCTAACTCCACTGTGATCCATTCATTCGCACAACGTGATCATCGCTGAGTGTACATCGACTATTGTGTACTTTACTAGCAAAACGGCAAGAGAAACATCTAGGCAAAAATTCAGTTTTTATTTTGATAAAACCCCAACTGCTCCTTCTTGTGTTTATTTTGTGTGTTTTGTTGGACTGACAATACCAGGGTCGTAGTCAGGAGACAGAGGGTTGTTTATGTGGGCATGTGTGTTTCTGTATTTTGTGTAGGCTGGACTAACACGACACGGCCCCTCTCAAGGCTTCAGCGCTCCCATCGCCGGCATTGTAACACTGTTTCCATTGACAAACTGACTCGCCGGCACTAAACAGTAGCAGCACATATTGAGGGCTTGCCAAGTGGCTGACAAGTATCATGAGGGCCTGTATGCCCACGCCTGCCCCCACCCTGGCACTAGGGCAGGCTTCAATCAGGGACAGTCTTCCTAAGCCAGAGCAATGGGGATTCCCTCCGATCACGCCCCTGTGGCCTGTGCCAAGTGCACAGCCCCCTGTAGTTACTGGTGTAACAGGCCGGCTGTCTCCATCAGTTAACTGACCCGCAGTCAAAACCTGAACACAGACTCCAAACAACAGCCCTGCTCCACCTTTCATTGTGCACCCCTTTATTACTTAAGTGATGACCGGAGAGATGAAAAGAAAAAAGTCTCAAAATTTGCAATAAAATTGAGTCAATGACCGCGTTACTGGAAGTGGAAAACGATCATTAGGAGTCTCCCACCCACGACTAAATGCTTCCCCTTCACAAATCACATCAATTAATGTCATGAGCTATGAAAAATGCTCTGTGTGTCACACCACATGGAGGGAGGACAGACGCTAATAAGTGAACATACTTAACGGAGGAGGTGGGGAGACAGGGATTCCCTCCGTTCCTCTTGTATGTGCGGGAAAACCTTGTTCTCGGCCAAGTGGAGGCCAAAAATAATGTAGCAGGTACAGCTCGAAATTTAGCTCAACAAAAAATGAGTGTAAAATCTCTCATTGGTCTGTTTATAAACCATGAACAGGCTTTTTATTCTTAATTTGCCGTGCCGTGTCTATTACCCACTCAGCAAGGGCAGTTATTCCCATCTAATGAGGCATTTGATTATCTGAGAATGGATTTCATAATTTCATACAGAATAAAGGAAGTGCTACATCTGGAGGTGAACTCATCCAGTTGAGTGAGGATGGGTGGATCCACTCACTTCAATGGCTTCTTAATGTGAGAACAACTATTGGAGTATAAAATAAGTATCCACACTTGCACACAAAGTATTAAGCTATTCTTAATATTATTCATGTTATTAGTTCTAAGCCTAATGAGTTTTGACATAGCAAGTGCTGTAACAATAAAACAAGAGTTCATCACAAACTCGTGATGTGAGTTTTGGTGAAATACTCCAAAGTGCATCACTTTTGACATTTCTTTTTTGCAGGTTTTCAACATCAAACAGAGTTACACCTAATGTACCTGGATTGTTTACTGACATAACTGTCAAAACTTCAAACAGCAAAGACTGGCAGCTCCACTCACTTGCGGCCGCAGCGCTTGAAGTCTCACAACACCCTGATCTCCTTTCAAATCAGCGCCCGTGACCCGACTAGATCCGACAGACAGACACGCCTCCTGTGGGGTACTGTACCAAAGGCAGTTGCCCACGTTTCAGGAGACTTTTCTTTAGGGAAAGGAAAAGTCAAGAACTGCGAGTACAAACAAAACAATAACTCTGCATCACAAACAAGGGCGCCTTCTGAGAGTCGCACTTCGAAACTTGTCTGGTGATAATGCTACCCGTAATCATGAGTTACATTAAATATGCAATGCTTATTATTGACAGTTGATGCGGATTTCAACTTTAGTGAAATATAACAAGACAGGGTGAGACAGACTTTTGCAGGTGTGCGTGGGAGCCCACAATACTTGTCTCGCAGGCATTATCACCACAGCAGCCTTCCTCACTAACCTCATTAGCATGTCCCTTGTTAAGTTCAAGCACTTGGAGAAAATCATCCTCTTGAAGCAACTTGAAATGCTTTGGTTAAATGTTTATAATTATTTGTAAATTATGTCCAAGGGCACTTAATGAACAAAACCTGGTCATTACGTTGGTGTTTGCCATTTAGTGATCTACTATACAATTATTACTATAAATAATAAAGTCAAATACAGCTAGTGATGTAATAATTATGTCAAGCCAAAATTAAGTGTTATAACTGATGTGAGGCATCAAATGTTCACAGGCTAAAACAGAAAGCCCCCAAACCACAAATGATTCAGAACAAAAGTATGGTTTAAGGACTAAAGGTCAATATTTGAGGTATATTATGCTGCTAAAAATAGATTGGTGACATTTGTCATGGTTAGTGTATATATATATATATATATATATATATATGGTACTGCAGGTGTGAAGTATGAATGAAGTCAAGGTGCTAGAGAGGAGGGTGTTGTACCGCGGGACTTTTTCTCCTGCTCGTTGAGAGTCACTTTTGCATCTGGCGGCTGCTCGAACAACATGAACTGGTAACGGTGAAAACCAGAAATGCTCGGCGGTGTTGGGGGGTGATAGTCTGCATGACG
The DNA here is from genome assembly GCA_024349245.1 of Neodontobutis hainanensis. Classification (NCBI taxonomy): domain Eukaryota; kingdom Metazoa; phylum Chordata; class Actinopteri; order Gobiiformes; family Odontobutidae; genus Neodontobutis; species Neodontobutis hainanensis. The sequence goes on from JALDNG010000007.1 coordinate 845,866, forward strand.
CAAGACAAGGTGTTAATCAGGAAAAGGCAGAAAATAAATACACACAGCGTAAATACCACGCAAGCCAGAGGTAAAATTGTGGAAGTTTTTCTTTCATTTTAAAATAAAGATTTGTCTATTTGGGCGTCCTAATAAAACACAAAAGAAATATTAAGTGTATAATAAACAGTGACTTGCCAGAAAGAGTGGTGCCTTTTATTTGTCCTTTCTTGAGTGAAGCGCCCTGCAATTTAAGCACAAAGTCAGTCAGAGTACAGATAGTGAAATAAAAACAAAACACAGGGCAGTGACCTGTATGGGTAAAAAAAAAAAAGGTAAAACAAATCCAAAGGCAAAATCTTTTTATAATACAAGAAATCCATTAGAGAAAATTAATTTAGTCATTTTGGCACAAAATCTTTGTAAAGAAAATATGTATTTTTCCCTCTTGAACCTGTCATTTCTAAAATGATGAAAAAAATTCTCTCCTATATAAAAAGTTATATCAAAACATAATGTACACAATTTCTATTTTCATTGCCATTTTATCACAGTCAAAAATATTCTAAAACTGATAAACTGTTACAGGTTATGCCTTAAAATTGTCCTGTTCATCAAGTGCACACTGAAAAGCTTTATTATTAACAACTTGGAACAAAGATCATTTAAAGACAAAGCCATTCCCAAAATAAATTCAGTCAAAACAAAAATTTAATTTCCACATTGCAGCATCCCATATTATTAATTGTACATTAACATCTTGTTGCCTAGAAACCAACATCACCAATGTGAAGTGAGAATATTTTTGTAAGCATCTTCCACAGCATTAGTGAGGTTAAACTCCTTCACTCCCAGGAAGCACTGCAAATTGTACACAGACATGTTTGTTTAATAGACTTGGCTGCTCACTGCCACACGCTGTATCTTTGAGTGGGAGGAAAACCACTAAATATGTTGTCTGTGAAATGGCCCTAAACCCACTTGAGGTAAGCATGGAAGTCCCCCATCACAAGCATCAAATACATAGTCCGTGTTCTTGTCTATCTGCACGCACAAGCGCCCTCCACAGGCCCACTAAGGAACCACAGTACAGGACAAACAGTTTTTTATAAAGTTGAAACTCAGAACAAATGACCTGGTTTTATTCATTATGCCTTTCTATTATGAGCTAAAAAAAAAAAAAAGATTGTGTTTAGATTCAAGTTATAAATAAAGCAGATAATAAATAATTATCTTTTTAGACACGAGGACTGGTGTGTTTGATAAAACGTACACTTGTTAAAAGTAAGTTTTGAAGAAAATTAATAAGATAAGATAGTTGTTAGTAAAAGAAATGCTGTTAATTATCTATGTATGATGTAGCAGTAGCAAATCAGAATTCTGAAGATGAGCTTCTACTGTCAGTATCTTCGACACTTATCAGTGAGAAGAAGCTTTATTTAGAAATACCAAGAGTCCTGCTGCCTGAGGGATCCAAACTGATTGCCATAGCAACATTTGAGCATGCAACATTTTCCCATATCTTAAAACTCTTTGTGCTCACTCTCCATGACACCATGTGGCCTTCTAATATCATTATAATATGTAGAAAAATAACAACAGAAAACAAATAAATGCAATATTTGAATTCAGACAAAAATTTTAAGAAGTCAATCACATGCACACATTGTGCTTAAACTCAACTGTACCCAGCTCTGCTCAGACTGGTTCCTGCGTTCTCCAGGAGCACAAGGCTGGCTTCACTAATAATTGTGAGAGGCCATGGCAGTGCTGGGGTCTCTGACTCCTAATGTTTAGTGTTGACCGCTGAGTGACCCATGGGAGCGGCATCACACTAATCTAAAGGATATTTTCACATGGTGGGCGACCTCCCTGCGGGACCCCTGCTGTGGAGGCGGGACACAGAACGTGAAAACTTATGGTCAGTAAATGATTGGCAGCTGCTGATTGTGTCAATGAAGCTCATGTCAAATACTGTGATTTTACAGCATCACTGATTTAGTCACAAGAAAACAGATCAATTCTACCCTAGATCAGTGAAACCTTTAATATTATCATCATCCTCATCATCATCATTATCATCATAATCATCATTTCTACAATGTTTTTAACTAAAACTAAAGGTTTTCCATGTTTTACTTAAAATATATACATTTCAATTTTGTTTGAGAATGTGAACAATGTTTAAACTGTTCTGTCATGTTAGTTTTCTAATCTACTAATTGCAGAGGATGATATTCTAAAGAAAAAGAGAATAATTTTAGCATTATTTAGTCACACAAAATGACTAGGCTGTGCAACATACTTTGGGAATACCCATTTGTGTTGGAGTGATAGTGAATCACAAAGTGGGCAGTGTGGGAGAAGCAACTGACAGAGATGTAAAAAACAGAAACAGAAATCAAAATGGCTGCTCTATTGAGTTACATAATTATAGTATAACTGTATGTAAGTAATGCTTTTTAGAAAATAAAAGACAAATTGTGTAATGCTTTCAGTCAACTATAAATCATTTATTATAATTCTTGTAAGGCCTCCTATATTTGTAAAAGGGGAAAAATACAGTTCAGGAATCACCAATGACAAAGTTGCTGAAGCTTAAAATGTTCTGTTAACACTAACAGGCCTCGGGGAGAAAGACGAGCAGAGCATTTGTATAATTTGTCTACATAACTTCCGCTGGGAGTCCTCTGACTACAGCCCGTAGGTAGGAGTTTGTAAAGAGGTGGTGGGTACTTGCAGGGGTGCGGTTTCACCAGGAATACCCACTAGCCCAACAACCCTTCTCCTTCTCTGTGTGGGAGAGTGCTTCCCTTTGTCAGCAAGAGTTACTCATGCACCTCCTTGTGTATCCACCGCTTCCCTCCTCCTCCTCTCTAGCACACCCTGTAAACCCACACCTACGACAAGCAGCACCCACGTCCTTCTAATGCACTTCTGAGAGCATCCTTCTCCCTTTAACTTGCAGTCAGGCTAACAGACGGGGAGAGAGAGCATGACAGATGGTGTTCACAGCTCTATTTCTGAGGCTGGACTTGTACCGCCACAGCTCCCCCTCCCCCATTCGCCTATTCCACTCAAGCCAAGTGCTTATGACAGCCTCCTCATCTTCGCCTCAGTAATTAGCCCATTCATTTGCAGGGTTACTGTGAATAAAAAGTCTGTGTCTCAAAGTGAACCAACTAGAACCGTTCACAGGTTAAACATGTTTAGAGACACAAAACACAAGCGAACACACATATTCATATTTCTAAAATAAACTTTTTTTGTAGTAGCATATCTCCAGCATATACCAAGATATATTAAGTACGACTCAATTCTAGACATGTTTATCAATGCAAAAGTGCATATCAATGCTAACATTTATCTTTAAGCCTTTTGTGAACTAGAAGAAATAGCTGATGTGAGGATGCTTAGGATGAACCACCATCCACACTGGCGAAGTTTGTTACCACACGTACAAAAGGTCAGATGGAGTTTTATTTATTTTTCTGACCTATGTTTTTGCCGCTACACAGCAGAAACTAATTCAAATGCAGAAAATGCCAACATACACCCAACAGATGACTCCACTCTTTACACATCCATGATTTAAGTGGGGATGCTTCACAGACAGACTTATTGCCCGGGTTTGACCAGTTTGCAACATGTCAGTATCATGTCAGTATCATTCCGAGTGACTCCATTTGTTTTACAGTAACCCATGTGTTAATTAATAAATAATAATAAGTATATATATATACATATAATATAGTAGAGGTAATCATGTTTGGGGTTAAAAGTGGCATTTTTATGTCAAAGAGAAAACATTTGTAACTCAAAACTAGCCTAGTCTGGCACAGATATGGCTTGAGACTGGTTGGTAGTGGTGATCAGCTGAACAGGTAGGACAGGTCTAGGCAGGACACGGTGAGAACCAGTAGGGGAGACCTCCATGATCTGCTTCAGTGCATTGACAAATTAACCCACTTAACAATAGGCTGCTGGACTAATAGCTTTAGTAACTCATTTGGCTTTGGTAATGAAGTGAGTTGAAAACATAAACTGCCCAGTTATTAAGTGAACTCCAGACATTTTGACATCAGCTGACATGTAATGTAGCGAACCCACACTTTTATGTCCATGCTCGTTAACCGCGAAGCATACTATTACTCGAATCACTGGCTTAAGACACTATCCACTTACACTTATGAGCAATTCAATCTCATTTGCATATTTGCATACATTACAAATTCATCTTAATAAAGTGGCCTTGCTGCGTTGGTCATCTTCTTCTCATAGAGCAGCTGGGGCTTAACAGGGCAGTGGACAGCACAAAGTCATAGCATTTTAATAAGATAATTCCATCCAACCCCAAAGCCATTTATCTAATGTGTGTGTGTTAGTCTGGTGATGAGTCGATGCTTTTTAGTGATGTTAAGGGAAGCCCAGACCCGAGTTCCCAAGGTAACAGTCAGTTTGAGTGGGGGTTGGCTGACTCTTTTGAAGGGAATCCTGGAACCTGCACAAGGCTACCCACTCGCCCTACCCCTTAGCTTCATCAGCATAACAAGCAAATAAAGCATTGACATGTCCCTGGATAAGGCTTTTCACTGACGGGGGTGGCACTGGAAAATCCCTGTGCCTACTAGTAGCATCACGAGAAATACACACAAAAGGCCTCACTGCTTCAGCAAGGCGAGGATTGACAGATTAGAATAGTTTTGTGGGCCTATAAATGCGTCCGTATAAGTGCAGGATGTTGATGAGGAGGCAAAGAAAATTAGCTTGATAAAAAGTTTTTGAAAAATGGTGACACAAAATAAATGAAAACCTTGTGGGCTTGGGCATGGAGGAGGAGTTTTGGGAAGCGGAGGTAGGAGTAGGTGGACAAGACAACGAACTCTGTGCCCACACAATTAATCTAATTATTAGACATTACAAAAGATCAACAGGCGTGTAATTGTCCAGGTAATTAGTTCAAGGTGAGTGTATTCTTTTGACTTTGAAATCTGGGGTAATTTAACATTGGGTAAAATATATAAATACATCCAATAAACAGGCATTAGTGCTTTCAGACACATTGGGCTAAGCTGTCCTCAGATTCATGCACAGACATCTCTACATTTCAATGGAAAACAAAAGAATTATACCATTTAGACTGCAGCACTGGAAACAAAAATCATTTTTATTAAGCAGATAAAACATGGCCATCAAAGCTGTGCATGTTTAGTTATTAGTCGCTAAGAGTAGCCATTTGCTTTGCCTCTGTCCATAGTTATGTGTGTTGATAACTCTGAGGTTCATTCGGTGTCTTTAGTCATTAACTACCGAGAGCGGGTACAAAGGGATTTAAGAGGCAGCATTACTGTTTTGAATGGCTGGATGTTTAATTCTTCTATTATAATTGAGGTAGGAGCGAGACAGAGGTTATGGTAACTGCTGGAAACCTGTCCCACTTCACAGAAAGGTTAATGAACCTTACAAGTCCTATGGGAGATGGAGTATGCTGTTAATTTGACAAACGTGGGAAATAAATGCTTTTATGCTTTTATTGACGGTGACCAATAGCGGCCTTTGCTGGAATGAAAGGTTTTAGTCTTTTGGGTGCTTTGCTATGAGGCAAAAACAATAATGTGGAATGCATTTGTTGGAAGAAACTAAGTACATAATTGTTCAAATAGCAATTTCAGGCCAAAAAGCATCTTCATTATTAATTCCTACTTTTGGATGATATACTGAGCAGAATGTACAGTAACTTCATTGATGTTATGAAACAACTACTTTTGTTCTGAATACATTTGTGGCAATGTGGGATTTAAATTTGTATTTTTAAAATCTACATATTCCCACATTCCAATTTATACACCAGTGTCTGGATTTCATTTTGACAGAACATTGAAGGTTTAATACATCGACAGCACACAGCTAACCTGAATTAGTCTGTGGGTTAGTGGGAAACATTAGCAGAGGTGCAGATGACACGTCTGATCAGGACAGAGGTTTAGGCACACAACCAAGTATATGTATACAGCACGCATGATAAAGAGATTAAAAGGATAATCTGCTTTCCATTCAAAGAACCTGATGGATGCAGAGCTTAGGATTCACAATGACAGACTTGGCTATGTCACCGCTAATACATTTCTTCTCAACGTATGTCTTTAGTCTTGTTTTTATACATCATATAAAAAAAATGTCTCTTCCTGCCGTTACCAGGTTTAGTAAAAAAAATTAATAAATAAATAACAAAGACGCATCTGATCTGTGGTTGCTTTTATTACCAGTTATATGATGTAATGTGAGCTGTGAACAGTTTAAAAAGCGCTACAATTTCGGAACAATATTGTAAAATGAGATTGTATTAATGCTTCAATGTTGAAAAAAACAATGAAAAAGTCATTGTAAACTATAGGTACAATATAACTTATAGAACTTGCAGTAGTGGTCCATTAATCAAGAGACCATCTAAATATTTCTATTTTCCATGACTGTAATTAGAAAGGGTACTTGCAGGTGTAATATGAGTCTTTAAAATGTCTTACAAACAGACACTAATATGAGATAGTGAGTTATAATCTGTGAAACTCATTGTTTTTGATACAGTCTCTCTTTACTGAGCCAACTTCCACTGCCTGTCTTTTACCCTTTCTTTCCCTCTCCCAGCGATACTATGGGCACTGTTTCCTGTGCTAATGCACACAATGTTTGCCAGAGGAACCACAAGAATCTGAGCTCCACAATCCCTCTTAACCTTTGACCTTGGCTTATTGTTACCTGTAAGCAGCACAGTGGCAAACGTGTTGTACAAGTACTGTACAGCCCTGCAAGCTGTTTGTGTTCTGCAAGTATGGAGGGCAGAGGAGGAGGGTGGGAAGAGAGGGAGCTATTTAATCCTCCCCAAAGGAACTCCCCTCTCAACCCGTATCGTGAACTCGCAGGCAAATCGCGTTGCTGGAAGGCACACCACACACACACTGCTGTCTTTTTAATTTCATCAGCTGAAAGAAATCTATACAGTGCTTTGGAATCCGACTGAGCGGCGCAGAGAAGTGAACTATACAGCACCCTGGAATGTAAACAGGTTTCTCACCAACTGTAGCATAAAAATACCACAATGTAACAAACCTCTTGGCTATGATAATGGTCAATAGTAAAGATCAGAGGTCTTAGTAGATTTTATAGTTGTTAGTCCTACAGCATATCAATAAGAACAAGTTGAACAAATCCAAGAACAATTCAGAGGAAATGCTCGCACACAAATTATTCCAGTATAAGCGCAGGATAAAAAAAAAAAAATTGGCTTCAGCTGAAGACATTGTATTCATGGTGTGTTTTTGCATGCTATTATTAACGTATTATCTCTGGAGAATATAGTGCTGTCATTTAAATCCCATAAGTAACAAAAAGATATGGGCGGGATCCATGCTACACAAATTCAGTTTTTGCAGTGACTGTAAATGTCAAATACTTAATGCACATCCTATTTTTCACAACTTATTAAACAGACAAATGCACAACAGTCAAAAAGGCTAAAACTCGCGTTTTTTTTTCTTTTCCTGAAATGATAAAAAACTGGAGTCAAGGACATTCATGTTGTCATTTCATTGTCGAAAACAGTATTACAGTATAAACTCTACAGATTTACTAGTTCCTTATACACAAGAGTAAACACAACAGGAGAATGCAATACAATTCCAAATAATTATAAATTTAATTTTAAGTAAATTGTTTTGAAGGGATGTCTGATTAGATATTTTTAGTAAGTATGTTCAAATGATGTAAATGATGTCAAATGTAAGCTGTCATACTCCGACAAAGGTTTATACTTTCATAGTTTATTATAACTTTCGGATTACTGACACTCATAATCATTACAAAGAGTTAGACAGGCCACTATAATATGTGCCAACTTTGCATTCATAGCTGTCACACTTAATTATCATGCCAAAATACAAGAAAATACACTGGCTGCAGGAGGTCTTTTGTGAAATCTTTGTTTTTGTGTACAATTAACTGGCAAGCTTGCTATATACTTAAGTAAGGGCTATTTTAGATGAGGATAATTGTTAGTGAGTTGTTTTTATCAGCATGCCTCACTCCCCCTTCACTGTACCCTATCAAGAGACACCCCTAAGAGGAAGCCGTTTTCATAACTGCAGCCCGGCAACCCCCAACCAAACCTGACATTTGTCCTCTTTACCCGCCCCTATGTCTCCCCTGGTTCCTAAGTCTGTGTTCAACCTCTATCAAAGTCTGTCAAAAGTGACCAGTTTACGGGGGGACAGGTAGGCAGACTCTGGCAAGCCCCCCACCTGTACGCTTGAACACAAGAATTCACACACGGGGCCGACTGCCAGGGATCCTGCTTTAGTGACTGAAGTGAAGGGAGGGGAAGGAGGGGGGTATGACAAAGACGACAGCTTGTGTGGGGGAACATTGTCTGCGGCTGCAACTAGAAATCTTTTCAGGAAAAACAGGATTTTATACACAATGGTCGTGGGTGTGAAGAAAGGGGGCACATATTAAAAGAAGCGCCTTTATGCGTGCAGAGCTACTGGTTTTACACTGCGGCTGCATGGAGAAGGTCCAAACTGTCTCCAGTGTGACAGCCCGGATCAAGGAGGGCTTTCCAGGTTGTCCTTGTTTTCTTGGAGAGTGCACATGATTTATCCAGGACAGCGCGAAACAATAAAGCCAGTGGGCTGATCCTTGAATAAGCAAATCCCAAAATTCATTCATTTCTTCCCATAGAGAAAAGGTCACATTGTGAAGTCAAGAGGGATTTGGCTTTCCTAGAAATATTAAGCAAAATAAAAATAATACTTGGGTCCAATTGAATGGTGTCTAAGAGCGTTCACGTTTTTGATGCAGTAAAACCTCCTTAATCATCTCACCACGGCAACCAGGTCAGTTGTTATAGCGATGGCATAAAGCTTGGTAGGTTATCAGCTTCAGTACAGTGCGTGTTTGTTGTATGTAGACGGGGGATGGAGCTGACAAAGCGGAGGATTCTTATGTAATTCTCCCTTTAGGTGGCGGAGAACAGTGATAGCAACAGCCCACACTAAAGAAAGCGAACTTGTTTGTAATAAGCGGTAACAAACACGGGATCAATAGTATAATAACTGCTCGGGTTCAGGGGCCGGATGTGGCAGATAGAGCAGGACACTGACATTCCCCACAGGATAAAAGATGTTGTAAAGTTATAAAGGTACTGCTTTTTTGAGCCTTTTATCTCCAATACATTCAGAGAGAAGCAAAAAACAGAAGTATTTCATGGAGAGACTATCATTAACATTTTCTGAAATCAGCCAAAGAGTTCCGAAAGTATGGAGTAAGACAGTGACAAAGTTAGTTTTAGAAATGGCCTATCTAGCTAATTGTGATAAAAGAGTAAGAGTCCTCAAAGTGAAAGGAGATAAGCTCAGACATTAGTGCCTAACTGCAGATAATATCACCAACCTTAAAACAATATTTAACAGAAAATTGTGCAAGTGCTTTAAATAAAGACAAAACACCCAAACAACATCTGTAAAAAATATTACTTTGTATTTTGTGAAATATTTGAGAAGTCAAAGAGAACCCAGCTTCCTCATGCAAACACCTGTGTTATTGATTTGCACCTACTATAGTACTCTGAGGGTACTTTGTAAAAATGTGTGAAAAGTTGTGTTAATGTGACAGCTTCTGGTGAAATACAACTTCTTACGAGATGGTAACATGCCTTAAGTTGCGGTTGTTCTTGTTCCTGTTTTATGTCGGCACCCATTAGATGTGACTAGGTTTAGGTAGAGAATGACTTCTAAAACTCGCTGTAGTAGCACCTCTGACATTTCTCTGGCTGTAACTGACAGCGGGATGAGCACTGCTCTAAATGTTAAGCACCTCCAGCTGGGCCTGCATGTTAAGGGCTATTGTTGTCGACTTGTACCGAGGGAGATTTCACATTGCTCTGAAAAACAAAGAAAAACCTGCACGCAACAGGGTCAGACTAATTCACATTTTAACTAATTCAGTTAAAATATAAGACATAACAATTATTTACTGACATTTTTGAAATCATGTATTCTTATGTTTTATGTTTTCCAGACCTGGATTTTGTCGAGCAGCTGCATTAGCTTGAATTCGGTGCAGTGTTGTTTAGTTTACTTTGTGTACTTTTGACATGTATAATATTGACAACAATCTGTTCACATTCACAAAGTAATTTCACACATGTGCTTATCCTGTCAGTTTAACTTTAAACAAAGGATGACAACAGGTGCACACTGCAGAGTTGAGATTGCATAAAGTTGCTTCATATGACTTAGAGCCAGGAGCCACTTCTGTGTAAAACTTAGAGTAACCATAAACAAGCAAACTGCTAGCCTGGGTTATGAGCATGTTTAGCAACTTTGGAGGAGAAAAAAAAAAATCACATTAAAAAGGAAAATTGTTCAATTCCTTTGCGCCCACCCCCTTGTCATAAGATATGGATGTCCCGTAAGGTTATTTGTGTTTGCTGGGAAATGAAGTGCTCAACTGGATTAAAAACATACTGCATATGTTTGGAAATCTGTTTCCCTGGGCGTATGAGTGGAGTGAGCGAGCGTGAAGCAGCAGCTTGCGTCTCCTCCAAGAGAGAGGGCAGACACTCTCATCATTAGCTGGGCTACAATGTGCTCCTCTACCTGCTCCAATCTGCACAGCCATGCTCCACTCTGACGCCAGCCAGATGTTCCCAGCACGAGGTGCAAAGTACCGAGAGGGGAGACGAGAGTGAGCAGGAGACAGGCAGAAGAATGGAAATATTCAGCTGAGTACACAATAAGAGTTTAATTATGAATAATACCAAGGGTTCTTTGTTCTCGCAATGAAACGAGCTATGGATCGCCTGGCCTTTGGGAAATAGTTTTTGGCTTCCATATGGGGGCAGCTGTCTGTCAAAAATAAAAACGTTTAAATCATAACATGCCACAGTAGGGATAATTACAGGGTAAAGAACAATGCAATTATGTCTATTTGGAATATTGGATATGTATTTAGCTAAACAAACTCAAAGGCTATCGCAGAGGTTATAAATATCACTTTAAACACTCATTACTATCACTTTCTTCTCCACACTAATGATTTGTGACTGAAACACTATTTTTTTTTTTCTCTAAAACTTGACATCAACTTCAACTTCAGAAGACAAAGACAAACAGCATATGTAGCTATTCAGTGTAGGTGAAGATATGTTTTTGTCACAAGAAGTTGATATATTTCTGCAGCTGTACTTCTTAAGGACGAATAAACTTTAATGTTTTATTGTACCAACACATCTGTAAAATACAAGTAACCTAAAACAATACTTATGTCTAACACAGGCTACTTTCTCTTCATGTGCCCAAAATACTATGTAATACATACATAAAAAATTAAAAAGAAGGAAAATACAGTAGTGTTTTGTTTTTTACATTAGAAAACCATTTAAAGCAGCATACTTGTGAAGAGCTGCAGTAACGATAACACACCTAATAGTTTGCAGATAGGACATCTTGAGGTGTGGAGCAGACGATCTCTGCAGGCCACAGAACACACAAACACAAAGCCAGCTGGCCTGATACAGTCACAATACTTCACTGTTTGTATTTGCCTAACCAGCAGCACAACAGAGGCTTTGTGTGCCTTCACAAACGGATACAACAGAAATGGTTGTTAAAACATGCATATCCCTAATGCCCCATAATAACAAGCCCACTGCAATATGTACTGACAGAACTGTTCAACTGGTCGTCATTAGCCAGGGACATGAAGATACACGTGTGATGAGCTTTTAGCAGGCAAACAAAACTAACTGAACTGAATAATCACACCTGGACTTATTTAAAACTCCTACACTAATTCAACTGGTTAGTACTTTTGGAGTGAAAAAATTACCTATGTGAGGCAGTACCTTTCATAGAGACAAACATGCAGCCGAGAAGGTTTTAAAAATAAGCACGAAAATCTATAAAACCTTAGGCTATATGTTTGTTTAAATTGGATTTCACAGTGATAATGAACAAGTTGGCATTTCTCAGTTGAAGGAAAGCGCATAAAGTTTACCACTGATTTGCAAGTTCATATTGCATCATGTTGGCTCAAACCACTAAAAGTATAATGAGAGAGTAAGTGAAAGTAACACACAGTGCTGTATTTATATAAACTGACTCTATTCAGATACTAATGATCTGCTTGTTACAGTAATTATTGCTGCGAGACCATAGAAGAACATCTGCATTGATTTAGACACTGAGAGCGGAGAGAAGGAGGGAGAGGCTCGCAATCTGGAATTCAACTTCGGGACTCAGACAACAATCTGTTGATCGTTATTTTGGTAATTGTCCGTAATTGATGTGAAGTGAAGAGTGTGTTGATGAGACTCTAAATTGCCGTCTCAGGAGCTCACGAGGTCATTGAGAATCTGTATTTAAAATGGAAATGCATATATTCAGTTTAATAAAGAGCATCCTGGAAGAAAACAGACAGGTGGTTTCACAGTTTATACTTAACTGCCTGAATAAACTGTTCACTAGTTGAAAGTAATGATGTGTAAAGAATACCACAGCTGAGCCAGATTTAAAAAATATACATATAAAAAAAATGAAATCCATTGAAATGATGATAATACTTGTAATATGTTCCCCATTTAGGTACATCCAAATAATTTCTACTCAAACCAAAATATTGAATTTATTCTTGGCAACTTATTTATGAATGTGTTAAATATTACACTTAACATGGCAAAAGCTGGCTTGAGTACATTTTTAGCTGAAGTGGCAATGTGGATATGGCTGTTGGCCTTGTGTTGTTGGCACCGCTGCTCTAATGAAGCCTCACCTCTACTGTACGGCTTTTACACTGTTCTCACTGACCTCACCTCTTTCTCAAGAAAAGCTTTACCTTCAGGCACAGATAAAGAAAACATACTAATTAACAAAACATCTACAAAGTAGGGCATGACCTTGCACTAATTAATATTTATGTGAAGAAAATGGCAGCAACAGCTCTCACTGAATGACGAGAGGATCAAAACACTGATCCATCTGACATCCCATGACCCTTGACTAAAAACACTCTCATATAAACACCCCACCATCTTAAAGCTCCGGAAATGTGAAATAGAGATATAAATAAACAGAAACCTAAATAACTACATCTAAAGTGTTTTTATGCATTAAGTATTCTAAGCACTGCAGAAAAGAGATTCACATTAACATCTGAAAAAATAAAAGTGAGGATATGTGATGTCACCTCGCCACCCTGGTCAATTAAACACCTCCCACTACGGTTGGCATCACTCCAAAGGCTCATTAACCCTTCTGACCAACCACCAGTCACAATCAGAAAAACATCCCAGAGCAGTGGCCAATCCCTACATGGGCAGCGCAGGTCACACCCACACAAGAGACAGCAAATTAAATTACAGCAGAGAATGTGGCCTGTCTGCAGAGCACTTGAAAGACATTTGTTTATTTGCAGCTGGTCAATAGGGCTGATGGGCACTGGCGATAAAGAGAAACATGTGTTTATGAACTGAGGATTAAAATGAACGAAGAATGAAGATTTTTATTTTTGTATTGTTTGGCTTGTAGAGCTCTTGTTTAAGTTTTTTAAAGTGTTATATGAATAAACTTTGATTTGAAAAAAAAAAAAATGTTCATAAAATTCTGATTTCAGTATAAAAAAGTGGGCATGGATAAATGTAAAAACTTCAGAAGAATGTGTTTATGTGTGCATATACTGTATTTTCTTTTAAGCCCATAATTCGTTCTGTTTTATGGCTGGTTACATACTACTCTTGAATCTTTGAATCATCGTCAATGTAGACGATGTCTCAAATGAAATAAAAGCAACGATACATAACTGAAGAGTCTTTGTATGCCATGTCTTTCAGACTACTAGACTTAATCTACTGGGTTGATCTTCTGGTTCCCTCAGGATTAGAAAATGTCTGCAAAGCACCAAATATTTGAGGCAATCAACAACTCAACACGCATTCTGGCGTTAGAATGCAAGAATGTGAAAACACACAAACGAATGGATAAAAGAAAGTGAAATATGAAGAGAAATAAGGGGATCGGAGCTGTGCCCATTTCGGGGGTGTAAAATATGGAGAAGTGTGGATCATTGGGGGAGCTGCTCTGCCTGGGGGAACAGATGAAGAGAGGACGCTGTGCCAAGATCTCTCCTCTGGAGGGGGAGCTGAAGGACGGGAGCTCAATGGGAGAAAGAGTGTGCGCCTTAAATGCTGCTCTCCCCAATCTCAGTCTCACACGCCTGCACTGACACGTCCCAGGCTCTCTGCAGCACAGGGAAATTGCTGCTGACAGGGCCTTGCAAACTTTCACAGCCATTTAGAAAGACTCCCACACTTTTGTCACAGGCATTTATTGCACAAGATACATGATATGAAAAATTAACATTTTTGAACTTGGCATCATTTTTTCACCAAGTTAGGCTTAAAAACCATTCATAATTTTTCAGCCTTGCAATCGGCCCCAGTGCAGATATAAACACAAGACATGCCAAGTGATACCCCGAGATTATGAAAACTGCACATTTTCCAAGACTTCATAGACCATTACTCCATAAATTTGTATGATTAGAGTTTGTAATCCAATCACAAAAGCTGTTTAGGTCCCTATCACCAAAACACATGAGGCTATTTGACTAAATAAACATGAAGCAGAAGGGTTATTGCAGACTTTTACGATACCTGTATGTCCACGAGCAGCCAGTGCCTCCAGTAGGCTGATGTTGGCTTAGTGCGACTTGGAGCATCAGGATCAACCATCACCAGGACGTAGAGCTTTTTCTGCAAGCAAGAGAAGATTGTCAATGCTAGAAATACTGCTCTGTATGGCAGTACAAGATTCATTTTGACAGGATTTCAGGAATTAGAAACAGCAGTACCTGATCCCTTTTGCTTTCTAAAGGATGTCAGTAAAAGAATGGTATCTCAAGCCCCCATCTCTGACTATCTGTATGTTTATTTCCTCATTTATAGATAATTATTCTGACATCAATAAATTGACAGCAATTTGGATCTGGAACTAAATCCTCTCGTTAGCATATTCACAGTAACTTTCTGCCACTTACCCAGTGTCTTTATACCCCTCAATCTGTCAATAGATAAAGTGAGAGAAAAAGCATCTTAACTAACACTTGATCACAGTTATTGGACGAAGACTTGGCCGCTTAATTGCCGGAAAGATTTCATTCTGTCTGTCCCTAAAAGTTAGAGAATTATGGGAGCAGATTGAATTATTGCTAGAGCACATTTGTCATCCCTGGTTCCGTGCCCAAAATCTGCCAGACCATATGATGGGCTTTTTTTATTTGGTTCACTTCCTCTACAAACAGAGACATTAATCGACGCTCAATGTCCTGATACTGTGTGTAGCATTCTTTCTCGCACTCATAGTTGCATGTGATAAAGCGAAACAGTTCATACACTCACACTCACGCCATATAAACATAAACATTGCATAAATTTCTATTTGTTGTGTCCTGTCAAGATGTTATTTTAGGCCTCTGAGAATTATCCTAAGACGATGTAGTTGAATAAGATAAAAAAAAAAAAAAAGAAAAATAAATAAACATGCATTTTCGGAAGGATTCTCTGCCTACCTGACAAGCAGTAATAAGCGTAAACAACTAAGCCTAATAATAGGATAATACTCCGTCTCAGTGATAGTGCCTGCAGGTAACATGCAGACACACGAGTAACAATAGAGCCTCCTCCACAGCCTGTCAAAAGTGACTCTATATCAGTGACCCCCCCAGGCAGCTTACCAACCATGACCTGTTGCCTTCTCAAGACTTGTAATCCTCATTTGTACATATTTGCTACCAGGCAAAGGCACTGTGATAATGTAGTTACACTAATATTTAAGTCAGACCCTGATGTATTCAGAAATAACATGGTTCAAACAACAACAACACACACACACACACAGACACACACACACACGTCTAAAAACATTTGAAGCATTTAATCAAAAATGACCCGAAGATACAATTATCACCGGGAAAAAAAAGCACTCTAATGCTTATTTCACAAGTTATCATGGATGAAGACGCACTGTACAGGGCAGGCTGTGTTGATCTCTATCCAAATTTAGAACATTAAGAACATTTCACATTTATTGCAAACTGTGAAAAAGACAACATGGTCTATTTATAGTGAGGCACTGAATTGAAATGATTTCTGCACATATTTGCTGTTTAAATATCTACCTGTAAGAATCTGGCTGGTCCAGCTGGCACGGGCAGCAAATCATACAAGAGGCTCCCTCTTAGCTTGCACTTCACACATTATGCCATGTACCCTTCTCTCCTACAAGGACATTTTTTCCTCCATCTGTCAAAATTCACAGTAATTACACAGATATGTGCGAAAGACTCGAGGGAAAAACAGATGCATATTTTGCCATCAGAAATAATTTATCAGGACTTAACAACTAAATGTATATCATAAAACATGTCTCCACTGACTTATTTATCATAGCCAAAAACTAAAAGGCACTTTTTTCTCAAATAAATATTAGTATTAATCATTTATCAGTAATGATTGAAGTTAACATTTGTAGGTGAAAAATTGGAATTTCAGATCTTTTTGCAGAAATAACTAATATTAAATTCCCTTTTTTCTACTACAAGTGCACGCAATAATCCAAGTATTTCAGAATGAAGTCTGGGTAGGTGTTGTCTTACACCACAGAGATCCATTGGGCCATTATTTAGAGGGGCATGTGATGGCCCAGGGAGCAGGCTGAAGGCGTGGGGAGATTGAGCCTTGATTCTCTTGAGATTAACCTCCCACTGCCTGCTGTGATCACAGCAAAATGGCCCACTGGGACCACACCTCATGGCCTGGCTCAGTCTAAAAAATGAAGTTTGTCACTGTGCCTGCTCAGCAAGTAACTGCACAGGTAAGAGAGCTCCTTCCTCCTTCTTGCATTAAGCACATTTTCAGGTGTAACAATTTTCCTTTTTGAGACTTCTTATGGCAATATATAAACAATGGTAAATGTTGTTTTTTTTGCAGATGACAGCCTAGAACAAAGACAGAGGAAGACCAGCCTCTCTGAGGATACAAACTACTGGCTTACCTTTGAGTGAACTCTGCTGAGGCTGAGAATCAGAGAGAAGTCTAATGTTGCTCACTACAGTTACTGGGCTCTGTTAGCTGATGACACCACAAAGGGCGAGAGTGAATTAGGGAGAGGTATGGAGAGAAGTGAAGCCCCTGTGTGAGTTTACAAGTTCATGCTTTATCCCTGACCCACCAGCAAACAGTGTCGTCCATACGGCTGCCTATTAATACACCCGCTGCTTTATCCTCTGGCTTCATCTCATCTAGCAGCATGCATGCAGAACCCACAATGTTTCATTAAATGGCCAACTGTACTCAGTGCTCGACCCATCGATCTCAAATCCCTGTTTAAGAAGCAAAAACACCCAAACTCATTTGGTAATTAACAGGTATCTGTGTTGTGATTAATGAACGGCAATGGCTTAGCAATCATCGACTGTGGCTTAGAGCAAGGTTGAAAGATCAATGTAAAAAAAAGGTTGAAATTGTTGAAACAAAGATAAAAAGGGAAGGTTCAATTAAAATTAAGGTAGTCTTTTACATTAAATAATTTTAATGTAAGACAAAAAAGTTTTTAAATTAGATTTTTGTAGTTTATAATAAATGTGTGTCTAGCAAATTTACATATAATCATACAAAACCATAAGATGCACTTTCAGAGGCAGAATAGCAAAAAAGAAGCAGAGAGAGGACCGTGTAAGGTTTGAGGATGAGGTACATCCTGGTTGAGTGTAGGTCAAGGGTCAGTCAGTCAGTAATTCAACTGGTCCAAAAAGAAGAGGCCACCCTAGAAAATATAAAGGAGTGTCACCTGTGGGTCATCATACATGAGCAAGCCATCATTAATAACAGCCCATCCATCAAATAGTCACAGGAAGCCTAAAAATGTATTGTTCTCAATGCACACCGCAGTGGCAGGTCTGTCAGAAGGACACTGTCTTTTGAGTGTTTCATTGGCACAGATGGTGACTGGAATGTGTTCACAAGATAACAATATATAATACAATATTAAGTAATGGAAATCTGAAATCTTATGTGCATTTTTGTGACAGCCGAACCTTGAGCAACTTTAGTAATAATGTTGCTTCTAAAGCTAGTCCAAACATGATCAAGATCTAACAGTTGTATCTAACATTATTTTGACATATTTAAGTAATATGCAAAGAAAGTGCCAACAAAGCTTAGTGTGTTCTTAAGTGCTTTGCGCAGTGCAGGCTGCTCACTACCTCCAAACCTACCTATTTTTAACGCAGCCTTCCTCCCACACAGGAGTGAAGTGTGAAGTGGCTCATAAATCCACACTTGAAGAAGCGGTCAAAGGAGAGTCACATGTAAATACAAACACATATTCTTGGCCATACAAGGTAGCCAAACAAAAAGTGAGCTCTGAAGAGGCAGCAGATCAAGAGGAATCACAGTGGAATATCAAACACACGTTTACATAATTACATAATCACATTAATACTCTCTTTCTTTTAAATTGTGCAGACATGCAATATAATTTCACATTTAATCAAATTAGACCCTGACAGAAGTTGAGGCAAATGTGGATATTATTTAATCCAAAAAATACCTTAACTGTCTTGTGCCCTTTTGACTTCAGGTTCAAGGTTAATTAGATGTTAAATTTGATGTTGCACCTGGACTATTACTCAGGTGCAACACTGTATAATGGGAAAAGGGGGATGAGTTGATTGACTCTTCAATTATTCTTGTTTATTTGGCCACAAAAGAACAATTCTCACAAAAACTCCTGAACTCTTGTTTGTTTGTCTTTGCAGTGCAGTTTCGAGCCCTGTGAAGCCACAGCTAACAGTAAGATGGTTCACAGTCTGATTGAAGCTTGAGGGGGTGAGGGAATTAGTAGCTGCCTAGGGAACCATTTCTGCATTTCTCTCAACAGTGAAGACTTCTTTGAGCGTGCCATGCTAGCGAACACAGCCGTGCTCATGGTAAGCTTATTAGTCACCCTGGATGTGATCTTGCTAGCTTAGGCTTTTAACACTTTCTAGTGGTAGCTTTACACACATACACCTACTCACTGTCATGAAAGCATTTTTGCAAATGCTAAAAAGGAGTAACTACCACCACCACAAAAGGTGAGCCACTCACTCCGATCCCAACCTCTGGCCGAGCTATGCCAGAGGCAGAAGGAAAAAAAAAAAAGAACAAGCGTTGTGACTGCTGGGAATACAAATCTGTCAAACAGTGCAAATTACAACACTAGACTCATATCCATAATTAGACTGTCAAGCATGTCAAATACCAAAAATTATAGATCTACTATGTTACCACAGAGCATACGCTACTTAGACCAGTGGTGAGTCTAATGACTTCACAAAGTCAAGGCACTATTTGGATTCTCAAAGAAAAGAGCAACTAATCCAAATATCTTTTTTATATTTAAATCCAATAAAACTATTATTGTGCAAGTAGACATTTCAGTGATTTCATTTTTGTTAGTTGTACAGCGTCCATAACAGCACACTATTAAACATTTAACACTTCGATGAAGAGGCATCATGCAGCAGACACAATTCTGAAGACGAGGCTGCCATGAAGGGAGTTTAGTTGTAAGCACTTTGACACCCATTTCTATTTGGCCATCGGAGCTGTTAAAGGTGTCAGGGCTGTTCACAGGCACTGTGTGTTTCACCAGCCAAGATGGCTTCCACATTTTTTTTATCATGATTAATTATGGTTTCTGATGGTAGTACAGTGAGAAAGTGTCAATTATTCCCACATTTTCTTGTGCCCTCCGTTCAGTCACTGTTGTGTAGGAAGATGCTATTGACGCCATCAATGGATGGCGACCAAAAGGCATCTACATGGGGTGGCAAACTGTAGAGCCTATTAAGGGGTGCTATTGGTGGTGGTGGGGTGCTTGGCGTGTGGGCTGAACCTAGTCCAGACTGCCAGTTGACAGGGCCGGATTTTCCAGTATGGAAGACTCTTGTTTCAGTGGGCGATGCTGGGTGTTGGGAGACTGGGAGAAAGGACAGCCCAGGGCTTGGAAGCTTGAAACCGAATATTTCAAACAGACATGCACCGTCTGTGTTCCAGTGTCACCAGCCCACCCGTCTGACAATCAGGGCCATGTCATCACATGGGCTCTGAGTAATTCAGGGAGGACTCTTATCACCTTACAAGATGTGGTAATAACAGACGTCAGAGGACTCAGAAATATAAAGATAATACAGCCTACATTCTAAAGAGAAACATGTACAGCATAAAAAGCAAATGCAACCACAATGTGTGGTTAGCTTAACAACATCTACATCGTGTTCTGAAATGCTGACATTGTGCATGCAGAACTGAAAATCCTTAGTTTGAGAAGTGCTAAAATAGAATAATTCATCTGACACCAGATTTTATGTATGTTGATATATTTAGGCTGTCAAAGAGGACATCACACAGAATGGTACTCGTATCACAATGCAGGGACTGTTATCAGAGAAGGTACAGGTTTATGGTTCAAGGGCTCGTCCATTCATAGAGAACAAGCTCAGCCTCTCTGCCTGACACACTGATAAAGACGGCACAAATAAAACAGCTCGGCAGCTCCATCTTTGCCTCTCCCCAAGGGAATAATATATCATCCATCTGAATGAGGCACATATTGAACCATTTCCAGCGTCAATGATTCATTTGAATAAATCAGTCTTTATTTTTCCAAATTGAACTGATACTGCAATAAGAAAAAAAAAACTGCAGTAACATTGTTAGATAGAAAGAAGGACAGGTGTTGAGGCGTTCTATAAGACTAATCCTAATCCCCTTTCAAGCAACAATTAATGACTGCAGCAATAATCTTAGCATATATCCTGTTGCAATTTCTTCTTGAGTGTCAGCCATAACCTTTCTAACTCACATTTACCAAATCCAAAGAGATATGTTGCTGCAAACAGATAGGATCTTATCCTGGATTTGCATAGATAAATGCACAGCAATAATTCAGTGGGAGCAGAGGACAGATGCAATTTGACCCCAGATTTATTGTCTGGCTATCTTAAATCTGACAAGCAATACTGATAAGTCAAGCACAAGAGCTTCATTCTGAAATACTAATTATCTACACATGATCTGTGTTTTCTTGTCACTTATCCTAATCAAAAATAACTATTTCCTTAATATTTTAAGGAAATATATTTACAGAAGCTCCCCACACAAAACTTGAAATGTCTTGTACACAAAGCTACACATGCACATGATCAGCCTATCGGCAAAAATGAAAAATCAGGAGCTTGTGCCTTCTGCATTGAAAGGGTTATATCCGCATTCAAGCTAAGAGACATACTCTAACATACACAGACACAAATCCTGTTGAGCTGAGCCGAGCACAGATACCCTCCAAGGCACAATTAGGATTTCATGGGGGGAAGAAATCTACATTCCTGCACACATGAAAAAAGTCCTTTCTCCCTCCCCACAACAATATCAACTTTTTACTCAAGGAAAAACCTGGAGCACCATTCAATAGGATTTGGACAAAGAAATAAAAAAACAAAGCCAGAAAAAAAATCTAAATTTAAGCTGTGGTTGTAAAAGAAAAAAATACTATGGTTGATGGAAATCCAAGCTTAAGCCTCCAAGTTCCAATCAATTTCTGTTATTCTTTGCAATATGAATAGTAACCACTCATAGTCTATTTGAAGTGGCTGCCTGTGTGCAGCTCTGCTACACTCAACATTTTGTATGGCCACCCCAATCTAGGATTTTAACACCTGTCAGACATTTAGTCCGAATGCTAGAGGTCAAGTACAGAAGCTGTGGCCGGTTTCAGCGGGTTTCAGCGGGTTTCTTTTATATAAGTCCATTGACCTACGAGCTACATTACAAGAGAAAGCAAATGTAAGGACCAGCTGCACTGAGACCAACTACCTGCTTGTTGCACTAAGTAGTGTATTTACATCCTAGAAGTGGATGCTATTTTGAATGTGCAAACATTGTTATACAATATTTTTACAAGCACACTTTTATTTTCTCACAAACCATATACATGGCTTTTAGAACAAACCTATTCACAAATAACAGACAAATATACACTTTAAAACAATAATTCATTGGTTTAAGGAAATAACACTTTTCAGAAAGGCACCAAGCTTACAAATAATATATATTTGTTTTTTAGACTGAAATAACAGTACAAACTTATACATTCATGGGCGCTTTAAATAAAATATAATATTTTTCTCTGCATTTCATCAATTCAGGACTTGTACACTCAAAAAAGACCAGCACAATTTATATCACACAAATTACAAATTCTCATATTTCTTTCCAGACCTTTGTACCGAACAATAACTTTAGGAATTCTAGAGTAAAATTTTTTAAACCAAATCTGTTTTTTATACAACATACAATTTTCTTCACAAAATGTACTTAATCTTTCATGTAATACATTACAAAATAATTTACCTGAACAACTCAAAAGCATAACCCCTGTAATTATTACAATCTCCCACATCTTCTTTTTTCTTATATATTGCACTGATTAAATCCATCAGCCATTCCTCAGGGATAACATCCAAAGTCCAAAATCATATTGAATAAAAATATAGATATGGGCCAAACAATCTCTGCTGTGCTCTTAATGTACTTGTTGATCACGCTATTACCCTGCAACTTTTCCTGTATTTGATTTCTGTATTGTCTTTTTGATGTCATCTTAAGTAAAATAATAATTTTAGACACTATCAACGTCCATCATGTCTTCATCAGAGTCTACCTCACTGAATCTGTGTGTTCAGCTGATTCTTTAAAATGATCCTAGAGGGCCTCAATGGGAATTGGGTAATGCTCTTTCTTTTTATCGGATTGATTCTTCCAGTATAGCTTTGGGCTTTTAGATTTTAGACCAGAGAGCTCTCTATTAAATTTCTTTAAGTGGTCTCCTCTGGTTTTATTCAAAATTCTCCTGTATTTCTGACTCTTAACTCTTAAATATTCAGAGCTTGCCACAGTCCTTTGTTAAAAATGCATTCATTTAGCTCTACAATATTATCTTTTTGTAAACATTCCCTGTTAATCCAGGCTGCTTTCTTTTGTCTTTGTCTGAAATGTGATTATTGCACTGTTAATCATGATTAACAATTTTCTGACCTATATTTTCTATAAACACATGCATTCTACCATTATCCCATTTACCAATTTGTACTTTTTCATGTGCATGCCCTGGAGAATCTGACTGGTCTGCTGAAAAAAGACCAAAAATGTTTGTCAGAAAGCAGCAGGTCAAAGTCATGTACATAGAAATGTTTTACTTTACTTAAAATAATTGGTGACCTAATCATATAATCAATTAAACTGTTGTCAACTGTGGTTGCTTTCCCTGCATTCTTATCACTACCACAGCTCCCATTCAATACACAAATAGAAAGATTTTTACTCATTTCTAGCAATGCTCTCACATAATTCCCATAATCTCTATATACATCCCTCGACTTGTTCTGTAATGAGATTTTAAACATTTTTAACTGACCTGACACACCTATGTCACTTTGACTGTAGTCACCTGCATCTTCAATTCAAACAAAGTTCTCGCTTTCTTCAGTATGTGCAGTCATATCAGCACAGATCAAGACTTAGTTACTCTCTGCACTGTTTTGAAGAATAATCTGTGCTGGCTCATCAAACATACTGATGTTGGAATATCTGGTTTTTAAGGGAGGGATGTAAATTGCCAAAAACATTAAAGCCTTATCATATAAAATCATGCATATGTACACCTACATGTAACTTCCACTTCATATTTCCCACCTGGAGCAGAACTGTGCAGACTCATGGGTCAGAAAGGGTGTAGGGCTACGCAGTTTTATGTCTAGCTTGATTTTTAAAAACATTTCAGCCCTCATTTTGTCGACCTGCAAGCTTTATTATTGAGGCCTGAGGATCTAATAGAGAAATGCAGTAGGTTAGTTAATTAGGAGGAGTGTTAGGTAGAACTCTACAAATATAAGATCCTATTTTAAAAAATATTATCACTAATAAAAGTAGGCCGGACTAACATTATGTTAAATACCATAATGTCAGTGAATCAGACCAAGGCTTCAGCTACAATACATGGTTCCAAACTTACTGTTCAACTGATGCAATCAGGCAAAAGACACAGCCTTAAGCACATTGTTAGAGCATTATGCCAAGAAAGGACATTAGCAACACTTGATCAAGACCTTTTAGCTGCCCAGTCTGTGAAGTGGTGTCCTGAGAAAAGCACATTGCTACTGTCACTTCTGATACTCAGATTTGTGTCACATTTAAAGAAAAGGTTAAGCACATCGCCTGTGTGTGAATGGCCACATCTACAGTCAGGCATTAACTTGGCACTGAGATAAATCATGCTATCAGAGTGCTTCAGTTTTCTCATTATCCATACCTCTCCTGACATTCACAGAAAGAAACAAAGCATCCTGCCAACACCTACTCTGTGAGAGAGCTCTTTCAGTTCAGCTCAAAAGCTGAGAGCTCTAAACCTCCACACCACAGTGTGGGCAGTTCTGGCAGCGCCAAGTGCCTAAGAACTGACTGTGTGCAACAGTTGGACTAATAACAACAAAAAAACATTAAAGAAATGCACAGCAGGGACAGCCACGGCTTCACAGCTGAGAAGCAGGTTGACTCCTGCCCACCACTCTTTCTTCAAAGAAGATGTCCACAATAGAGCTCAGGTCTTATAGTCATGAGGGGCGGAGAGCTCCCAGCTTCAGCCACTTGAGGGTAAACCAAATCACTTTAATATGTTAAGAAGATTAAGCTGGATAAATGTCTAGATACATTTTTTGAAAAGCCACATAAATCTCTAGTGTTTTTATTTGGGGAGGGGTGGTGTGTGAGTCAGCTGAGACGAT
Organism: Neodontobutis hainanensis; assembly: GCA_024349245.1. Lineage (NCBI taxonomy): Eukaryota > Metazoa > Chordata > Actinopteri > Gobiiformes > Odontobutidae > Neodontobutis > Neodontobutis hainanensis. The sequence continues at coordinate 870,778 of JALDNG010000007.1, forward strand.
CAACACAAACCCACCAAAATGCAATGCTACTGGCTAAAGAAAATTGGGCTTATTTGAGATTTTGTTTTTTAAGCTTCTTGAATCTAAGACTATCCCACAATTTCTTATTATTTTTAAAACCAACCTTTAGGACAACAAAGTATGAAAAACAACACTGGTCACATTTGATCTTCTCTCTCGACTTTACCTCAGCTGCTTATCCTACTTAAGGTGATATTATAGCCTTAATAATGCAGGTCAACACTTTTTCTGTGGGTCGGTGAAAAGTAAAAATACAGACAGAATTTATAGAAAATAAAACAGGTTTAAATTTTGAAGGCCTCAAAAATGAAGTAATAATGAAATACTTTTTGACATCTTTAGGTCAGGGGAAACAAGAGGAAGCAGTAAATTGAACCCGGCGGATTTTCTCACAATGTTGATAGCCATTTTAATCTTTAAAATTGGCAATTTGAAGATGTCCGCCTGTCTACAAATGTGAGTGTAAAAATGGAGAAATGGAACAAATAATGTAAAGGGATTAACAAATAATTTGCATAACATTTCTTTCCTATTCCAAACTACAAGATGAAAAATGACAAGGAAAGCATTTTTCTCACCATGTTCTTACATCCATGAATGGACCTCAATGTGGTTATCATTAGCAGCGTTTTTGTAATGTTGAAACCAGCAAAAAAAGCAAACTTTATTGACAAGGTAAGATGAAACATTTGCCAAAGAAACTTATATATAGTATCTTTTGAAATACACTTAATTTGCCTGTGCCAAACGCGTATTAACCTGTTTTTCTTACACTGTCTCTTCCTGCAGACTTAAGACAATAAAACCAGAGAGGAGATGAGAGGATGGCATTATGGAGAGTTAAGCATTATGAGTAGCCCTGAAGCTGTTCTTAAAGAAGGTGAATCAGAGGATTGGGACAGAACTGGAACTAAACCCTGTGCCGGACCACAAATGTGAAGCACAAAACATTTTGGGCACAATGCCACTAAGCCAGTCATCTGGGTGTAAAGTAAACTTCACTTTTCATATCTTTTAACTTTGTGATGGGTTTAAAAGAAAAGAAGCTTTCAATTAAAGTTACCTCTAGTCTAGCAGTAATCCACAGAGCGTTCCATGAAGATTTATGAAGCTTGCACTCAACTTTCACATAATGTAAGAAAGGACAAAGAAAAAGAAGAGTTGCTTAGATTTAGTTTTTGTCTGGGGTCAAAATATTCTCCTGCAGGACAAATTACGTCTTAGTAATGTGCCAGAGTGCAACCAAGTCATCTTCAGGTTACAATGATTCCCAGGCAAATGTTAGGTTTCGGTGCCTCCTATAAATAGAAATTTAATTTGGTATGTTTGTTTAAGTATCCACCGCAGCAGATGCACTTCCCATGCAGATTATGAATCTCTTGTTTGAACAGATCTTGCCATCAATGTATATGGAATGATGTGAATAATGAATAATAAACAGAAGCCAGCGGATGAGGTGGTATTTTCATTAAAGACCTGCTACAGTCTCTGCCTTTTTACTAAACCTTTCTCAAATTTAGTTAAAAGTATGAAGAAAAATGACAGTAACAATAATGTCAATAATGTTATTCAAAATAATCCAAGGTTTTTAGATTTTGTCTAGTTGACAATATTTAGTTAACTGCATTTTAAAATGGTCACACTGTGATTTTATTTATCAAAGGATTTTTTAAATTTATTTATTTATTGAATAGTGAGTTCTAAGGAGATTTAGCTGTAATTCTCAGAGCTGGTGTAAATCTGCAGAGAAAAATAAATAAATCATTATTATCTTGCTGCTTGCATTGAAATCTGACCATTGTCATCTGTACAAGAATCCAGCAGCTTCCGTAATCTGTTCTTACCTTCTAGATTTCCATGCTAATTGAAATAATATTTATTTATGTCTGCCTGGACTGTTGGACAAAATGTTATGGTAAAAGACATGTCATGACAATGCTGACCCAAATAATTTGACATTAGAACTTACAATGTATGCATATTGACAAGGAAGATTCCTGTTTGTGCTCTGATTTGTCTTAGACATGCAGCGCTAGAGGCAAATAATTCTGTGTAGAAAGGTGGCTTAGCTTGTCTCCTCATGCCACTCAATACGCGTTATCCATCTAGAGGCCCCTGAAGCAGATACAAATCGTCACTGTGTCTGAATCACAAATGTTGTGTAGTAATGGCCACTGACTCAATGGAGAAGGACATGGGTCATCTTAACGGGGTGTTGAAATGAAAAAGAGGAACATTATCTGAGGAATAAAAGTCCCTGAATGTCAGACAACAAGCTGCTTTTATCCCATAGAGCCAACAACACCCACCTGCTGACAGTGAATATGCATTTAGATGGATATTACAGTATACACTTAACTTGTTGACCCTGAGTGCCAAAATAAGACTCAACAGAGTGTCTGCCGTGTATCTTGACTTCTCCCTGAATGAAGGCCATCACTATGTCAATCAAAATGAAAACCAATAAGGAATCCAGCCTGGGTGGACAAGTAGGCCTTCCTGGGAATGACAGGGTCTGCTGGAGAGGAACCCCACCCTCGCGTTCTCTGCCAATGCCAACACCGAGGAGAGTGGGCAGCACTGAGACGGCAGCCTGCCGTGGGCACTGCCAGGCTTAAAGCTGCCCTGTCGTCATCAGAGGCTTGCAGAAAAGAACGCTGAGATTCACCAAAAAAAGAGGAGGGGGATCGTTGCATTTAAATCCTCTCTGTACGCCCCCACATGTTTTAGCAGAGCATAAAAATCATTCACAGAGAGAGAGAAAGCAAAGAAGAAAAAGATATAGGGAAATAGAGAGGAAACAGCTATTAGCAGCAGTATGCAAGCTCAAGAGATCATAGTGAGGCAGCTCTAATCGCAGTAATGGTTTAAACCCTCATTCCATCCACCAGATGCAAGAAATGCTACCCAAAAACAAGGCTTTGAAATCCCCATGTCTAAGAATATGCCCTGTGGCTACGATCCTTACTGAAAAAAGAAAACAACACAACTCTAAAACTGCCTTTACTTTTGAAGTTAGACTAGAGGCATGCATTTACACCCATCTTTTGCTTCCATAATATTTCATTTGAAATACACAGTGGTGCTTGATAAAATGTTTCTGATCTTAAGAAAATCCCACAAAAAATGCAAGTATTAATATAAACACAGGTAAGTTTACTAGATAACCCAGCCAGGGTTTAAAATAACTGTGAACTTATTAACTCGTTTAGAAATGTGTGGTTGGTGCCAGGAACTTCTGAACGGTCACATAAACTATGAACACAAAGGTGCTCCTCTTTAAAACATATTCTTCTTTTCTGTGTCTAGTTTTATCTGACTATTATTAAAACAATTAAAATAGACATTTATATGAAATAATATAACTAATAAAGTATTATCCGAAAGTTTTTTGTTTCACCAGGCTTGCTGTGTCTATACTTAAGTGTACATAATGCATGTCAAATGAGCACATGGATGTAAAATAATAAATAAATTAGGTTATACATCAACAATATTTTCAACTCTGCTCTGAATTATTCATTTATTTTGTGTTTAAAAATTCAAAATTGAATTGAAAGAAGATTATCTTTATGTACAAACTGTATATTTTACAAGTGTTTTGTTGGCAACCCTAAATGAGGAGGTCATTATCTATCTCTGCACTTTCAGAAGTTCAGAGGTTAACGTATTCTTAAAACTCAAGTCTCCTCATTAACATTCAGTCTTTCTGAAATCATTTACTTTCATTATTTAGGAACATGTTTTCCACTGACGTATATAGACTTACTCGATATGTGTAAGTCTAACACTCACATCATGTTGCAGCAGTTTAATACAGAAGCAATGCTAGTACATGTCGGTTAATGCCTTTGAGGCTATTATGTGTAGAACTACTAAAACTGATGTATTTATAAGCAAGCAATATCAGCTACTGTCAACATAAGCCCAAGCAGTATACAGTCAGTATACAGAGGTTTGGAAAAAGCCGTTGCTTTTAATTCATGAACACCACTGTAGAAGTGGTTTATGGAATGACAGCCCATTGTGCTCTGTTACTCAGCAGGCATGCATCCCATCCCAGTAATAAAGTGGGAGTAGCAGTGGGTGGATATGAGCTTGAGTGGCCACTATTCTGTATTTATGCTACTGAATACAAGCACTGAGTAGCAGAGGATAGCTGCAGCGCTGGTAAGATGGCACTGTGAAAGGAAGTGCGGTGGACCAGCAGACCAACCACAGAATCTCAGCCTCTTGATCTTCAATAATAGCTGTTTGTTTAAGTGTCAGAACAAAGGGAGAAATACATTTCAAAGCCAAGTAAATAAAGTTTGTATTGATTTAATCCAATGTGTAATCCGTTTTGCTGTCTGACACTGATTCTGGCAATAAAAGAGAATCATGTAAGACAGCATTACAGATAATACGACCATAGATCAAATGGAGTTTGGGCAAGAGAAGGGCAATAGATCATGTTCAAGCTAGACTGCTTAGCTCTGGAATTCATAACAGGACTCCTAAATCGAGGTGGCTTCCCATTTAAGTTTTCATTTTACAGATACAGGGTCTGGTGTTTGCTTGACAAAATCTCACTGTCAGTTCAACAGGGGTTCTGAGACATGAGAACTGTAGCTCTCCCAATCTGTTGCTGAACAAAGAAGCCACACAGAGAGCAAGCCACTGAATGATACACTTGTAAGTAAATTAATTAAACACTAGTTTTAGTTTATGAGTATCACATTTTAATATTTAGTTTGATAATCTATATTATCTGTAGGGTCCTCATGACAGCAAGAAAGTATTTATCATAATATTGTGTATTTTTATATATCCAAAATGTAAAATTAAATGTTAGGATGGCTTAGGACATTTAATCAGTTTAATCCAAAGCATCTGCAAAAACAATAAGTCTTTATATTTGACCATATTTTTTAAATGTGGATGTGTGTCTAAACTAAGTCTACCAGATATATGTGTAATACAGATTTAACACAGAGAAAAATGCACTGTCATCAACAGCTTTCAAATAATAGTAAAAATGTTATCTCTGACTAGAAATGCTCTAAAACAACACAGAACTCCTTTAAATAAAAAGCCAATAAAACAATATTTACTCTTCACAATGGGTTACACTATCTGAGGCTTTCCATGAGACATTAAACCTGTGCACGGTGTATATTATGAAACCCTAGCACCACCCTCTGGTCACACTGGTACATAACTTTATCTACATTCTAAAGTAGGGTATAGTGTCCAGGTTTTTACAGTTTTGCTAAAGTATTTGCTAAAGCAACATGTGCAAAAATTTGACATTATCATCTAAATCTGACACACTATCACCACATTTATAAATCAGCATTTACACACAGCTGTGAAAATTTCTATAGAATTATTTAATTTCTACTAAAGATAGGATTAAAAACATTTACAGTGTGTGGTAAATATAACTGAAATGCAGTTACAAAAACAAAAATGCTTATTTACAAACCACATCACAAAGTAACCATTAGGTAACAAACTGTTTTGACATTACTGCCTCCAGTCTCCGATGTGGGTCAGGTCACAGACCTCGTTAACATCACAAAAAATGTCTTGGACAAATATCTGGACAAACATCGAGTGGCAGCCTCTGAATCTGTCACCACAGGCTTCTTCCACAGCATTGAGAACATCAGCTTGTTCTTAAGGCTGACGATCAGATTCTTTCCAGCACCAGGCCAAAAAAATAATTTGGACCAGACCAGCTCTGTTGAAAACTGACATTGTATTTGTATTGATCTGGCTCTGATTTTTGTGAGGTATTTGGTCAGATGTGTGTCACATGTTTGTTCAGAGTTCAAGTGATTGAAATTGAAAATGATTTTTAGCTGGCAGAGTAGAAATATCTACAAACAGTCTTACAGTTTTGACTGATGTGTCTAACACAGAAAACTGTGTCTAGAGTTTTTCAAAACACAGAAAAGTGTGATGCTTAAGTGTGTGTAGTTGTGCCTCTCTGATTTGAAATTTGTACTTAGAGTCTAAGCAGTAACAAAAAACTGTAAATCTGTCCATCAGTATTAACACACTGCTCTGAAAAATCTATAGCATTTTTCTTTTACATTTCTACTAAAGATTGACCTATAAACATCTGTAGTATGTGGTAAATATGTATGAGCAACACAAAGAGATATTTTGCTTTATTTCAGAAAGTTTTGCAAATGGTTGCGTAAGAAGTCCTGCATGATTATATACATTGCTGAGGCTGGATTTAACCTAACAACAGTCAGAAGAAGGGCAATAAAGATTATTGGGCACAGGGCTAAGTACCAGGGTAACATGGTGCCTTTGTGCTGTCATTACATAGAATGGGGTCCTCCACCGCCACGCCAACTTGGGTCCTTTCAACACTAACCTCATTCTTACATTTTTAGACAGATTAAATCAATGTTATCACAGCAGCGAACCAAACGGGACAGATGCCATACATTGTTGTCTGACAATGTAGCTTTCTATCGTTCTGCTCTGGTCCAAAACTGGTTTCATCAACACCAACAATTTACAGCTCAGTACCTTCCACCATAGTCCCCCTTCCTAAAGCTCATCGAGGAGTTCTTCACAGCATGGCGGTGGAAGGTTTATGTCCAGATGGCCCTCATTCAAGCTATGGAGGAAGCATGTGATCAAATTGAAGCAGTATTCATACAAGGGTGGATTCATCACTCCAAAAGAATCTTCCCACGTTGCCTTGCAAATGAAAGCATAGCCTGTGATGTTGACGAGGCCCTGTGGCCAGATCCAGCTAAGCAGAATTATGTTTAGGTTTTCGATTTATTTTTTATTCGGTACTGAAATGGATTTATAATTTGTTACAGTATTACTGTAAGCCTACAGTATAATGGTACATTCAGTAATACTTTATGAAAACTGGGAAATGTTTTGTTGAAATGTTCAGTATTGACTGACTTGAGTACATTAGTCTGCACCATTGGTGTCATGTGGTGTTGGTAAATTTATTATTACACTTTCTCTGTATAAATGCTAAAAGTGTTTAAGGTTAACAGACTCAGACCAAATGATGGTTGTGTTTGTATGTTATAACATCAAAATAAGGTTTTTAAAAACATTGTATAGTTTTGACAAAAGTGTTCCTTTTTGAAAATTATCTGAGGTGTTGTGCTAAATGTGTGAAGGGGTCTGAAAAACTGGGCCCTGTTTTCAAAATTGTGCTTAACCAATTAAAAAAAACAGTAAACTAAGATGTTTTACTTACGAAGCCTATCACAAAGTAACCATCAACAAAATACAAAATACTATTCTAACATTACTACCTGCCCATTTCCAACCTGGTTCAGGTACCGGGCCTCGTCAAAGTGACAAAAGATGTCTTCTCTGGACAAACATTGAGGGAAGTCTGGCCTCCATGGGGTCAAAAGTGGAAATAAGGTGAAAGAACTTAAAAACAGGGATGATTTTGAAACCAATTTTAGACAAGACGAGCCGGGTGAAAAGTGATATTGTATTTATTGTGATCTGGCTCTAATTTCTGTGCAGTCTAGTTGGTCAGATGTGTGTCACATGTTTGTTCAGAGTTCAGGTGATTGAAATTGAAAATGATTTTTAGCTGGCAGTGTAGAAATATCTACAAACATAGTTTTACAGTTTTGACTGATGTGTCTAACACAGAAAACTGTGTCTAGAGTTTTTCAAAACACTGTGTGTAATCTTGTGCTAATTGTGTCATGCTGAGAATATATTTGTACTTGTGCCTCTGAGATGACCTTTTGCTCATGGAGTGTCAAATTTTTAAAATTGTGCATTTATTTAGACTTTAAAGTCCCAGCAATTACAAAAATATGTAAATAGGAAAAAGTGAGAAGATTTTCATGTGGACAATATTAATGCTTCATCAAAGAAGCAAACAGATCCGTCATTATAAATTACCTTGTATGGGGCGGAGAAATAAATCTGTGGAGCTTTCCAAACTGTGCTGATCTTTTTCCTTAAATGTTTTGGGATGTTGAGGCATTCATCAATGTCCAGGTCTGGATAGATAGCTTCCAAGCCACCACTTAATAAACAAAACAAAAACAAAAAACAAGTAGGCCAATGTTTGTTAGGAGCAAGTTTTCAAGGCTAAGCTTTCGTCCAAACAATTCCTTTGTCATTTTGCAACACTCTCTTATATGAGCTCAATGTGTGACCTTACTTACTGACAGAAAGAAGAATCCACAGTGCTCAGAGTTTCTGATGTGTCCTCCACGTTGTAGAGCCCAAAGATAGAAGCGGATAGCACAAGAAGCTGTGCCAGCAGCGCCTGCAGAACAGTAATTCAAAGCCACCTGCTCACGACTGTAATGTCTTGTCTAATATTATTTTGAGATTTTTGGTGGAAAAAACTTAGTCTCCCATTAATGATGAGACACTGTTATGAATGACTCGTGTTGTATTATTCGCATTTACTGAATAACTTTTTTTTTACATAACACAGACCAATCGGTGTATACTTTAAAGGCACGTGACCGCGCTCGCGCGCACCATGGCGCGCGCACACCTGTTAACTCTAAAATAAAACTTATCGGAGAGAAGTCTTCTGATAAAAATAAACATCTTACATGCAGTCAACTATTTAATAAATTATTCAGCAACTTTCACTTCGATAGCTTGGCATGTTTGTAAGTTTGTGCATTAGCAAGACTAGACTTAGTAAAGGCTACAGGCTCAAACATATGCGCACAATGACACGCCTCTTCGTAGGTTTTCTCGTAAACAGCAGTTAAATAATATTACCTGCAACCTCTGCTATAGTTTTGTAAAGCGTGGCAGTGCCGGACCTTACTCTAAAGCTATTTTAAATTATCTTTACCATTTCTCAGGCTTGTGTTTCGCCGCAGGTTTCCTTGTTTAGTCACTGTCTTGCACAGAGCCGGATCCTGGTGACGTATGATTTCCTGTGACAACTATTGACTTAGACTAGCATTGACTTAGACTAGAATTGACTTGGACTAGAATTGACTAAGACAGAATCAATGGGCAGTTAATTTGTTGCTTCTTTTTATTTATTAAATATTAGATTCACATTTCCAAGAACACATGCTACAGAATTCAGATTTTAAACAATAAAAACTAGCCTACATTTCAGAACAGAATTACCCGATGACTGTCATCCAGGATTAACACTGAGAAAAAATTCTAGCATTTTCTTATTATTTACTTTGAGTTTTTTCTTATTCTTTGTATTAAATAACATTTGAACAAGGCCCCTTAATCTATGCAGTGATTGTGCAGCATTCTTTCCAGGTGCGGCTTAAGCTCCCTTTGGTTTGTGCTTCTTTGCAGCCGTGGAATTAGCACCCAAACATATATATATATATATATATATATATATATATATATATATATATATATATATATATATATACAAGGGCCCCACTTACATATTTGTAATTTAATACATTTTTTTAAACCTGGTTTTCATTACAGGCGCAGTATGCCCTAATGTAATTTGAATAGAAACAAGGGCTATAAAGCAGTGTAAGTTTGTTTTAGAATCACACATTTACTGCATAGTACAAAAACAGTATTAAACTATGCCGTAGCTAATGTTGATTGCAATGCCAATCAAATTGATTGTGCATATATTTGTAAGTAATCATCATAGTCATTAATATTTACATTTAGATTCACTATTTTGCAGCAGAAACTGTGTCATTATTAGGACACATAATCATGAGCTTAAAACAACTTGAAATAAAGTAACAATCACTGAATCCCTGCATACATTTCATAGTTGATGTTCCAAATTAATGTTTTATGTCAGACAAGTGAGGCCTTGTAAGCCAGAGTTACATTTTACAGATTTAACACGACATAACACTTTGAAACTGTTCCAACTACAGTACACTCACAGTACTCCCTAGATCTGCAATACATCCACATGATGGAAACAGTACATTAAATTTACACAAACAGCCGAGAGAGCACCATGGAACAAAACAACAGACCAGTTATTAAACTACAACAACATGTAGTAACTGCACTAATACTGTTTTACATTCATCGACCAAAAACATTTACATTAAGGCATGGTGATCACTGATGAAAAACAATGACAGCTCATTTAAATAATGCATTAAATATATCAGACACAAATTAAACTAATAAAACATCTTAGGCCCTTCTTTTATTCATTACATTCCATGACTACTTTAATAAATGAAAGACAGACCTCAGAGGAGAATAGATTCTATTGGTTTCTATGCCATTTCCACTCAAAGTTATTTAAGTTAAAGTTCAAATCCTTCTGATTTTTATAAACTGTTGAATGAAATGCATGTATTGTAAAGCTGCTGCTCAGAGCACCAGCAACACCACATACACTGCACTAAAGATTGGCTCTCCTGTACATTTTAAGGTCAAAGGTCAAAACCAACCAAAAGGCTCAATATTGTTACTTAACCTTCTTAAACTGTGTTTTAGCTCATTGCTGTTAATACTAATCTATTCATTACAACATTGTTTTATAGATTTCCAAGTAGCTCATAATACCTCAATAAAGTTTTGAAATATGCTGCCAAAAGCAAGTACATTTCAATAATGAATCTATTAAATATATACATATTTAATTTAATGCCTCTATGTCATTCTATCTAATACAATATATGACCAGATAGAACACAAGATATTTTGTTAATTTCTTTGTTCATATAAATGTAACTAATGTGTGTGAGATAAGTCAGCTATGCAATGATTATTACAATCTATGCATTACTTTGTAATACTGTTATTATCACTGCCTGCAGTGCACAGTATTGTATAAATGAAAATGTGGTGACACAATATTATCTAATACAATGTCAAATACATAAATAAATCTTTACTAAGGCTGCCTAGCTTTTCATCAAGTATAGCAAATTACAACAAAATTGCAATTAGATGTGTGCAGAAACATAAAAAATCAACACCCTTCACAATATATTGTTTGAAATATTCCCAGTTCTTTTTTTACATTTCTGCCCTTGGTCCTTTCTCCAAGATGCTGCTATTTAAGGTTCTTGTGTGTCTCTTTAAAGTAGAGTCCAGAAAGTGCTATGGTTGCCTTAAAGAAGAATGAGTTCACTCTGGCATGCTCATTCCATACAGAGGCATCTGATCAAATATAATACACCTGTGTAGGTCAATTTAATACTGGTTGCAGACAGTTCAAATCCAGTTGACCAAAAAAATGTTCTGAACACGTGATCACTCTTGCTTTGATCAGCTGCAGTATGAAGCATTTGAACAGATGAGTTCATTAAACATCCTACAAAAAGTAAATGGCAAAGTCTTTCTTTACTGGCATTTCTAAATAAAGTCCAGATATTCTTCACTGATTTAGACACTTGTCTTGAAACATTGAATGCATCATGTAAACTAAAGCCCTTTTAACAAGATGCCACAATGACATGATCATAAATTCAAATGTTAAATGGTTACAGGCTGACTGTACAAGCTGCCCCCAAACAATCAACATAATAAAGAAACAAACTTGTTGGTACTTTCATTTATATATTTATATATGTATATATATATATACTATATATACTCTGAGTATCACGAGATAGAGTGATAAGTAAGCAAGCTATACTATTGTTATATCCTCGCAATGATCCTACTGTGCACATACTTTGACAGATTGTATAAACACCTAAGGAAAGAGTGTTGTATCTCTGAGATTTGAGTTCTGAGTTGTATTGCTGGTTGTTGCAGCTGATGAGCAGCATTTTAGCTGCTAGGTTAACCGATGTGGAAAGTGCATGCCAGCAGATCCTGTCAGGTACTTGAACACAGGTACAATAAATATACAACAGATATGATCACATCATTGAGTTTAAAGTTTCATTTATGATGTGACATTAAACATTCAAGGAAGAAAACATCCATTACTTCTGAATTATGTCACCCTGCAAACTGAGGAGAGGGTTTCTTTCACTTCAGAGGCAAAGAAGAAGAAGAAAAGTCAGGTGGAGTTTGTACTATTCACAAAGGACACTGGGTGGGCTAGCCTTACCACTTTGTCAGATGATGGCAGATGAACCAGAAGAAGAGGAGTTGGGAGAGGAAGGAAGGTTCCAGAAAAGCCACTTGCGTTTACATTGCCGTCTCTGGTACAGGTAGTCTTCCTTGTCGCGCTCTTTTCGAGCTCTTTGGTAGTGGTCATCCTCTTTCAGGTACCACACTGGTGGCCAGCGATGTTTCTCAAAATACTCTTGATTCTCTACATAGAAATAGCATAAAAATATATTTTATGTAGATATATTGTATTTTAAAGTTGTATTTCAAAACATTTGGGACAGTAGTGTCAGATATGTAACAAATAAAGTAGAGCTATGTATTACCCGCAGATTTGGTCTTCATATCTCGAGGAAACTTCCGGCATACACTGTTGTAGTTGGTACAAATGTGGTGCAAGCACCAGCCTGTGAGTTGCTGGGCACCATGAAACTGGGGAGACACAAATGCAATGTCTACTTCATTTAAATGTGTAAATTAACCTGAGCTCTGATGAGAGGATGCATGTGTGTTATATCATCAACAATATATCATGTAACATTAGGCTTAGAACAATCCCCATAGATCTCTGTAATTTCTGAAATGGTTATAAACTTGAAACACTACCTGTGCCATATCCAAATATGCCAGAACATCCCCGTCAGTGTCAGCCCCCATCATTGCTGCCTCTGTCAACACTGTTACTGTGTAGAGTTCTAAAAGAGAAGGAAAAGCCTGGCATTGACTTGAATATCATAAATAATGTAACAACACTGTACACAGAGTTTATGCTGGTGTAACTGAACCAGAAATGGTACCTGTAAGAGCTACTAAGTGGGGGAGGCAAAGACGATTTGCAAGAACAATAAGCTCCATTGCATCCAGGTCAGGTCTAGAACAAAAACGTCCTGTGTAGAGATATTCAAGCACAGCTCTCATACAGCTGCGTGTTGTGTTTGGAAACAGCACCTTGAAACAGGTAAAACAATTCCAGACATAGTTTGCTTAAAAAGCTGCAGGAAATTAATGACAGAAATTAAATAATAACAAATAAAAATAACTATCTTCTGCAGAAAACAACCTTTGAAAATTGTCTTTGATCAGTATTATGTATGCATAAGGTGTTTTAAAAAGACAACATGCCAGTGCATTAACATTGCCTGGCTGAGGGCTCGGGCAAGTAGCTTTTTACCATAGGCAATTTTTAAATGTTGTTTTACTTGTATATTTTCAATAGTGCAGTTCTAACACTTTCAGGATGACCATATGTTAGTTTATCAGAATGCAGTGTAACTGTATCACAGCAGGTTTCCTAACAGCATTAAGCATTAAACACAGAACACATTTTGTAGGTCAGTGCTCTACTTGTAATGCACAGTATAGTTTGACATTGTATTTATTTAAAAATTAAACCTTTGTCCCATCTAAAAACATTCAAACTTTATTGCCTCTGACCTCTTTGGTGCTGCTCTCCACAAAAGGCCCACCAAACATAGCTGCCATCCAGTCACAACTAGAGATGAGTAAAGGCTTGTGGGCCATAATTGTCCCATCATCGAGTTTGAATACAACATCTGCAAGAGAAATCCTAGTTATAATACTGTATATATGTATAATCTTAACTTTTAAATGGTTTTGATAACTTGATTTGTCTAACTTTAATGCAAATAAATGATGTTTATTTACCAGAAAAGGTGCCTTTGGCCAAGCACTCTTTCACTCTGTTTGTGCGGCGTACATGGAAGGCTTTGGTGATTTCTTGGTTCATGAAGGCTTCATTGTTGAGTATGTTGGCCACCATCATGCGCAGGTCAAAGACCTCCAGCAGCTCAGCAATATGTGCAATGTGCATTAATTCTTTTTCATTCTCATCTAGCTGACCTGTGTACAGATAGCGAAGTACTGCTCGAAAAGGACTCAGCTGCATTGACTGGTCCATGTGCACTACTGTTATGGGCCGCGGACAGTATGTTATCGGGTCATCGACCACTTCTTCCTGAATGCTGATAAAAGCTCGACTCCACGAGGACAGCAGTCTGCCTCGTCTGGCACCCTCTGAGTCTTTCAAGGTGCCATCACTAGTGCAGGCCCTTAGATTTGCCCTGTCTCCGTCATCACTACTTTCACAAACATCAAAACTAGCAGCACGCATCAGCAGGTCTCGTCCTGAGAGCGGTGCGCGGAGGGGCTTTTCAATTTCCTCATTTTGATTTTCCATAATGAAGAGGTCATAGAACTTTGAAGAGGATGTAGACAAATATATCTTGTGTGCAAAGATTTTCTGTCGCTCCTGCAGCACCAGGATGACATCAGCACAGTGTGGGTCCTCCAAAAGACCAACAGGGTGTTCCTCTGTTGTGGTTGGTGGAGGAGGTACAGTAATTATAGGTGGAGGAGGTTTTGGTGGAAGGAAAGGTGCCTGTAGGAGAGGCCGCTGAACATTTCTAAGGTGGGATTTCCAAAACTGCAGGTGGCGGCGGGAGATAAGAGCAGCTCGGATAGCGTTATCAAAGACGTCCTTGACTCCAAACTGAGCAACAACACTAGTTTCATAATACGGCACTCCCAACTCTTTGGCGACCTCACGACCTCTCTCTGGAGGGAGGATCTCATTGGACTTTATTGGTCTGAAAAACATGATACAGGCAAATTATAATTTTAATTTCTTTTTAAATTGTCAGTGTTTTAGCCTTATACCTTGCCAAAGGTCTCCTTGCCCTATTCACTGCTTCCAAGTCGGCATAGCGCAGGTCCAGCTGACAGCCAACCAAGATGACAGGAGCACGAGGGCAAAAATGCTTGATCTCAGGGTACCACATGGTCTTCACATGGTACAGAGAGTTGGGATTGGCGATTGAGAAGCAAAGTACCACCACATCTGACCTGAAACAAACAATTAAGGTGTCAATACAAAAGAAGATTGGGTGACTGTTTTGAGTATCTGACCTGCCATATGCAAAACGCCGGTCTTTATGATGGTCTCCAAATGTGTCCCAAAGACGAAGAGACACACTGACGTCGTCAACTACATCTCTGGAGCGCTCTAGTACCTATTAAAATAAATTGTTGATACTTGTAATATTATCTTTAACTATAATCATATATATGTAATAAATGATCCTTACCTCTTGGCACACTCTGTACTGGTCAATAGCCCAGACAGTGGGCACATGTGTAGCTAATAACTGGTATTGTGTCAGTGTCGCGTTGCAGGCCCGGGCACAGATAAGGCGTGTTTTTCCCACAGCATTGTCACCAACTACTACACACTTGATAGTTTCAACGTTTGGCCTCTCATAGTCCATATCAGAATCCGTCAACGGGGACCTGTCATTAGACAGAGAGTCAGTGTCAGCACATGAAACCCTAGACCTCTGTCCAGAACAGTGCAGGAACATAGAACAATAATACGACCCACTCAAATGTACCTCAGGGATAACAGTGAACAGTTTTATCATTTTGAATTCAGAAATTCTTTGTCCATATTCCAAGCACTAAAAGCATTATGTAAGATTATCTAGAAATTGGTGCATGATACTTTGTAGGCCTACTACTATGTCCATCCATTTATCTAGATAAAGCTCTCATTCTTACAACTCCTGACAAAACAAAGACATGTTCATGATGTACCCTCTTTATGGATGAGTCATAAGATATTTACAAACTGATTAACTGAAATGGGACAAATCTATTGTCTTTTTCTGTCTATTTTAAAACGGTCACTGACGATAGGCCTATAGATGCCCAGTCTGGTTTCCCCGGTAACTGTAACCTAGCCTACATCTCTTTATATTATGACATCTTTAACAATCCTATATAACGTGTGCTTGATAGGCTATATTTACACTAAAGTATGAGCTATACATTCATGTTGTGTGCCTGAACTCCTCCTGACTGCCTTTTCCCATCTTCCACTGTTTACTTTATAAAGCTGCTGGTCACCTAATGTAGCCCAGTGCAAAATCTTTTAGTTAGCCCTACATCAACACATTAGGGCTAATAGTAGCTGTAGCCAACTCTTGAACTGAGCATGATAATCTTTTGTGGTCACTCTCAGTTTTTATCCATTCATAAAAAATAGCCTCACATTGAGTGGATGTGCATTCACGGATACTGTGTGACCTTAGGCAGTAATGGACTATTGTAGGCTTCACCGTAGGCTACACTGCGGAACTCCCGAATTCAACTGATGCAGCCACTCGCTTTGACTACTGTCCCTAGACATATAGTACCAATAATAAAAAAACAATTAAAGCGAATAATGCATATTCTACAACTACTAAGAAACGAGCGCGCAATGCCTGCACCACAGAGGCATTAGTCATGGGGCTGCTGCATTACGTGTTATGTAACGCCCACTCACTGACTCTTGAGCTTGTTTATGTCGATAAGCGTTTAGCAACATTACAGATAAAAGAAAGGCAAAGGGCGGTTTGCCTTTAGGACAGAAAGCGTGTTTTCTCTTCTTACCGCATTGTAAGAAAGTGCTGCATCGGGTTGGTCGATGAACGTGATGGAAAGCAATGGTCCATCGGATGCGGCGTGCACCTGACGGTAGCTCGTAATTTAACCTCATCTTCAAGTTAAGGTGCAAGAAGCTTGAAAAATAGTCGACCGACGGACCCCAGCTGTTTTAATAAAAGTCTTCTGGATGAGGGCGTAAAGTCACTATACCAGAGAGACATACGCGTAGGCTTCTGTAAGGCTAACGCTGATGTGAAGCCTGCCGGTCCGACGCAGAGCAGCAACCTCTGACCGTCACGGAACCACCTCCGATTACTGTAAGGGTTCTTGAGCTAATAATAGGCAGGCGCAGCGAGGGTGGATAAAAATCATTACAAAACAATGATCCACTTTAGATTCGCCCAAATCGCATTCCAGAGCTCCTGAGCACCCTGGATGTGCCTCGAGTCCAGCACACATTTTGGCTTCCCCTCCCTAAAATAAAATGTATTAATTCGACTTCCAGACTTCTGGGCTTGGTAAAACACTAGATCATCTGTCTTTTTATTCAGCTTGTTCACTGAAGTATATTGGAGGTTCTATTATCCCAAACCAAAAAAATTGTAGCTATATTTCAAAAGTTAGTGTCTTTACAAACCATTTGATTCCAACAACTCTGATCCAAGTCTGAAAATGATTAAGAGAAAGTTTTGTTGTTCTTTTTTTTGACATTGTAGACATCATATCAAAGTGTCTTTTAGCTCACTTTAAACCCAATTAAAAACCCAAATATAACTTGATATAACTGTCTGATTACAGCCATGGTGCAGGTTAAGACATCGGCTAACAATAGTAAAAGGTTGTGTGTCCAAGTTTCCAGATGACTTCTGTTGTCACTTTATGTTGCTCTGAAATAAGCAACAAAATAGGCTACTGTAACAGGGCATTTCAGTTCTTAACCAAGAATAAGGGGGGTTGTATACAGGTCACCTTTACTCTTGCACATTTCTCAGCAGAGTAGGCTAATGCAAAAGCAACATTGCAGTCTCTGTTAGGGAAATTCGGTCAAACTGTGGTTCTCCATAAGCATTTCACACTTACACTTTATATATCTTCAAGGACTGAAATACTGTATTAAGGATGTAGGAGAAGTTTATTTCTTTTTTGCCGTAACTTGTGTAATGTGTAATAAGTTCCACCAGATGAGGCTGATGCTCTACATTTCCTAAATCCATTCATAAAGCAATTACTAGATCCACTTGAAATACTGTTAAAACAAACAAAAATTGGAGTAAAAATGGAAAAAATGTATGTTGGATCATTTTTACAGAGAGGTAATTCATTTGCACAATATTTAACTTTTTGAACCAGATACCAGATATTGATTAGTAACTCAAAGTTCAAAGTCCAGGCATTTTGAAATATAGACAGTGGGCGCATAGCCTACTCTCACTTTGTTTCACCATGGCTGTTTATGCTGATAAAGGTTTGAAAAGTGCTTTCTGTCTGGACTCCTACCATGTTTCAGAGGAGCTGGGCTTCATTCTACATCAGCCTCTGGTAGGTTACATACATGACACACTTTCTGTCCCTTTTCTGTTGGTTTTGTTCATGTTACCACATTAGATTTTTGATGAGACTAGATTCAACCTTTTAAATACACACAGATTTTTCAAATGTAATGAAATAAATGTGTTTTAAAAGTGACTTGAACAGCAGGTCTTGTTTTTTATATTGACAGTCCAACGTTGTGTTCAGTGTTTGAAATTTATGTTTAGAAATTTTGTTTTAGCACCAAGATCTCTTTGCATAATAACCTTAACCTCAAAAACCATTCTCCTTGCTGGTTGTATTGAATATGACCTGCAGGAGGAGCTTCCACCTTATTACCAGGCATGGATGGATATTGCTCTGCACGTCCCGGAGCTGGTACACTCACATGAGTTGCGCTCTCATATTAGCAGGGTAAGTAAGGACAACAAACTCACAAGGACAGTTGACCCAAGTGTGAAGGTTTAATGTTGTTGCTTTTGTCCAGATGCCACTGCTGAGCAGTCACTATCTACAGACTCACAGGGAGTTACGGCTGGCCCACCTGGCCCTTGGTGTAATGTCCATGGCTTATGTCTGGCAGGAAGGAGAAAAGCATGTGGTCAAAGTATCTAAAACTTTGTTGCATAGCCCTCCATGTTATAGTGGTTTCTAATGAATGTTAAAGGGTTTAAAGTATAAGTTAAAATGCCTTTGACTAGGTCTTTGAGCTCTTTAGAGTGAGTGGTGTGTTTTTTGTAGATGGAGTAACTCTATTCACAATAAGTGTATACTCTACAGATGTAAATTACATAAACTTTAAATCAGTTTCTAATGCAAAATTACACTGTAATAGATGTCTAATGCCTAATGTTCATTTATACCAGAGGCAACTGTAAGATATAGCTTCACAGTTTGCTTCAATATTGTTCAGATTACCAACTTAAATATCATGAGCAATGTAGGACATATAATACATGTAGATGATGAGGTACTGTCAAAATTCCCCACTAAACAGCCCTTTTTTGGAATGTTTTGTTGGGGAGTTGTAAAAGCTCTGTAAAAATAAATATAATACAATGATTTTTTTTAAGATGCTACCAAGTAACCTGGCTTTGCCATACTGGGAGGTGTCCCAGAGGTTAGGACTTCCCCCCATTCTCACGCATGCAGACGCAGTTTTGGCAAATTGGAAGAAAAGGGATGCAGAAGGGTGAGACCATTCACATTATATGTGTATATGGTTTGGTGACATTTATAAACATGTGTAATCTTATTGTCTGCTTTGTTTTTACTATATGACAGGCCTTTTGCCATGGAGTAAGTATGTGAGTTTATTTACGTGACAGTGGTGGGCTACACAGTGTCATTAGCATCAGGATAATGGTTTCATGTCATCTAGGAACCTGGAGGTGGTGGTCAGCCTCCCAGGTGGGAAAAGTTTGCAAGGATTTTTCATGGTCACTCTGCTGGTAGAGCTAGCAGCTGTTCCTGCACTGAAGGTATATAATATGTATATATACAGTATATGTATATGTTCAGTATATGTATATGTACTGTATATGTATATGTACAATATATGTACAGTATATGTATATGTACAGTATAAGTATAAGTACAGTAAATGTATATGTATATATACTGTATATTTATATGTATATGTACAGTATATGTATAGGCACAGTATATGTACAGTATATGTATATGTAATGTATATGTATATGTACTGTATATGTACAATATAATTATATGTACAGTATATGTACAGTATATGTATATGTACTGTATATGTATATGTACAGTGTATGTAAAGTATATGTATATGTACAGTATATGTATATGTACTGTATATGAATATGTACTGTATATGTACAGTCTATATATATGTACTGTATATGTATATGTATATGTACAGTATATGTACAGTATATGTATATGTACAGTGCATGTATATGTACTGTATATGTATATGTACTGTATATGTAGAGTATATGTATATGTAGAGTATATGTATATGTACTGTATATGTATATGTACAGTATATGTACAGTATATGTATATGTACAGTATATGTACATTAAATGTATATGTACTGTATATGTATATGTACAGTATAAGTATATGTACAGTATATGTATTGTAATGTATATATGTATATGTACTGTATATATATATATATATATATATATATATATATATATATATATATATATATATATATATATATATATATATATATATATATATATATATATATATATATATGTACAGTATATATATAAGTACAGTATATGTATATGTATAGTATATGTACTGTATATGTACAGTATATGTATAGGCACAGTATATGTACAGTATATGTATATGTAATGTATATGTATATGTATATGTACTGTATATGTACAATATATGTATATGTACAGTATATGTATAGTATATGTATATGTACAGTATATGTACATGTACAGTATTTGTATATGTACAGTATATGTATATGTACTATATATGTATATGTATATGTACAGTGTATGTAAAGTATATGTATATGTACAGTCTATGTATATGGAATGTATATATACAGTCTATGTATATGTACTGTATATGTACAGTATATGTACAGTATATGTATATGTACAGTATATGTATATGTACTGTATATGTACAGTATATGTATATGTACAGTATATGTATATGTACAGTGCATGTATATGTACTGTATATGTATATGTACAGTATATGTATATGTACAGTATATGTATATGTACTGTATATGTACAATATATGTACAGTATATGTATATGTACAGTCTATGTCAATGTACTGCATATGTACAGTCTATGTATATGTACTGTATATGTATGTGTATATGTACAGTATATGTAAAGTATATGTACAGTATATGTATATGTACTGTATATGTATATGTACAGTGTATGTAAAGTATATGTATATGTACAGTCTATGTATATGTACAGTATATGTATATGTACATTATATGTATATGTACAGTGCATGTATATGTACTGTATATGTATATGTACAGTATATGTAAAGTATATGTATATGTACAGTATATGTATATGTACTGTATATGTACAGTATATGTACAGTATATGTATATGTACAGTCTATGTATATGTACTGCATATGTACAGTATATGTATATGTACTGTATATGTATGTGTATATGTACAGTATATGTATATGTACAGTATATGTATATGTACAGTATATGTATATGTAAAGTATATGTATATGTACAGTATATGTACAGTATATGTATATGTACAGTAAATGTATATGTACTGTATATGTATATGTATATGTACAGTATATGTATATGTACTGTATATGTATATGTACAGTATATGTAAAGTATATGTATAGTATATGTAAATGTACTGTATATGTATATGTACTGTATATGTACAGTATATGTATATGTACAGTATATGTATATGTACTGTATATATATATGTACTGTATATGTATATGTACTGTATATGTATAAAATATATGTACAGTATATGTATTTGTATATGTACTGTATATGTATTTGTATATGTACTGTATATGTATATTTATTTGCATATGAAGCTTTCAAAGGTTTATTTTGAAGGCCTAAATGCTGGATGTGTGCAGAGCATTCCTGTGGTGTTCAGTGGTATAAGCTGTGGTGATAGTGAGGCGGTGGCTAGAGCCCTGGGGGACATCAGCTCATCCCTTCAGGACATGACTGAGGCACTGAAACAGATGCACGGTAGGGATGGTTATGCTACCTGTCACAATTGTAATATAGGCAACATGTTAACTGAAATATACTAATTATCTATTATGCAATTGTCTTGACAGTGTATGTGGAGCCTTCAGTCTTCTATGGGGTTATTAGGATCTATCTCTCTGGGTAATAATGTGTGTTATTAAAGTATATGGTTGCACAACACTAGGAAGCATTTGAGTATTGCAATTACTTTTCCCTTACACGTTATAAACATTTCAATCAGGAAATATAGAACACTACTCTGCTATATTAATTGTTCCACACTGTCAGAAAGTGAGGATACCCCGATGTTGAAATACCATAACATCCTCATCTTGAAATCTTAATGAAGGTCATTTTGTGATACATTGTGCAGTCCTACAAAATAATGTAATTACATTTTTATCATGCGTGTGTTTATATTAACAGGTGGAAAGACAACACCAGCATGCCCAACGGGCTCATTTATGAAGGAGTCCAAACTGAACCTATGGAATTTTCAGGAGGAAGTGCTGCACAAAGCAGCTTGTTGCACTGTTTTGATGAACTTTTAGGAGTCAAACATGAAACAAAAACTGGTAAGATAGTTTGTATTGTCTGTATTTGAGTGATTACAATAATGATATTTTACCCCTATGTAGGTGCCTTTCTCACCCGCATGAGGAACTATATGCCCCCGGCACACAAGCAAATGATCCAGGACATATCCATGCAACCATCCTTAAAGAATTTTGTGCAGCAAAAGTCCAATGAGCGGCTATCCCAGGCCTATCAACTCTGTGTCACAAAACTATTAGAGCTGCGTAATTATCACATAAACATGGTGAGCCGCTTCATAACTGTACCTGCTGCCCGTGCCCGCCAGCTACGTGTTGAGAGCCAGGATACAAAAGAGAATATGATCAGCAAAGCACCCACAGCTCTAGAAGAGAGAGGCACTGGTGGCTCGAGCATCATGAGCTTTCTAAAGACAGTGAGGGACGAAACAAAACATGTTCTTCAGCCTGAGTCGAGCTAGAAAATACCTGTCAACAAGCAATAGGTCAATTTAGAAATCATGGCTTTTGGAGTGTAAAGCCTAAAATGTCCATTTTGTATCTGGCTTTGTTCTGTCTCTAAACAAACCTCAACTTAATAGACTAAACTGATACCTATCATTGAGTCTAAACCATAATTCAAACCATTTCTGTTACTGTCCATTAAGTTCAACCACAATTCCCTCTTCAGTCTAAAATAAAATGCAAGAAAAAGAAAAATTGCACCCATTCCTAAGAAAGAAGCCAGTTTTGAGCCAGTGATTGAGTTTTAGTAATATTTATCACATATTTTTACATTAGAGAATCATTTAACTTTAACTATATTTTGGATATAATGTATATATTTTAATGATTTGCCATGCCATTATGATAGTGTTACTTTTTTATGCTATTATCCATTAAAGAAATTCCTCAACAACAGTGTCTGTCCAAAATGAGAAAAACATTACATTTCAAAACCCAATGACTCCATGAAAGGGCACTAAGTGGTAAGATCGTAGACTCGTAACATAAGAGGAGTTTTTACATAAAATATAACAGTGGCCCATGTATGAATGGAGGAGTATTTCCAGTTTAAAATATTGAGTATTGTGTATCCACATTTGATGAAATGCATGGAACCAAATGTCCTTACAATGAACTATTGGTGCCATGAAACTTGACTCTTTAATCTTATCATCCAATCGCCCTGTAATTCTACTTCACACAGCTTTTTGAAACACAATGCACAATACGGTGGTAAGATGCATCGCTTATCAGAGCGGTTACCTCAGCACTCTCCCCGTCCTAAAGCCCACATCCAGCCTTCACTTGCCCCAAGACTTCCTCCTAAGCTGAGTGCGTGCATAAGCCGCCAACATAAAGGGGGTGATTGTGCTACAAATGGCTCACACTGGGTAATATTCACCTTTCCATGCTTGTCTCCACTGGTGTTTCATTACAATGGCATGGTTGTGAGATCAGATAAGCGAGACAATGCAGCAATTACACCTTGCTTTTCCTAGGATTCTCATATCTTGCCCAGTGTCTGTTCTTGGCAAAAAACTAAACAAAAAAACAACACAATTTTAAGAAAACAAGTTCAAGAGGAAATTGAACATATGATTCAGGGTGAAAGGTGAGGAAAAACTACGCAGGGATTGAGTGTGAAGTGGGCGGTTAAGCGGACAAACAGTGCGTTCTCATGTCACAATGATCTGATTAAAGCCTTCTTTCACAGCCAAAGCAAATAATCCCTTTTCCTTATTGCCCGAGTGTGGAGGACTCCCTGACAACTGGCAGTAAACAACAGACCATCTCCAAGGATGTCTCTATTGTGTTGTCGAGGCTGAAGGTTTAAATGTTGGGCTGGTTTCATTGTAGACACACCAACACCTCTTTTTACGCAGCTTATTTATTGAGGACATTTCTGTGTTACGTAAATACAAAGAAACTTAAAGAGGTAGATGTGTGAGTATCTTGTATTAGAAATGTCCTTATTTAATCAATAAAAGCCAAGAGCATAACTGGCAAAGGTTCTTCTTCTGATTAAATTAGATATCAAATCAAATATCTGTGTCTGACTGGTAACCCAAAGCAAATGTTCTGATATTATTACATTCAGTGCAAAACGTTGTACCACACACCTTTTACCTCGTTTGCAGACATTTCTCCTAATGTTATGTTATGTTAAAAAGGTTTTTGTAGACAATGTTCACCACTTTTGGGATGTCTGACTCACGTTCTCTGTTGTTACTTTGTCAGCAAGACAAACAACTTTCCTTTGACTGGAAACATTTTTTGGATCTCACCCTTGGTTTCTTTGTGCATCACTTGTCCAGCCTGTCATAGCAGGTTAAAGGCTTAAGATGTAGGTATCCTATGGCCTTTTTTTTTTTATTACTTCCTACCCTCTGACTCCGCTGAAACTTCCATGTTCACTGAGCTTGAAAGGCTGCATTTTCAGGTGTTGAATTTCTCTTGTCAGTGTTGATCAAGTGGTCCTGATGACGTAGGTGAAAGCATCACATTGCAGGCTTTATTGCTCCAAATGGAAAAAAATACTGTGACATTTGCCCACTGTGACATACCCTTTTGGGAATAATGCCTCTGTTGCAGTTTAAGAGAATATGGATTTTTTTATTTTCTGGTACCATTTTGATTGAAATAGTTGCTGTTGCTCAACACAACAGACAAGCCCAGCTCCTCCTCAGTCCAAAGGAGAGGTGCCAGTCAGAGTGCAGATAGCCTGAACTTTAGTTTTATAGCAAAAATTTTCTCTCATACTGTAGTTTAACTTGCTGAAATGTTTCTTTAGAGACCTTGGCGATACACTTTATTTTGGATGAATAAAGTACATGACATTCAGATGGCTTTTTACATTGAATTTGCAAAAGCCCACACACGTCACGGTCTTTTGTCTGAAAGGTTAACACAACTTTGAGCATTGTGGTCACTCCTGACTCACTACAGGCCTGGCCAGGTGCAAAACAGACCATTGATCTGTGATCCAATACACACACAGAATGCAAATATATATATTTAAATTTACCTAAAACTGCAGACACACGCCATGCCCAAATGAGCCAACATCCACGCACTCCTTGAGCTGCAGAGAGATACTATACCTTATGTTTACTCCCACTTTCCCTATGTCGATTTCCTCTCCTACCACATAGCCATTGTCCTCCCCCTGCTAGCTCTGCTGATTGACTTCCTGTTCCTCTGCGTTGTCATTAATGTCACTGTACCCATTGGCGCCCACACACTCCTGTTATCAACAGTTTCTCATCCGAGTTACAAAAATACAGGAAGTTCCCCAGGGGGTCTCCGCGCTGGAAAAGTAATGTCTATCAAATATGTAAACAAATTCAGAGGTCTCAAATGCCATGTTTGTATCAGAAACGAACAGCATGGTAAGATATTACAACAGGTGGGCTTTGATAATATAATCTGGACTTGAATGTTATCATCTCCATATTCACCTCATTGTGAGTTTACAAGAGAAAACAAAATGAAGGTCATTACAAAATCTCAAACCACTGAAGCACAGAACTGAATAAACTTTTCTTCTTGGATTGTAACCATCAGCTAAAGCTTATTAATACAAACTGTCAATGGGTAACGGTCACTTAGGTCAAAAATGGGGTTTCCTTTGGAGTGCAGCTACCGAGAGATGGAATGAAAATCCTGCAATGGTCGTCTAATCCCAGACTTCCCAGTAAAAACATTCCACTTCCTCCCGGGCGAGATCCCGACTTGTTCGCATGCAGAGCCAAGGGAGGTGGAGGGTGGGCTGCTCTGAACAGGGGACAAGCTGGAGACAGATGGGGTCAGGCAGATGGGAGGAGTGGTCAGGTGCAACTTACAAGTCCAGAGAGACCACTGACATGATGCAGTGCCTTACAGAGGACAGGAAGAGACTCGCAAAGGAGCAAGTACAGAGTTGCAAACTTCTGTTGATGATATTGTGATTCTTGCTATGCTTACAGTGTTTTACATGTGAGTTTAATAGGCTGCAGTGACTGTTAGTGATCAGTGAGATTTGACATTTAACTGTGTTTTAATCCTGAATAATGAGCACACACAGGGATATTAACATGAAATGGAAAGTTACTGATTTGACTGAGACTCATCCTGTGGTTGGCTTACTGTATGTATTTCTGGATCAATGGTGAGCTTAGTAGCCGGGCAGTTCCGTCTCTTTTCTGTTGGATAATTCAATAAACTTGTGTTGTTTTAACAAACCCAGTAACAGATTTGAGATATATTTTATTTACAGATAGCTATAATTGACCTGTGACCAACAAAATTAAGATTTATTTTCATGCACTCAGTAATTGTCCAAAAAATAAATAAATAAAACAACAGTACAGCGTGTCCCTGAGCTGCCCCGTTACACAGCAGTGCAAAGGCAGATGTACTTTTATTGGACAGATTATCCTAGAGCACTCTGTCCCGCTGTGAGCGCTGCCTGTGCCTCAGCTCCTCTACAGCACTGTGCCGAGTGGTGCTTACAAGCTTCAGTGACTTCTTGTACCCCTCTTTGCTCAGCACATACTGTTTTGTTGCTGTGACAATTGAAAATGGCTAGCAACATGTCACGTTCTTTCTATTTGCATCACCACTTTGAGCAAGGCCACTTTTCCAATTATGATCAGTTTACCTCTACACCCACAACGACAGATTGGTGCTTGGGTTACATCCAAACATGTTCTCTACTGGCTCTTTACGGGTTATTAAGGGGACTGAGAAGCCTACTGCAGGGCTAAAACAGTCAGTCGCCTACTTACGTACAGCTTTTGTCTTTCAATTCATATGGGTATTTCTGAAATATATTCAAATTTTTGTGTGCTACCTTTTTATCAAAAGTATGTAGGTGTCTTGATAGGCACATGTTACAAGATAAACCTACAAACAAGCTCCAGCACAAAAGAACTGGCATTCGTTTAACTGGTGGGAAGAGTGTATTAGAGGCTAGAAAACATGTAATGCACAGTGCTATGTTTCAACTAGATTCCTTTGTAATGACTAGGAATTTAAACCTTGATATTAGATGGAGTAAAATTGTAAAAAATCAGAGTGAACAACCTGTCAATGAAATACTCTCTGGGTGAGTAGTCATCACCTGCTGGCCTGGGACTATGTTGGCCCTAACAGAAATAATAGTGTCTCATGTAAACGAGGTTGTTTTGTTACAGCTATGGGGGCTGGAAGACACTGTGCTGTGTGAGTACAACCCTGAGCAAGGCAACAGAGCTGCATTCATTTCATCAACTGTAATGGAAAAGTAATGTATATAAAGGGTTTAATATTTGGTAATAATATTCACTATGTTCACATAACCATTCAGCGCTGTATGTAACAAATGTTTAAAATGCCATAAATGACTCCAGAGGGGACCACTAGTACATCCACAAAGTCAGCTATTGTTGATCATTTCCGTCCTGGTATTTTTGGCCCAAGGTGAGCAGTGAAAACACTATTTTTGACAATAGTGTGAGTTAATACCCAGACCGTAAGGAGCCAGTCCAGGTATATACTGTTCAAGCAAGTGGCGACATGTACACTTCAGGAAAGTCAAAGGAGATGAGTTTGACATGACGCACTACATTTTTCAAGTGATGACACCCCACAGTCTCACAGATAACAACTCACTGATATCAATCACAGCCTTTAACCTGACCCCAAGACTAAAAGATGATCTACACAATAAAACACTATTCTATCCAGACATGTGACAGGGTTTGTGTTTCCACACCTGAAGAGTTACTGAATCTCGTTTCCAAAAGTAAGATAGAAGGCTATTAAATCTCTCAAGGGAAAATAATGCAAGTAAAGTGTCTGCAGCGCTGAGGGAGTTGATAGCATTTTTCCAGCCTCTGTCGAACACCGCTGGTGGGAATGTCTGTCAGCAGGCCACAGCCGGGTCACATTAACAACCAGTTTTCCCACAATTTGGCCTTCATTAGAAGGGCTAATAGCATCCCCGGAATCAGGTAGATCTGAACTGCCTGACAGAGAGAACACTAAACACATTCAAGGTGCCCCAGAATATCTCCCACTGCCTTCTTCAAGAGCAACAAACCTTTTACTGATCTAGGCCTGAAGTGATGGTTAAGAATTAACTTCATGAGACCTTGCCGCGTTACACTGTATTTCCTTAACCATCTCCAAAGTCTTGGAATCCCATTAGCATAGAGTATAATATGGTTTCAGTCTGGTTGGATTTGAAAAAGGATCTGTGACTCAACAAGATCAGGTGCCAAACATTTACACTCAGAGGAAAGCACCGTTCCCTGTTGACGTGCTCCACTTCATTCATCTTGAGTCACAAAGTGAACAAGATTAGTAACAGGGGAGGATATTGCTCTCATTTGTGTTTGTTTTACTGACTTTTAACCTAATTAACTTGCATTTCTATTTCGACAGAGTATTTTGAAAGCCATTTTAATGTAAATTTTTGGGTTTTCATTCCAGTGCTTACTCCTGTTTTTGCAAACTTGTATGAGTCCTACATTTATCACAGTTAGCACAAGAGTGAATGTGTAACACATTCTTAGTAGATCAGATTTAGGCTTTCATTTCATGGTGTATTGCCTGACTCTGAGCCATCAGGGCCACAAACAATAGTTGGGTTTTCAGCACTGAGTAAACAGGAGGTGTAGCTAATATTATCAGGACAAAGTTAGCATTTCCACTAGCGGAAGACAAAAAAAAAAGCAGATACATCCTGTGTAGACCGGAGAGAAAGTCTCAGGTATGACGCTGATGATGAGTGGCAGTATGAGTGAAGACTGAAGTTCTTTCCAAACACATGGGAACCAGCTTAAGTGTGAAAGGGGAAAACTGTGGAGTTCACAGTAAAGGTCAAGTTGTTTGAAGTGCGTGTGATGTATAGTCTACGGCTGAAAGGCATCTCAGATGCTCTTATAAATGTACGTGTGAACAAAGTGCGTAGAGGAAGAAACACAGGATAAACAACGCAGTAACAGTAGCAGGAGGAAATGCAGTCAAGAGAACAGGAAGTGGCCCAGCTTCCCGTTCAAGTTGTGTTAATGACCATGAGTACCAGTAAGAAAAGCCAACAAATTCATGGTATTCACAGCACAGTATTTGTCACTGAAATGTTTCCCCTTTCAGTCATAAAAGCCCAGGCTCTCCAGAAAACAAAAAACACAAATAAAATAATAAACACATAATAGGTTAAAATAATAATACTAATTACACCCAGGGTATGGTTAAATAGACAGTTACCACAGTTAGGGGACGGTTCAAGGAACAGGCTTCTGCTACAGGCTGTTGAGTAGTGCAGCAGCATGGATTGTATTGTCGCTCTAGGTTAAACTCCTTCCTGGTGCACTGTGGAAACCTTCTGCTGAGTGTGAAGTGGTTGTTATAAGAATCAACAGCTCCAAGTTTGAGGAGGAGAGTTCCAGCATCAAGTGGAGAAATTCAAGTATCTAGGAGTGTTATTTACAAGTATTTTTTTATTTATTAAAGTTTATTTAACAGGGACCATACTAGCAAACATAGTTGCAATACAAAGCCTGTAACTGATGTGCAGCAAAGAGTAAAGTAAAGAGACTAATGGAAAGGGAGACTGACAGATGGATCAATGCAGCTTCTGCAGCTATGCAACTGATGTACTGGACTGTTGTGGAGAAGACAAGCTCAGTTGTGAGGCAAAGATCATGACTTAACATAGATCTACATTCTTACCCTCACCTAAAGGACACAAGCACATGTAGGATGCAAGCAGCCAAAATGAGTTTTCACTGCAGGGTGGCTGGGATTAGCTTGGAGAGTTGAGCTGCTCTTCATACACTTCAACAGTAGGTAGTAGGTGTGTACATCTGCCCCTCTGAATGCCTCCCTGGTGAGATATTCCTGGCAAGTCCTACTGAAAAGAGGCCCCAGAGGCTGGCCTGTGAACACCCTGGTATTCACCCAGAAGAGCTATAAGAAGCATATGGAGATATGTAGGCATCTCTACATTGACTGCTGCCTTCACGACCAGGTCCTGGATAAGCAGAAGAAAATGCATGGATTATCTAAATAACTGATGGTCCCATGAGGCTTGACACAAAAAACACATGGCTCCAGACATTGTGATGGGAACACCAAATGAATGCCAGACTTTTGCACTCAATAAAAGCCCTGATGCCAATAATGCTCACAGTTTACATAAGAACATTGGTATGAGGTTGTTTTATTGACATGTTTTATTTAATTGAATATTTATTTATGCCTTTTATTCAACCTGACCTCGCTTAGACTTGCAGGGGTTATTTCAAAGCAGTTGCAGACTAAGCAAAATGCACAGACGAAGGGGATTTTTTACTATGACGCGCATCAGTGAGTAGTGCTACCTCAAAGAGCCCGAGTTTGAGGAGGATAGTTAAGTGGAGTGTAGAAACTGGAGTGACTCACAGCTGGGGCAATGGCAGCTTTATGGTGCTGTACAGGTGGCCCTTCAAAGTGTACAAACATCCTCTATGTGACTTTGCACTGACTCATCTTCAGCAAGACCTTGGATGCACCTGCGCCTGAGCACTGCCACGGCAGATAGATAGGAGAATGAGTTTGAGAGTGAGTTAATAATAATGGATGGGGCCAGTCTCTTCCCTATACAGCATTAGGATGGGGCCTATTGCTTGTGAACCTGGAGGTACACTTGTATAGCAAAAACACACAACAGTATGTGAATGAAAACAAAACAAAGTTTTATTTCTCCAAACAGGATGGTGAACATCCCAGGAGTAGACTCCTAACTGCACTTCCCAGGACCAGAGCTGTTTACAAGCTTGTGAATCTCTTAATGGAAAATATTCACTCACAAGCCTTGTTGGATGTGTTACAAAGATCATGCCTCTCCTTTTCCACACAAAACAACACAGACTCTGGTTTAATCTGTGAATTATCGCGTCTCCTTGGGAGGTAAGAATGTTAAAACTGAAGAAACAATTGTCAAATTATCCACTGTAGCTTTTTAAATAACAACAATATGCCTTTAATTTTACACCTGCATAAAACTGGGAGACTGGAGAAGTTCTTGTTTTCCTCAGTAATAGTATGGCTTAATTATTTCCAGTGCACTGGCTTGTACATCTTGTACAATGATAAAAGTTTTGTGGCACTAAAACTAGAAGTTTCAAACTCTCTTCTTTTTTTTTATTTGTCCGACTTAACCGCTCCGTAACCACTAAAGAGAAGGCCAAACTGAAACTTACTGCACCACTAATTTGCCTGGGCTACAAATCAAAGCATTTTTATGAGCTATTTGATTTAAATACTTTCACATTAGCCTCTACAAGGACACTGCCACACAATGCACAGTTTCAAAAGAGTCTTGCAAAACACAGGAGAGATATTCTGTCACTTTTGTGTCTAGTTTAAAGTTAGGATTATTCATTAAACGATTCATACAAAAGGTGAATTTATCCAAAAGAATGAAGCAACACTTTTGACAAGTTTGTTTTCATTATTAGGGAGTGATGTCAAAAGCAGCTCTTACTGTAGACCATGTTATTCATGCATCTCCTCCTGCGCACAATCTCTCTTATTGGCCTTTCCTTGCTTGTAATGCTGGTTACAAATGTGTCACCCTAAGTCAAGAATGCAAACATGCTGAGTGACAAATGCAAGCAGATTACATGCTGGACATCTATCTATATATATATATATATATATATATATATATATATATATATATATATATATATATATATATATATATATGTCACATTAACCACCCAAATTGGTAAATCACAGCT
Organism: Neodontobutis hainanensis; assembly: GCA_024349245.1. NCBI lineage: Eukaryota > Metazoa > Chordata > Actinopteri > Gobiiformes > Odontobutidae > Neodontobutis > Neodontobutis hainanensis. The sequence continues at coordinate 902,811 of JALDNG010000007.1, forward strand.
AGTTTAGAAACGGTTCAGTTTTGCCATTACTTTCGCTGACATAAAAAGATGGCAAGTAGTCCTCTTCATTTGGTCATTAGTGCCGCTCACTGTTTGGGTTCGGTGTGGTTTACACAACACAAGTCCTGACACACACACATGCACCAGCCATGCAAAGATAGGAACTTTTTCTTCGAGATCTAATGGTTGTAGACACTGTGGGTTTAAACATTATAAAACAAGCTTGAGAAGACTCAACAATAGTGACTCATGGTTTCTGTTTAAAGGTGCATTACGGAGGTTTCAATGGTTCAAATGACATTTTTTCTAACTCATACATGCATCAGCAACAGCCTGAGTGCAGAATAATCTGAATTTGCCGCGGTTGCCTCTCAAAGCCTGTACAGTCAATTAAATGAGAAGGTTTCGGGATCAAAACTCCCACACGTGCCCGTTTTAGCGGACGTAACATAATGCACGTTTGTGCTTGTTTAAATGGTTCTCACTTCCTGATTTGCCACCATAAGTAAACTAAGCAACGCTAGCGGTAAAGTTAAAAATAAACACTCTTCCGTAATACACCTCTAAGTATCACTTTGCTTTGAAGCATAGATTGTTTATAAAATGGATATAATCCGCCCATTGGTCCGCTATTCACCGATATTGTCATTATGAAAAAAAATGTCAGTTACATCCAGAGTTTTTGGCTTTTATTCTATAGTAAAAAAAATTGTCACGTAGTAAAAACTTAGCTCTAGAGACTGTAGCTATCTTTTGTACCAGGCTGTAAACATGATTTTTACACTTGTAAAGTTGCCATTGCGTTACTTATATTTCTGCTTTTGGAGCCTGCCCTCTGGTGGACAGTGGTATACTGGTAATATTTGCGTATGGCGGCACCCATACTTGAGGACCATTTAAGAGGTTCCACGAGAGAGGCTTGCTTTGAAGTGGCGTAGCTCTTTCTAATTTGTGCGTTTATAGGTCTATCTCCAACGCTAATGTGCAAAAAAGCATAAAACTATAAAAGATCTATAATATTTTCCGTGCACCAAAATCCTATTTTGGTGCACGGAAAATATTGAGTGGTAACAATCAGGCTTGTTTAAAAATACCTGGTTTAAGAAGAGATGAGTGATATGTGGAAAAATAACTTGCATGTATTCTTTGTTGAATCTCGCCTCTTAATTGATTCAGCTTGTCTCGGCATGAGGCGTAATATCCGCCCTTGCTTTCAGAGACAAAAAGGCCAGGCTCTGACCTAACCTTGTCCTGTTTGCTCTTCCCCTCAGTGCTCACCCTTTGATACCTTTCATTCTTGATGGATCAGTGAGAAGGAAAAAATACGTTGTGCTATTATCAACATCTCAGAGGGTTTTTTTAGGAGCTTTTCTGTCATTAAAGCCTGTACAAAAGAGGCAGAGAATAGAAACTCCTCACTGCACAGAGATTTAAGCAATTAAGCAAAACTGTGGCTACATTCATTTAAATTGCTCCTATGGCCTTAAAAGAATGTTCAGTTGAAATATTAGATTGAAATAAAAAATTACACTTAAGAATTTACATTTTTTTCACAGTGTCACAGAGCCCATGTAAAAACCAAAGACTTTTAACACAAAATACATTGCTGAAACTAAAGAGAAAGTGATGAATAGACAGCATTGTGCAGCAGAGTGACCAGAGATGACCTCATCATGAAAGGCTGCTCTCCTTGTTCACTGAAGAAACGAACATTTCATTTTTGCACATAGCACTCTCATTAAAAGTATGTCGATCAGATCTGAAAGAATTCCTTTGCCTTAGACTGAATTGAATCTTTGACTTTGGGAAATTTATATAAGATGTTTGAAAAGAATACTGAAATGACATCAATGATGTTGTTTTGTGAATAGTCAGGTCTGAACTGTTGCTGTGTCTGGATTAAGTATCACCCACCCATGTCCAGTGTCCATGGAGGCACAGTGGGGAGGTGAGGTAGTGACCGTGTTTCAGAGGGCACTGCCAGGAGCCAGAAGCTGCCAGCAGGGCTCAAGGATCCAGGCAGGCGTCCAGCAACTAGCACGCACACCAGCACATCTTCCTATTGCCCCCGGGGCCATTCTCACTCAGGGCTTACACTGGCTTTTCATTGTGCCATCATGTTTTCATTAAGCTAGTTTATTCCCCATTTTTCCACTGCTGGGCATCTCTCCCATCTGCGTTCACTCACTCAAGATGCCGACCAAGCTGCTGAGGCTCTGCAGGACTCACAGATTGTGTTTCATTGAGGATGGACTGCTCTTTTACTACAAATCCCGATGCTTTCTCTTCTATCAAGCGCAGCCGTTGTCTGGTTAGATTGTGCTCTTGCCTCATTTCAGACATAGCTTCTTGTTTCTAGGTGAATTATCATTATTAGAAAAAGTCACCATTAAGTGTAATAACTGTTCTGATCCCAAAACTCTTACATTTCCATTTATTTATTTAGCAGACGCTTTTATCCAAAGCGCCTTACATTGTTCTACAGTAATTACCAGTGTTACAGCCACTGGAGGCGAGGTGGGTTAAGTGTCTTGCCCAAGGACACGACGACAGTATGAACTGTGGGGAGAGCGGGAATAGAACCACCTACCTTCCGGTTGAAGGACGACTGCTACCCACTGAGCTACTGCCGCCCCAAATAAATATGTATACATATATACAATATATACAGTGCTCATATGTTTACATACCCTGGCAGAATTTGTGATTTTTTTGGGGGCAATTTTCAGAGAATATAAATGATCACACAAAAAACTTTTTATTCACTCATAGTGGTTGGGTGAAGCCATTTATTGTCAAACAACTGTGTTTATCATAATAACAACAGAAACTACCCAAATGACCCTGATAAAAAGTTTACATACCCTGGTGATTTTGGCCGGATAACATGCACACAAGTTGACACAAACAGGTTTGAATGGTTACTATGGTTACTAAAGGTAACCATCCTCACCTGTGACCTGTTTGCTTGTAATCAGTGTGTGAATAAAAGGTCAATGAGTTTCTGGGCTCCTGACAGACCCTTGCATGTCTCATCCAGTGCTGCACTGATGTTTCTGTCTGAGTCATGGAAAAGCCAAATAACTGTCAAAGGATCTGCAGGAAAAGGTAATTGAACTGTATAAAACATGAAAGGGATATAAATAAAAAATATTCAAGGAATTGAGAATGCCAATCAGCAGTGTTTAAAATGAGGGATTCTGATTCAGGTACACCAACAAAGATTTCAGCCACAACTGCCAGGAAAATTGTTCGGGATGCAAAGAACTCTGTAGTGGCAAAGTGGTGTGGTTGTTTCAAGATGTACAATAAGGAGGCCCTTGAAGAAAAATGGTCTGCATGGTCGTGTTGCCAGAAGAAATCCATTACTACACAAATGCCACAAAGCATCCCGCTTACAATATGCCAAACAACAAAGAGACAAACCTCAAAACTTCTGGAACAAAGTCATTTGGAGTGATGAGACCAGAATGAAACTTTTGGTCACAACCGTAAACGTTACATCTGGAGAGGTCAACAAGGCCTGTGATGAAAGGTGCACAATTCCTGCTGTGAAACATGGAGGTGGATCACTGATGTTTTGGGGATGTGTGAGCTACAAAGGCACAGGAAACTTGGTCAAAATTGATGGCAAGATGAATGCAGCATGTTTTCAGAAAATACTGGAGGAAAATTTGGACTCATCAGCCCGAAAGCCGTGCATGGGAAGTACTTGGACGTTTAAACATGACAAAGATCCAAAGCACAAACCCAAGTCAACCTGTCATTGGCTACAGCAGGATAAAGTGAAGGCTCTGGTCATCTCAGTCTCCTGACCTCAATATCATTGAGCCACTCTGGGGAGATCTCAAACGTGCAGTTCATTCAAGACAGCCCAAGAATTTACAGGAACTGGAGGCTTTTTGCCAAGAATGGGCAGCTTTACCATCTGAGAAAATAAAGAGCCTCCTCCACAACTACCACAAAGACTTCAAGTTGTCATTGATGTTAAAGGTGTCATTACACAGTATTAGGAACTGGGGTATGTAAACTTTTGAGCAGAGTCATTTGGGTAGTTTCAGTTGTCATTATGATTTAAATAGAGTAAACACAATTGTTTTACAATAAATGGCTTCACCAAACGACGAACTATAAGTAATTCTGCCAACGGTATGTAAACTTATGAGCACAACTGTAGAATGATCTATCAGTGTTCCTGAGGTGGACATGCCTGGAACACCCACAGGGCATGTGCAAACCAGCTCACTCCTCTTAAAATTGAGGAGCAGCTTTTCTGTTTAGCTCATTTGTTACAATTGACCAATACATTCTTCAGACCCATAAGTGAGGATTGGTGGGGCACACAGGGTGTACTCCTGGCTCAGTATTTGGCCACCTGGAAGAACACCACATTGTTCTTCCTGAATGTTAAGTTCAACTAATGACTCCTCCTCTCAGTAATTCTGTCTCAGAGAGTGGAATGACCCTCCCTTCAATGGAACATGTCCTACTGCTTAAAAAAGAGTTCCATGGTTTGCAGTCCAGAGTGCTGTTGCCAATCTCCATCAGATGTACGTAAGTGTGTCAGCAAGAAGGTCCACCTACAGTCCACCCATTAAGTCTTGTCTTGTGTTTTTAATAAAGAAATGATGAACAACAATAACAGCAACAATGGTACAATGATAATGAGCCTGAGTGCATGATCAATAACACACTTTTGTTACTTTCACCTACTTTTTTCCAAAGATTAAGATGCAAAGGAGATGGAAAATCTGTCTCCAGCCAAAGCTTGTGTAGACTGTTGCCCACAAAGCAGCAGTGCCATAAACATCCTGGCATCTGGCTTATGTCGCTATCATAAGCTATGTTCAAATTCTAAGACTTTACACATTGTGCCGTGTTGAAGGCCTCATGATGGAGTGCAATCTTCAAAAGCCTAATTAGGGATTACGCTTGGACGTGATGGACACCGCAGGGCCATTGAGCAACACTCCAGTATTATAAACCACAACCTAAATGGCCCTGCACATTTCTTCTTTTAGTTTAGTGTCATGGGGAGAATTATGGTCTGTTAGTGTCTGTAGCAACTTTTGAGGATTTATCTTTTGTAGTGCATAGACACATACAGACATTCACAAGAACATAATCAGAAAAATGTAATTTTAGTTTTTTATGTATAACCCTTTAATTTCATGTTAAAAGCAGTTACATTCTTCTGTGTCATTTCTTTTGTCTTTTTGAACAGATAAACAGAACAGAAAATAAAATTACCTGTGACTGACTTAAAATGAACAAGCATGAAGAGAATGCAGAGATCTGCTGCAGTGTTTATTTGCAATGGACGTGACCATTGGAGACATGCTTGATGGGGGAAACTTTTACGAGGGCTACCACTGTGCAGCTCATGTGAGATTAAATCAGGAGCAGTATTAGCATGCAAATTGAAAAAAAGGGTAGTATTTTCTTTGGATTAACTGCCACCGGCTGCACAATGGAGTGCTAGACTGTAGACTGTATCACGCTGTAGCTCTAATGGTATGTGCTTATGGGCATCCTGAGGAAGCTCTCCACTGGTTTGTCACAGAAGTCATTAAAATGTGCTGTTGGTACTAATTTCACATAGATGCAGGTACAAGCGTCTCTCTGACGCAGCAGAAAGCCTCACTGGGGATGGATATGTGAGGATGTAATGCACAATGGGCAATGGCAGCCCTCTGTCACCAAATAAAAAATAGCTGAGATGAAGTGCTTGCTGCTGGAAAATGTGCCGCACAGGACAGGAATAAAAACAACACCTGCAGATTTAGAAAGAGATGTGTTGAACCTATAACACATTTGCATTTGTCATTAAACAAACCAACTTTAGCAAACATATGCATGACTCGCTTTGTCACTTCTAGCACAAGGTGAGGTCTTTGCCCTGGTTTCTTGCTTACATTTTTTAAACTTCACACTGGCTCCAATGAATCATCTCACACAGCAAGTTAAATGCTGCAAATGAATGGCTGTGCGATGACATTTGTCTTGCTGCAGTCATACAGACAACATCAAGGTGTAACTCAGTGGATGGCTGAAGAAGCATTGAGCCATCCCTCCCTTTAAGTAGTTCAAATATAGTAGTGTTTACCACCAACACTGCTGTCACAAGAAAAAGCTCAATCATTCTGGTTTTAGAGACATTAAAAATTGAGTAATTGAAAACATTTGTCTGAGTAAACGGATGTGGGCACCCCTCCAAAATGTATTCCTGAGATGCCTGGGCTGGAGACTGATCCAGATGGGTCTGAAATGAAAACAGATGGTCCAGCACAGGAAACATAACCAAGGTACTACTACATAAAGACTTCTGCATAAAGCCATCGATGTAGTAAATTCTCTTTTGAACCATTCAGACTGTCAACACTGTCATACTATTAACACTAAAATATAACATCTCAAGAAATCTTTAATGAGCCCTAACATAAAACCAACAGAATGGCCACTCTTTCATAGATAAAGAGAAACAGGCAGGCATCCATGTCTTGCAAAGTGTTCTCTTGAGATACTATTACAATTGGCTGCACTTTTTCTAATTTGTCATACGGCTAATGGAAATCAAAACTTGACGCAGAGTGTCCATCCCGGAGATATTATCTTGCAAAGTAATATCTTAGAGTCATGGCAAAGAGCTTGAAATCACTAAGAATAAACTGCACAAGTCCATATGAATGTAAAAAATCTTTGTATTTAACAGGATTTTTTGAGTGCATGAGCCAGATGTCAAAGTGGTGTCTCTCTTTTGCAACATTTTGTTAAAATAAAAATGAACTTGCAAAAAGAAATCAATATGCATTGGTGTCTTGTGTATGTGTGTGTTTAGATTGATTAACTAAAATTGTTTTGCTTTTTGTTAAATTTTGTCATTTTCCTTTTAACATGAGACCATGAGCTGTAATTGGCCCCTGGGCTGTACTTAAAGACTGCTTGTTTTAACCTCGAAAAAGTATTTTGAACAAATGATTGTATATAAAGTTAACTCATATTTGACTACTTACATCTGTGATGGGGTAACGTCCAGTTTTGGAAGTACGTCTAAAAAAGCTGCTGTCTGATGTAATAGCAGTTATTGGAGAATGTAAAAAAGTGCACTTTGGGAGTGGATGTGATGTTTGGGTCCTCGTGTTTCAGAGCTGCAGTATGTTTTCATTCCAGAGTCCAGATGTATAGCCCTGCTATGCTGCTCATATTGGATACACATTCAGGAATGGAGTTCCCCTGAGTTTTTGTGTTTTATTCAAGTCATGCAGACATCTGTCGGAGAAACACACATTCAGATAACAGTGAGGATGATAGAAACACCAGGCTTTCATTGTTTTATTTTTATTTATCCTTTATCAAGGTAAAATGTTTGAGAAGTTTGTTTGCGAGAGATACCCAACCATATCTATCTATGACCGATGTGTTTCTTTTGCATAAATTGTGAAAAGGACTTTACATTTGGTTTGGTGGTGTATGAATGGCAAGAATAATTCGTTCAAATAAAGAAAATAATAAAAATTATTAAAAATTAATAAATTACAGGCAATAGTTTGCCCTTCCTTCATTTAGCACAATACATTTTTTTTATTGTCTTAGTTGAATGAGTAGCACTCAAGAGACAGGACATTGATTTAGAGCTCAGGTTTTGAAACAACAGTCTTTTACCTGGGTTTCTACAGATCACAGTGATTACTGTTTAAAACAAGTCCCCCTAGTGGACACGGGAGGACTATCACTGTCCTGTCTGGATCGCTTACAACTGTAAAATAAAGTCATGTGCATTATTAATGAATTAATTACTTAACTAACAACAAATAAAGTGATTAAAAGAGTTTAATCACAGAGGAAGTTCAACATTGAACTTAGATGCAAAGTGACCTCTAATCATACATCAGTTCATCCAGCTCAAAGGAAATGAATGCAAAATGCTCACGCTGCAGCAGGCACTCCTGTAGCGGATTTATCCTCTCAGTGAACTCTGCCCTCTATTTCAAGCTTGCCAGTATTGTCTGTTATAGTACTAGAAACAAGGCAAACCACCTTCTTCTACCTGACAAAGGAATACATTATCCTTTCCCCAAAAGAACACACAAGTGGTCTTTTCAGATGTGTTTATGCTATGGCTTTGCTCCAAAAAGGAAGAGTCTGCAGTGATGTGCTAACAAGGACGAGACCGACTTTCAGGCTCATGAATAAACGCTCAGTTCACATATACTCTACCCCTCCTTTAGAGCAAGACTTTAAAACACAGGCAATGACTGGAAGAGCAGCACAACGTACATGAAATGTCTGGATATGAGTCCAACATTTGACTGAAATCTTACTGTTAGGATTGCTGACATAATAAGAAAATAGCTTTTTACTAATGTGCTCCACATAGGATTTACAAAAAAACGTTTATAGTGTAAATCATCAAATTGTGGTTTTGTTTGCATTCAGCACTGCATTTTTTTAAAGCATGTCAATAAAGTACAGCAAAACTACTGAGCTCTCCAGCTAGGTTATCCATGGTCCAACGGTGTTTGAAGCCTTGTGAATGGATGAAGAGCCAAGAAGAGCCAATTTGCTTAATTTTGGGTGAAATTATATATATATATATATATATATATATATATATATATATATACATTTGTTGCAAAAAATGTGATGTCGTGGTTAATAATTGAACACTAAAATGAGGTTTTAATCCTTTTTGCTAAAGGACTTATTGATTAAATTCATTTTACAAAAGACATGTCAGCCTAGTCCTTGTTGAGTAAAGCCTTTCTGAGCAGGTGTTGATCTTCAGTGATAGCAGCAGTGCATAGAAAAGGCTCATTCATTAGGCACTTTGATTCACATTATCTTTTCATTACAGAGGCCATACGCAGCTGGCGGAGACCCAGATTTGGATTCCCCAGCAAAGAGATAAGGTGCCAGCATGACACCATGCCCAGCTCCTGACAGCAATCAGGGGAAAAATGAGCTTTTTCACTGCAATAGACCCTGCTCTCTGGACTCTGAACTTGCACATGGAGAGAGTTAGTCATTTTAAATCTTTACATAGGCCTACTGGATGGCCAGTAGGCCTATATCAATGTAACATAATTCCAATACATTGATTAATTCATTGATATAAATCAAAATCATTTTAATCATTTTTACACGCTTGTATGAAAATAACTTCATGGACTGTATGCTTTTAAACTGTTAACTGTTAACGTAAACATGAAGATTTGCTGGCTGTTAAAGGGCTTTGTCAATTAGTAGTGGAAAGACAGGGAGCACGGTCCAAAAAGCGGCTTTGTGATTGGTCCAAAGGCAGAACTCGTAACGTGCAGCGCTCCTATATAAACCCTGGCAGCCTGAACATCGCCGCTATCTGTCATGCAAGTCAGAGGGAGAGTGAGGAGTCCGATGTAAAGAGATTGTTGGCAGCCTTTTGGTTGTAGCCTTTATTAAATTAGTGCTGTTCCCGCTCTCCTTTAGCTCCTTGGAGCGTTATTATTTTTATGAATTACACAAAAAGCAAGAGACACGTCTTTACGTTTACTTCTATCATCTGTGTTGAAAGGACGATGCCTTTGAGAACCGGACTTTTTCTCCTGATGGTGCTGAACGCATCTGCATATGAACTGGATCAGAACGAGTCCTATTCGCCCAGGAGAGCACGCTTTTCTGCTAACAGCCCTTGTAAGTACCACGTCTTCTATCTGCATATTTTAACATGACTGATATATTTTGCTTTACCTTGCTCGCTTACTCCGTAGAATATTTTCCCATAAATGTTGGCCTATGCAGCCTTTCGTGCGTAAATGAACGCTTTAACCATGTGAACGCGGAGAAGGCTGCGGGAAGAACGCTTTGCTTTTGCCGGCGTCCTGCCGGCAACAGATGACACCTGAGGTGCAGCCTGTGTTAGGCTCAGGATTTGGCAGTTCCACTGTACACATTAGACAATCTTAGACAATCTGGTGATTTTGAGCAAAGGCAAGAAAGAATAGACTACCCATTTACCTTTTTCAGACAGAAAGTGTCACCGACCAATGCGTTTACACGCACCAGTTGATAATGCTGTCCATCACTTGTTTAACAGAGTAGACATAGCTATAAGCCAATTTAACACTGTCATGGACAAATAGTGAATGCCCCATTTTATATGTGCATGTCTTTGTTCACCTCGCCTTCAAACCCAAAGGTAGAGCACAGTAAAAGGCAGAGGCTGACAGAGATACTGACTCTGTTCTGCAGACATTGCTTCATCATCGTAAGATTTGCAGCTCAATCTGTGTATTTTAAAAATAATCTTGCATCCTCCTGATGGCAGTAAGCAGGCCATAAATGGACCCTTCATATTCACACAATACCAGCAGGCTTAGGGTCATCTATGACTTCTAATGATTATACCAAGGACAAGAGTAAGAACTAACTGCAATCACTGATTGTGACTTACCAAAAGCTCTGTCTTGCATAGATTTGTAGCTCTGTCCTTTATGACAAGGGAGACTCTTTTAGCAAATGGACTGAGAGACGTGTACCGGTTGTGTGTGTGAATATGGCCACAGGTAAAAATACAGACAGTAAATGGCCTGGGACCAGAGTCATCAATGGCAATGTGAGATTTCTATAAAATAAGTGAAGCCATGGGCTGCTGTGTGTGTTACTGTGTGTCACTGTGTGTCCAGCTATACAAGTGCATGTTTATGTGTTTGCACTGGCATGTGTGCACACAATTTTCAGGTCTGTCTTTTGTATTTCTGGTGCTGATCATTAAGCACAATATAGGACCCTGATGTTTTTGCCAAATTGAGCCTAAATTTCTCAGAGTTGTAAGGTGTCCAATCTCCAGTCAAGTGACTATCTGCCCTGAGTCAATCTTTGTTGTAATTCAGCAAAGTATATACTGTACATCCTCTTCACCTCTTTCTAGTTGAAACCCTGGCGGCACTGGAGTGATGTGCTAAGTGAGTGTGCAGTGATTTCAGTTAAGCCACTGTTGGCTCTCTGCTGACGGTTCATTCTCTGTGCCCACAGCAGATGTGGCACGATGTCTCAACAGTGCCCTACAAGTCGGCTGTGGAGCCTTTGCCTGCCTGGAGAACTCCACATGTGACACAGATGGCATGCATGACATCTGCAAGTCCTTCCTATACAGTGCTGCTAAATTTGACACTCAGGTACCATCATTTTAACCTATGTTTACATGGCTATTCCTATATTTCCAAGTGCACATGGGTGGTATGGTGTCCAATGAGTCTTATTGCTGAGTGCCAGAATGTGTTAAGTATTACTGTTGTTTTAGGGAAAAGCATTTGTGAAGGAGAGCCTTAAGTGCATTGCCAATGGCATCACCTCGAAGGCATTCCCCTCCATCCGCCGCTGCTCCACCTTCCAAAGAATGATCTCTGATGTCCAAGAGGAATGTTACAGCAAGCTGGATATCTGCACTGTGGCACGATCCAATCCAGATGCTATTGGTGAAGTGGCACAGCTGCCAAGTCACTTCCCTAATAGGTGAGTATTTGTATTGTGCCTTATGGTAGTTCTTTGAACAGGAGTATTAAACATGTAAAAAAAATGTTTGGGCAATGGAAAATACAGTTCAGTTAGGATTGAAAAACACAGGGTTAAATAATAACCGTGATTATATACTATTGTATGTAGATGGAAAAAACAACAGATGACAAATTTATGAAAATGTTGCTCAACTGTTAGAGCATTACATCTCGGGACCGGACACAAAGAGATAGAAGAGGATTTAAACTGGAACACCCAGGAGTGGCAACAGTCTCAACAGGCAGTTAAAGTGTACAAACCCATAGAGACTCAAGATAATAGCCTCAGTGATATTTTATTTAGTAAAACTTATCCTGTGATGTTGTGTTTCTTTTTGGCCAGATTTTATGGTAAGCTTCTCCAAAGCCTGATGGACTGTGATGAGGACACGGTGGAGCGCATTAGGACCAGCATGGTGTCGCGTCTGGGCCCAGAGATGACCATGCTTATTCAGCTGCTGCAGAGCAAGCCCTGCCCATCCACTGCTGTGGCCGCAGCTGCCGCTATGCCGACTGGAGTGGAGGGCCGTGGAAGCTGGCGATGGTCCATGGGTCCCCATATGTACAAGGTCCAGCCTAATCTGCGAAACAGAGACTCTGCCAGTCATTTAGGCAAAAAACGTTCCTCTAGTGACAGCTCCTAACTTCCACTCAGAGTTAGAAACTCACTGTCCAGCAACCATGAAACACAAGCTTCTCTATTCTCTCGAGGTGACAAATCCATTCTTCTGCTTTTCTGGAGTTTTCTGAATTATGCACCACTAGGGAATGCCCATAGAGTTATCAGAGTTTGATTGTTGTTATACTATATATCACTAGAAAGAAACAAAACCCTTCCATTTCCACCTTGGTTAGTGTTGAACATGTGGCTGTCAAAGTTGTGCTAATTCGTACTTTTCAAATACGTAAATACAGCCCTAAAGGTTCATGACTTAATGCTTTTAAAGACAATGTCATAATTCTGACTTCTGTCTATGAATAGATATAAGTAGACTATTACTTATTATTAAGTTATCGATAGATACAAAATTTAGTTGTAAATCTATCTAATATTTCAGTGATGAGTCCCGTCCTGTTGTGAGCATGAGATGTGGAAATGAGTTTCATGTCTATTTTTCTGACGCTAACATTATACTTATAAATGTACTGTAAACTATGTTTTCTTAGACAGCCATAGGTAGCCCTCCAAAAGAGAGTGCTCAAGGAGTGCGGTCTGTAGGTGTTTCATGGTAACCTTTTCAAGGCTACCTAAACTAACCAAAAACTTCAAACTGCCCTGAATGCTATTCATGTAATACCAAAATAGATGTATAGCTATAGCACTTAGAATTGTTTCATTATTCTGATGCTAGAAGTAGCCATGGCCATATGTTACAAATCATAATCCTGCACATACAGATTGATCAGGGCATGGCCAAATCTATGCATCAGAAAATGTCCATGTTGCATATCTTTTATCCAGACACTTGTAATGCATATGACTGTTGAGCTCTTCGGGTTTATGTGGGACCATGTTTAGTTGAATTGTACTGAATATATGTTCTTAGCCGTTTCGTATGTGTAGTAGCTCATTAGCATGTCCACAAGTAAGGCAGTGAGATCCAATTGTCTCGGACTGTTGACCATCATTCTCTGTGGTGAGCACACACACACTAAGATGGAGAATGACTATTTTAAAAGCCTTGTTGGGATTATATTTATTTTCCTACTATATTATTTAATTTTTTCCTGTTATTTTTATGCATTATAGTAGTTTAATTTAGTTTACTTTGAAAGCTATTCAGTCATGGCTCCTATTTATACATGAGCTGTATGCCAAATGAGATGAGGTGACTCTCTGGTGACTGAATGGGACCCATGTCATGACTCTGTGCTGGCCATAGGGGAACACGGATGGTCATTCAAGTCAGTTGATCTACTTATGGGACCACAAGGAAATAAATAGCTACATATTGACACTTATTAAAGGCAGCAAATTTGAGTGATTCTCAGCCTTGTGCTCATCAACATTAGATAATAATCACAGCAAAGCAAACACCAGCATCGGATCACTCAGTCTTCACCGAAGTGAAAGTCACTAAATTTATTTTTACAGCATTAGTTTGAATTGGTCCTTCTCTGTGTTCACTGGCAGGTGTCCATAGGTATCTGTAAAGTATCTCATTAAGTAAAGGTATAAAAGTCTGTAGTTTCTAGACTTCAGAGTTCTGAGTTAGAAAGGTATTGTTGGAAGGGTTGGTCTTGGTGCTGGTGTTTGTTTTATGTATCCTTTGGAGGTTGGAGATGTTATGGAGCCCTTAGTAAAAAACGGCTACATTTATAATGGGTTGATGCACAAGGAAGGCAATATTGAGCTTAACTTGGAGCAGTGGCTGTATCTAGTTCAATTTAAATGAAAATACAAAATGTTGAAATGAATGATATATTTACTTTAAAAATGTAATGGGGCCTGAAAGCGTCCTGCTTGGAAAAGTGAGTTCATATATTGTCCTTTTATGGCCAGGAAAAGACTGTTTATTCCTTAGTGTCTCTGTCTAATAGCTATTTAAGAATTCCAAACTATGCAATAATCTCACATACAAGGATCACAGTGACACAGAAATGGATCTTTCTTTTATTCAGTGCCAGCTGATGCTGTGTGACTAAAGCAGCAGCGCATATGTTTAAATGTTGTGCTGAAAGCTCTCCCCTTTTGTGGCTCCTTTGCACTGTTTCTTTTCTGCTTTGCAAATATCCTTATTTGTTGAAGTAAAAAGTGACTGTTCTGAAGGAATCATACGGGAAGTTTGAGCTATAGTTACACTGTGTATTCTAGCTTTTGTTGTTGTTGTTGTTTGTTAAATATGCACTTTGCATCTTTACCACTATAAAGGGCATTGACTCACTCAGTACATGTGCAATTGAAACCTGTTTTATTTTGGCAGTGAATGCTGAAGGGTCAGGGCTTCTTGATACATGTACTTGTGTATCTGTGTTGCCCATGGGTAACTCCAAAGCCCATCAGCTGCTGCTAACCTCTTACTTCTGTGGATGATGTTGGATGCCTCTCATTTGTGGCCACTTACAGTTAGTTAACTCAGAAACCAGTCCACATCATCATGCTTTGAAACATTTTAATGTGTACTCATGTTTTCTTATTTATTTTTTATAAACATTCCTTGTGTCAAGTATATTTTGGCTAGGGCAAATTGACTGTTTCTCCGCTAAGTCAAATGTAACGGAATTTCAGAGAATGTATCTGTATATGAATGTCTGTCTATGACAATAGCATGCCCACGTTTAGGTAACCATGAAGGAAATTAGGCAAAAACACAAATGGGACAAATGAGAGAGTTTAAATTTGTGGATTTGTATTTAAGTGTAGGGTGGTTAAAGTGGTACAGGATTGGCCCCTGACGACTTTGGTGAAACTGTTTCTCCTGTTAACGAGACTGAAGAGACTGACATACACACTTCTGGCACTTATGGTACTCTTTCCTCTCAAGACTTGAAATAGATAAATGTTGTTGTGCTTAAACAAAATCAAAGCTTCGGTGACTAGTAAAGTTTATTTTGTATTCATATATATAGGATATATATATATATATATAAATCTATATATTATAAGTGACAGTTATTTTATTATGGAGCTTTTAAGGAGATTACTGATGTTCCTGATACCGATGCTATGTAACGCATGATTGACCCTTGTGAATCACTTGCACTTTAATATATACCCATAGACATATATACCCATACTGTGTATATGTTTGGGTTTTCTCTGTACTGAAAAGTCATGAAAGATACAAACACATCAGTCCTGTGTCTTTTGCTGAACAGAAATAAAATATTTATCTGGACACGTTTGCTCTTGTGTTTGTTCACTAAATATCCATCAGCAGGTGTATGTCTTATATTGGTCCTATTCAGGGGCGGCTGGTATCGATGGGCTAGGGGGCCAAACCCCTCCTGTTGGCTTTTCAATGTTTTGTTAAACAGTTATATGTTAACATGAAATTTATTTTTTTAATCTTATTATATTTTGTGGAAGATTCTAGAACATAGTGTTTAAAGGTTTAATGGCACCAATATGTCTAAATTCACACAAAAATAAGAAAAAGTAGCTTATTTTTTACAGCCCAAGCACCAGTTATCTTCCTAATTTGGTGATTGACAGGTGTGAAGGCCCGCCCATTCAGCCCCGAAACTTGAATTTGGTTAAAACCTAGAGACTTACAAAGTAACAGTAAACTGTCTACTGTGCTTTTTTTTTTTACTTAGCATTTTCATATAAATACATTCACCTAATAATTTGAATTATTTAACACTAACATCAGGCTTATTTGTTATTTAACAAAAATCTTCTGTTTCCAGTTTCAATTGAAATGAACATTGTTTTTGGCCCAGCATTTAGATGGGTGATCAAACAATGCAGGATTTAGTGAAAGCGGTAACACTTTATTTTACACTACACTTGATATTTACAAATTGTAATAACATTTAACTACATTGTACACACCCTAAATCCTAACCCTACCCTACCTACAATATGTTAGTACACATAATTCCGTTATATATGTGCTATTATTTCTTAGCCCACCCTCCACCAGCCGCCACTGGTCCTATTTCTCCCGATGTTTATTACACTATTACAAGATAAGATTCAATAAATGCTTGAATAACACTCTTTTGGGAAATAGCTGCTTCTCAGTGTGGCAAGTTCAGTAGGCCTAGTTTCTAAAATGGTCAGATGGACAAAAAATAATATTACTGGTCTTTGATAAATGTCCCCGCACTGCATCAGGAGTTGGAAGTTATCACAGTAATTTAATAAATGCAGATGGCCCAGTCTTCAAATTGTCATCTTGCCAGCTATGTTAGATGGACTGAGGTCGTGTTATTACACACACTTGGCTTGGAAGACAAGACCGTTAGAGGTAATACCAATTGACATTAATGGGGATATAATTGGTAAAGATTAGGCGTAAGGTTTGGAGACATTTTCAACTTTAGAAAGCTCTGCCTGCCAGTCATTTTATATCCCCCATGTTAAGACCAAGTCTTCTTTACTTTGATAACAGCCTCCACCTGTTTTACACACTGACAGCTACTTGTGAATTCTGTTTCTATAATGGGTTGATTCTCTCCAATGAATGGAGAAATTGCAAGACACACTCATCCACACCCTGTCATGGTTTACTCCACAGCCTGAGTGTTGTGTGGGTGTGACGAACCCTGTGGGACCTTGAAGACGAGGGATGAAGGCTGGTGAGAGCACCTTCTGATGAAAATGAACTTTGTTAAACTTGAGCATGAAGAAGCTGAAACTGCAAAGTGCCTGTTTGCTTGGAGAGCCCGAGGAAAAGAGGGGGCAGAACGCAAGAGGCTCAATAGACACTAATCTCTGTCAGAGGGAGATATAATTTCATGCCTATTTAGAGAAGAGTCCTGAAGGGCTTTCTCATCTGCCACGCTACACTCTCACGGATAGGTGATGCAGCAGCTCTGCACTGATTCTGTCATCCTCATCTTTAAAGAGACATTCACTCATCAATGAATCCATGTAGAAGGACACAGAGAAGCTTGTAATCTTTCCAAATGGTCAGTTAGTTTTCCTCCTTCTTTGTTGTCTGTCTTACTGCCCCCAACATTTCATTTCTGCAGCAATGCACTGGGCAACTTTTCAAAGCAATTCACACGGCATTACTGCCTTTGACACACTGAAACATCTTGTTGCCAGGAAACATAGGAGCAGATTTTTGACCCTGCCTATTCACACTGTTGCTTGGACTGCTGCCGAGTGTATTGCCACCCTGACAATCAGAGGCAGAGTAATAATGAAAAATGATCAAATTAGAAAACCATTATGCAGATGCAATTCATGCCATCTGCTTGTGTTAATTCATTGTTGCCGTTGTTGAAGAGCCACTAATGAAGCACAGCAGATACACACAGTTCTGTAAATCTACAAATCATCCTCAAATGAACATACAAATATGTTAGGTCTGGTATGCATTTTTTTTTTTGGTGTTATTTGTCCCACCTTGGAGCTTATCATAAATGGCTGTTGAGTTTCTGCAAGCATGCAACAGCCCCCTATTGTTAAAACAGATTGATTCAATTCTACAACAATGCATAGTGCATACATGGTGTCAGCAATTTGATGGGGCAAATGAACAATGCATTGTGGTTAGTGTGGTGCAGTGATTGCTTCTCCCCCCTCCTATTGTGTTTTATATTCATTATGTCTTTCTCTTTCCCATGAAACTTGTGGCATATTCATCAGCAGTGTGACAAATTAGATGTGCAGTGAAATGGAGTATGACTGAGAGCAGTGGAAGATTAGATCCACTCCAATCCTACCAGCAATCACTAGCCCTTCATTTCTGTGGGGAAATACCCAAGGACGGGAAAAGAAAATTAGATCAGGCACAGAGGCAGTGGGAAAGAGATGAAACAGTTTCTATTGCTGCCAAAGCAACTTTACATTTGTCTTGAAATTAAATGTATAACGGTCTATGGCACAATATGTAGACAATATGGCCAAGTGATTTGATTAGAATTGTAGAGGTCATCCTGCCACTTCACTGGACATCTCAGGGTGTTCTCTGGCATATGTATCAAATGCAGCTAATCCTTCATGTCCTGGACATTATGAGTTGAGGCTTCATTGATTTGACTTCTTTGCACATCCCCTGTTGGTGGATCATTACTATACCTTGCTTTTTGGTTTGCAGTTTTAAAAATGATGTAACACAGATGTCTATCAGTCACATTCTGCAAAAGCAGTCAAGTAGGCTATACATGAAGCTTGTTCAGTGGGATAATATAAACTGATGCATATAAATGAAAAATATTAATGTTTTCTTTCCTATTTATCACTCATTGTGAATAGATGGTCCTTGTTAATGCCTGTTGACTAATCTTAGTGATGCAGAGACCTCTAGTGGAAAAAAACAGGCTGCACAGGGCACACTATAAACAACAACTTAGATATAATTTTAAGGATAAAGGGGAAAAACTAAAATACATCTGTATCTTGCTATTTACTTGAACCTCAGTAGGTTTTGGTATTTTCCAGAAGTTATTATGCCTCTGGCTTGTCTAAAGGATTATCAATGTAGACTAATTTCCTCAAGTAATTGTACAATAAACTAATTTAATACAAATGTCACAGTCCATAACCTCAACTGGAAGGGGGTGAAAAAATTACAGTATTTTAGATTAGATTTCAAAAGTGGAAGGTTAAGCAGGTGACTCCTGCTGTCTGCATGAGAGTCCAGATTAAATATAGCAGTTTGCAAATGCAGGTGCAGTTTTTGGACTACACATGACATCTTGATTGTTATTAGAATCTAACTCTGTTTTATAAAGCTTTCAACCTCTGTTGGGAATCAGCTGCAAAACAAAGGACAATTAAATTTTCAAAGTGAAATTAAGGAATTCATTACAGTAATTAAGAAAGTTTATGTGGTTGGGATACCTGTGTGTCTTTTAAAATGCTATAGTTAAGAAATGTAACCAGATCCTATGACAACAAACAACAGTGCAAGAACAGTGTGAGGTGCAATTGAAAAGTGCCAAACCTTTTCTAATGGCATCTGGAAGGTCACCAAACAGTTTGATGTACATCTTTACAGTGGCCATAGGAAAGTGAGCTTTAGTTACACTGACACTGATGTGCCTCTTTCTCCTCTTTCATCTGCTATCAACCTTCCATTTTCCTACATGATGAATGAGGGGTATCTTGTGGTAAACTTTACTCTTATATTACAGTTGGCAACAAATGGTGGAAGCATTTGACATGACATACAGGAGTTACTAAAGTGCACAGGGCATGGCCCTGAGCACTCACTGAACACTGATGATGATGAAGTAATTAAGCCATCAAACTGGACACCCTGGACAAAAAAATCCCCCAAGGTGTCAAACAATTCTCTGAGACTCCATTTGTCTGCTCTTTTGAAGTTCAGGTTTCTTTCTTCATGACCGGTAAGTTTGTTTGACATTACATCATGATTGGGAACCTAAGCACCAACAGTGTTTAAACATTACTGATTGAGTAAATAATAAAAAAGTATTAACACCTACATTGGTTTAAGTCATTGAGGTTTAACTTTTGGTTCAAGAAAATAACACAAAACACAGAAGGGGTGGAGCTACTCATTCGCAGCAGTATTTATTTTTTTCATTAATGTTATACGAATTATTGTGTTATTGTTCCATTGTAACTTTAAAATAATTAATAAATGAATGACACATCACATCATTTGAGAGAAAAAAATCAGAATGCAATATTTGTATGTATGGTCAGTCTTTATCTGTCTGTCGAGTTTGTCATCCAGGGTAGGAAAAAATATATATTTTTTTGTTTATCTTTATTATGGGTAATGTCTCTGTTGCAGTCTTAAACTACAATAACATGACTGTTAAAATGTACACGTATAGCTAATGTCTTATTTTGATCAAAAAATCCCTGGATAATTTCATTAGCTCAACTTCAGTCTTGAATAGCTGTCAGACAGAGTGGTCCTAGTGCCTTGAAGTTGGTGCAGTCAAGGCTTCTGTAGAACTTGTTGCGCGGGCCTAGGAGACAGCCAGTGTCTGTCCTTGTTCCTGTGTGCGGACCCACGCGCGTCTCGGCCTCAGTCATGCATTACTGCCTGGCGCCGCGGCCTCTCCACTTCCACAACATCAGGTGTAATGTTACTGTTTGTTGTGGCCTCACAACACTAATAATGAGTCTGGAAAACAATGTTGATGGTAAAGCTGTTCAACATCACCTCAGATCACTCAACCCCCGAGGACTTGTGTGCTGATTAAGTGGCTTTACATCGCTGACCGGACGGTTTAGGCTGGACGTTGCGTAAAAAAGTCCCTTTTGAAAAAGTTTAATATATCAAATGTTGGTTTATGTGTCTCAGTGTATTTTTTATATAGGCCTAATGCTATGGCAATGTCTGAGATGTAGTTTCAGTTCAAACCCTTACATAGACCAAAGCATGTCTATATGTCACAAAAGTCTATAGTAAAATAATATAGACTATAGTGTGCTGTCTAATTAATGGGCCAATGGAGCGAAGAGCGTGCGTTTGGAGTGGTAGTTTTGTAAGGTGAGAAGACCATGGACGTTGGGTGTTGGCTCGTATTGTTGAAGGAGGGTAACACATATCTCAACCCTGATCTGTAGTTGGACCTTGATTCAACCCTTCCCAGGCCCTGACACCAGTCAGTCAGTGAGTGGACGGACAACTCTGCGCACACAGCATCTCAGGCTCAAATCTCGCGCGTAAAATCAGAGAGCCCAAAGATCTTTCCTCTTAGGACTGGGATGTATTCCGGTGCAACAAGCTCCACGCCTTTTTCTGTAAAGGACATTTTAAAGTTAGAACATGACTTTGAGAATGAGTTCTTACTGACTGACCAAGTTGTTCCTATAAATCATCACTCGCATCACGGCGCCTCCAAAGACTTCTACGAGCTGCAGCCGAGGCCGCCTCAGCTCGAGATGCACGAAAAGACAGACTATGACAAAACAGCAGCGCAAGAGGACATGCAGAAATTCGGTAAGACAATAAGAGTTTCAGTTAGGCGTGAAATGACCGCTTTGCACGTTAATTTAATACAACACCTTAAACAGAATTGTCAGCAGTGAACATGCATTATAAGTGATGGATTTGACTCAGATATAACTCAAATAGTATAGGCCTTTAATACAAAATAAAAAGAATTACATGGATTATTATGGATTATTAAAACATTTTTGTTCAGATAAATTGAGCCTACTCTACATGTTTAATATTTAGCTTGTTTAGCTTTTTTAATTACTGTTTTCATTTTAACTAGTCCCAGAAAACTATCGTGGATTTATAACAGCAAAATGAACACTTACGAAAAGACAAAAAGAAAGAATGGATTACTGTTTCACGTTTACTGCAGAAGGCCTCTGTAGTAGTTGTGTGACTGGGTATTAAGGCTATTTTTTTTGTCTTTGTACAGATATGAGCGCTCTGGACGCTTCCCCGGACGCTAACCAGACTATGAAAAGCAAAGGCCGGGCGCGCAGAAAACCCCGCGTGCTCTTCTCGCAGGTCCAGGTGTCCGAGCTCGAGCGGCGCTTCCGGCAGCAGCGCTACCTGTCCGCCACGGAGCGCGAACAGCTGGCACAAGTCCTCAAACTCACGTCCACACAAGTCAAGATCTGGTTCCAGAACCGGAGGTATAAATGCAAGCGACAGCGCCAAGACCAGTCTCTGGAGCTCACGGGCTTCCCCAGCGCCCCGAGGAGGGTGGCCGTGCCAGTGCTCGTGCGGGACGGGAAGCTATGCAGCCCTGGATCTCACTCAACAGCGTACAACGTGTCGCTGGGACATTATAACCCCGTGGTAAGTTACAGGAACGGCAGTTTCTATGGTTACAGTTACCACGGGGTGCAGACTTCAGTGACAGGCCCCGGGGCTTACGGGCATCTGTCCGAGGCGGTGAACTCCGAGGGGCCCTTCAGCCACAGACACTTGCACAGCGCGAGAGGTCCAGTCTGAACTCTACGGTGCTGTTTTTGTGATGTATTTTTTTACATTAATATTATTCTTTTATTTACATTATAAGAAATAAAAAACTTCCCTGCACTCGGTATACAAGAGTGTTATTTAATAATAAATATTCCACATTTTCCCTGGTTAAATAGGCCTCTGTGGCCAACGTGTCTCAGAATAGCATCAAAATAATATTAAGGCAATGTTATGGGGCAGAGGAACTCTTCATTCTTATGTTGCCTAACAAGAAGAAGCCTAGCTCATTGAAGGAATTTATTTCAGTGGCGACTAAGGTCCTAGTTAGGCCTAGGCCTATGTCAAAGATAAAATACAATTTTAACATATTATCAACTTTTCCCATCCTTTTTGAAAAGCTGATAGGTCTATTTCAATTTTTTTGTATCTAAGGAAAGCAGCAATGGACATGTCAGCAGTCAGTCATGAGAAGGACAACATCACACTAACATGCCGAACCTCCGCGTGCGTAAAAGCAGAGAGGTTTTTTTTTTGGCCATGGCATGGTCAAAATATTAAGCTATAGCTTGTGGTAGGACTCTCGTTTTGAAAAATGTTGGTCAAACATCTAAAGTGCCAATGACAGAAACAGAATAAAGTGGCCAGACTATTGGGCTCATTTCTGTAAAGTTTGTTTTTATTTATTGACGTTACACAACCACTTTTAACTTCTTGCCACGTCTGCGTGCTAAACCCTTTCAAATGGTTTAAAAACACTTTTACAGTGGAATAATTTGGTATTCAAGAGACATAGCATATATTTCCCCTGATGTAACCTACGTGTCTGTGAAGAAACATAACGTGGTGCGTAAATAACACGCGGTTGTAACCGTAGCGTTGCACTCGTAGCCATCATAAGCCTACTCGAATACCTAAATGCAATTTAAGCCCACGGAAACAACACGACGAAGCACTAGAAAACAGAAGTTGCAGTGTTTATCCAAGGCAGCCATCAAACGTTAATGGATGGTGTGACATCTGACCTGGCAGGACAGCTCTATCAAACTGAGCTCATTATTGTCCCATTCACAAATCCGCTGATAAGGCCTGAGAGCTTGTCCCGTTCCAACTTTGCTTAGTAAACAAAGCTGCAGACTGAGTGGCTCTGTAACTTTTTCACTTTACCTTTCAATCAAACAGGAACCAGTTCAAGTCAAACCTGTCAGTAATGGATAATCCACAGATAAACACATGCCAAAATATCAAAAATATAGGCTATTACTTATGGGCTTTCCGTAGACGGAATGTTATCTTATTTATTGTGCAGTAGCATATTCAAACCTTACGGAGTAAACTTGAGGCAGGTAGCCTAGAGCAAAGGATAGAGGAGCATAATCTCTAGATAAAGTGAAGTTACAGACTCAGAGGAGACTAAAGACATAGAATTGACAGTGTGTATCATTGTGAGGTTTATAGTTAGAGAAACGACAGAAGACAGTCAAGATTACCAACATAACAGTGTATTCATAAGAGTCAGTGTAAGTCTTGGTTTGACATGACGAGACATGGCTATCAATGAAAGCCTCATTATGGTTTACTTTAAAAGGTTTTAGCTCATCCACAACATTACGTCATGTCAAAACGGAAGACAAATCATCTGTGATTTTGTAATAACATCCTCTTGGTTCTAAAACTGGTTATCTGTTGTTTATGATAGACACTGAGATTATTCAAAAGTCCCCTTTTCTTTGTCCAGTCACCAAACTGGGGTTGAAAACATTCTTCAAAAAATAATTTTGGACAAGGAATTTAAACCTAAAGACAAAAAAATTTAAAACGTACTTGTTTATGGCCATTGCTGCCACACGGGGACATGAGTTCCCTCCAGTGGACAAGCGACACTTTAGAAGATAATATTACTTAATAGACTTTTCAGATGATGCAGATGATGGGTAGTACCTTAGCCATTCAATACATATATATATATATATATATATATATATATATATATATATATATATATATATATATATATATATATTTGTATTAATTCCCTAACTTTTTTTAAGGAAAAGACAAGTGAACAAACACATATAGCCCAGCACAGTTCAGTTCAAGAGACCAACCAATTTTGTAAATGAAAATGTATAAAGTAGTCAAACTGGCTTCACTGATAACAATCATAATCAGCCCCATCTGCACAATCCATAGAAGTGTAAAACATTGTGTAATAATCCAGTCAAAAGATATAACACCAATGCTGCTATAGTTATGCTTTTGACAATGCTTGCTATGCTTTTGACTACAGCCCAATCCCTAATCAGACACTGTTAGGACAGATAAACAAGAGACGACTGACAGAATTATTTCAGTATCAACTTAGAGAAAACATTACTGGCAAATATCTCACACAGACAAATGCTTTTCTGGGCTCAATGGACAGATGTTTTACTATAACACATCTAATGCAGGACAAAACTTTTAGAAAATGTTGTAAGTTCAACTGTCATTGTTTCCAGATTGGCAGGATGTCATTTTGTATAGTTTCTGTTGTTGAATAAATAATCCACTGACATAGATAAGAGTTTTGACATGAGTATGACAGAGTATGGAATGTATTTTAAGTCAGAGGTAATGTATTTTAGCAAACAATGTGCAGAGACAGTCACAGACAGGTGAAGCCTATCACCTAGATAATCTAAATGCTGTGTTGACAGGACAGCAGCTAATGCTTAAGAAGAGCCTCAAGGCATTTCAAGGAGCTGACTACATGTCCAACCGATTACAAAGAGGAAGAAAATATTTAAAACAGCTGTGTGCTCATGAAAGCCCTTATAATTACGGTTTACAGGTGCATCAAATTATTGTATTCAAGTGCTGTATTGTTTATTAATCAAAAGGGTTGGTGGTAAGTAAGTGGTGGGAGTTGTCAGTGTCTGGACCACAGACAGATCATGTGTATCATCCTAAAATACGTGAACTCCCAAAGGGGTTGCGACGCAACCAGAATCTCCAGCAGAAATGTCAACAAAATAAAGTGACAGAACAATAGCTGCGTCCGCTCAGGAGCCGGCCAAAATGTGAGACCAACTCTTTAGTGACCTACGGAGCAGCTTCCACACCAGCCGGAGACTAAAAGGCAACATTAGGGCAACAACTCAACTAGTTTATATTTGGCAACTTTGCTGGACTGGAAAAAAAATAAAGAAGTAGAAATAATAAACAGGGAATGATCTTGAGCCACTTAGTTAGTGGTTGTTAACCACATGGTTCACATAAACAAACAAACACATCATGACTAATTTTGTAATTTGTATATAGTGTAAAAAAGCTATATAAATAATGATAAAACAGTGGGTCTAATATCAAAACATACATTTCTAAATTCTAAAATATAGTACATTCTGTCCTTTAGATCTGTGTTCATTCATTGTGTGTTTGCTTTTATTAATACATTTTTGAAAGATTTTAAATGGTAAAACAAATAGTAGTTGCTTAAAGTGAAAGTCACTTGGCCCGCCTCCTCTACTTGTTGGTGCAGTCACTGGCCCTCCCCGGCACTTGTATAAATTCAGACTGTTACTCTGAGCGGAGACACTTCACCCTTTGCATGCCTTCAGGCACAGAGAGGACCATACTCCTTTGGATTTGTGGATTAAAAATGTCTGGTGTCAAACCTCTAACGTCCTTCCTTATTGAAGACATTCTTGCGTTTAAGGACAGCACACAAGTTAACAACAAGAGGTGTTTACAGAAAATAGACAGATGTTCACAGTGGAAAGAGGAGTTTAAGCAGCTCTCGGAGCAACATTGTTCTTCTGACACAGCAGTTGACATGCAGACAGGTGAGTCACTTCCAAAATAGGCTTCATTGATGGGTATGACTTCATTAAAAAAGTAAAGCTTGTGTTGAGAAACAGGATACAATAGTATTTTGGCAATCACCCATGAAACAGTAACAGACAGTATGTACTACTGTACAGTATGTGTTATTTTCAATGTATTGACAGAAGCTTACTTGTTTTTCTCAGAGATGCTGGATGCTCCCTGTCCCAGCTCTTTAGAGGCCTCCAGTCTCACATCCAACGGGAAGCAGAGGCGCTCCAGAGCTGCATTTACTCATCTACAAGTGATGGAACTCGAAAAAAAGTTTAACCATCAGAAATACCTGTCAGCTCCAGAGAGGGCTCACTTAGCCAGTGCATTGAGACTAACAGAGACACAGGTGAAAATTTGGTTTCAGAACCGCAGATACAAGACCAAGCGCAAGCAACAAACAGAGTTCTCTAAGGACATGTGTCATGTGGAAGAAATGGTCTTGAGAGACAATTTTGTGAGATCAGCCCTTCTCACGTCCTACTGCAAAGCATATCATTACAGTCCATATCTATGGGACAATGGTGGCCCATGGGGTCCAACATTATTGTGAAGTTATTAATACTTTCTCTATCATATTATACTATTTTATATTCTTCTTCTGACATTGTAAATTAAATATTAAAAACAGAAGCCTTCCAAAATGATGATGCATTCTTTGTACTTACGCCCAAGATAACATAGTAAGTATACAGATGTGAAAATGTGTCAATCACTTTATTACCTAATTATATAGTTATTAGTCTAGTTAACATGGTAACATCCTACTACCCATGTGCAACACCTAGTCTTTCATTTAGTCTTTCCTCATGAAGTGATAAGATTTTAGTGAGAGCAGACTGATCATAGAAATGTGGGCTGCAAAATGACTTAAATTCTTTTAAGAGGTCTTTGGCTGATTAGATGGATATGCTCTGGTTTTTGTGGGTCATGTCTTATCTAAGACACTTTGGCATGTTGTGGAGAATCAGCCAAGTGTCTTGTGTGCAGTGCTAACATAACCAGTTTGTTAGCATGATTCATGCTGTGGGATGTGATAAAGTGTCACAATAGTCTGAACAAAAAATGTCAAGGGGTGAAAAATAGACCTATTTTTGAACTCACAATATAATATAAAATAAAAATATATTTAATGCTTTGTATATGTGTCCTTCAGTTTGTCATTATAAATCAGTGAAATCGTTTAATTTCTTGTCTAAGTTTAAATTTGGATAAAGTTGGATAACTCTTCCATAAGTTAGCGCCTGCCTTACTTAGTTTATTGATTCATGACAACATTATATATTAGATAAAGCCAACATTGTGAGTAGAACTTTGTGCAGGTGGCTGACTCATCACAGAGTCACCTGGTAATCTCACTGGATTTAAGTCTTTAAGAAGGAGAGGCATGTGTGTGGGATTAAACTGTTATAATCAAAGGGCAGATGACTGATAAAAATGATAATGGAAGACTGAAGTGCCAATGTGACTTAGAGGACAGATCAGTTTTAATGGAATGTTTCAGAAACTATTCCAAACAAATTGGTTTCACTTAAAAACTGACATAAACATATAGTAACACATTTACAAGTCAAGTGAGAATGATTATTAGTTAGTTTCTTCAATAAATGGAGCTCTTATCCGTATAATCAGATCCACCATTGAGTTTATGGCTTTGGAGTAAACAGGTAATTAGACATGAAGAGGGCACCGATAGCATCTGTTTTGACGGCAGTGAGAATCTGACAGTGTCTCTCAGCCATATACAGACACGCTCATCAGATAAAGGAGAAGTTTAAGGTTGCAAGAACTATGATTATTGTACTTGGTATTGTAATCCCTGCACTTCCGCAGGCTAAAAAAGACACGGTACGTTGGTTCACAAATACAACAAACTAAAAACAACATCATCTTGTCAGTTTCCTTTTTCTTTTTGCAACGGGGTGTGTATTTTATCTTTGCTGCTGGCACCTGGATTAACAAGATTCTGAAGATGCAAAAAATCTAATATCCTAAACATGTTTTATAGAACTAGTCATCTCCATACTTACATCTATGTTGCCATTATTTAAATTATTTATTGTACCATACCCTCAATGATTTGCAGATTTAATGGCAGTAAATCCTTAAATCTACCGTAAGAGCTGGAGGACCACAAAAAACCTGTGTATCAAACATTAGCATGTTAGCAAAAGAAACAGCCATGACATGAGCATTAGCTTGTTGGAGGACTAAGACCTTAACCTTAATTAACGGCAACCTAGGCAGAAAAGACACATTAATATCCATCAGTATTGTCCTCTTTTCTCAATAAAAAAATTACCTTGAGCCTTTTTAGAGGGGCAGCTAATTTAAAAGACATGTTTACTTGCTCAGTTAAACCTTTTCCATTTTTACCGCCTTTTTTCAATATTAAGAGCCCGGAAGCCCGCCAATTGGGCATGAGCAGCAACACCCACATCTAGCCATTTACATTTACTCCAAACACAGACCAAATGGCAAGTAAACAAAAACAGGTGGTACCAAACTCTGCCATGTTGTGCCAAATGGAGACTGCCTGACCATTTCATACTAAAACCTTAATGGTTTTGGTTTGTTTCAATTATAGAAGAATTATAGTTGGTGCAGGTTGTGTTGACATGTGAGGCTGTGATTTGAAATAGTGTTTGAGTGTTTGATATTTTTTTAGGTGGAAATTTTTTGGGGCTATTTAAACCCTTTAAAACCTACCCTGTTTTTTGGTGTGCCTGCTCGAAAATGACATGTCCACAAATTGTGTAAATTGACTGTATCTATGTAACTATAAGGTATATTTCAATAATTCGGATTTATTGGAAAATAAAGGGGGCCCTTGTGAGATTTTCCAGAATTTGCATGTTAAAGTATTAGAATAAATCAAAATGAAAAACAGTTAAAGGAGCGTTATGGAAGATCCCCGTAAACGAGCAAGCACGCGCATTACATCATGTCCGCTGAAACAGCGCGGGAGATTCAATCCCGAAACCTTCTCATTGAATTTTCGGTGCAGGGCAGGCTTACAGAAGAAACCGCGCTGTTGTTAATGCATGTATGGGTTAGAATTTTTTTTTGTTTGAACCATTAAAACTTCCGTAATGCCTCTGCTAATTCACGCTAATTGCGCTAAACAGGAAATACTTTTTCAAAATAAGTGCGCCATATAAAAACAGGAAGTCAGACATTATTAAGATAAAATAGGACAATATGTTAAATAAATTACCAGAAGTATTTCTAGCAATCATAAAGTGTACTCTTGGTTATTCACATTTACATTTGGGTTTTACACAATGGTGCTGTTGTTGTTTCACTGTTGCTTCTCACTGTTGCCTCTCAGACAGAAGGTCCAGGGTGGAGTTTGCATGTTCTCCCTGTGTTCGGGTGGGTTTCCTCCGGGTACTCCAGTTTTTCCCACCTAGATCAAAACATGCTGGGTGCCCCCTGGTGTGGCTGCCGACAATGAATTTTCCCTCTGGGATAATAATAATTAAAATGCCAGGCAAGCCTAGCTTCTTGAGAAGTAATAGTGTGGTCATGCAGCCCTGGTGGTTTTCTTCAAGGTGGCCAAAGATGCTTTGAAAAACATGTAGATCTCCTAAAAGATAGAGCAAAAACCAAAGCCAACCATAAAGACAGCCTTTGTTCGTGATTCAATATGCCATGACTAGCTGACAAATTCGCAAGAGTTGATAAGGTGCTTTGGGTTTCTTCTCATAAACTTCTTTCAATAATGTAATTCAATCCCTCATGTTACAATTCCTGGGGATCAGCTGTTTATCTTCTCCCATCAGCAGATACATACTGCTGCATCCATCCTATGTGATGCGTAACATGGATTATATGACTGCTTGTCCAATGTTCTTATCCTGAGTATCAAAATGTGCTAGGACATTTAACTTTAGATTAAAACATGACAAGGACAGAAGACATGGGCTGAGGGTCTGTTTATTGTGTGTTTCAGATAAACAGGCTTTAGCTGAACAAGGGCAAAAACTAAACCATGAGTGTACGTGTCCTGGAGCAGGTTTGTTTGGAATAACGTTCAGCAATGTCTGCATCTCACAATCACATCTGTCTAAATGAGTCACCATTATACACCATTTGATTTTCAGTCCAACATTTGGCAGCTTTAAATAAACAATTGAACAAAAGTGCTTGGATTGACAAGATACTGAAAATTCCAAAATGGCAGAGCATTTTATTTATTTATTTCAGATATGAGGACAACTGTTAAAACAAAGACATGCAGCCATAATGTTCAGTTTTAGTGACCTAAGCAAGCTGAGAAATGCCTTTTAAATAGAGTTTTTGGTTGAGACGTGCTTAGTACAAAATATGAATTGTGAATTGTACTCAATGTTATTGATGTAACACTTTTATTCTTCACAATTTTATAATTTTGAGTAAAGTCTTGTACAGTAAATATCAATGCCAAAACGGATCAATCCAACTGGCAGGTGAAACAAGAGTCTCTTATCAGAGCAGGAATATTACTGTGCAGAGGTCAGGGTGTATCTTGTAGGAAAAAAAATACCTTATAAACAACTCACCTAAACTCAATGAGATGGAGATGGTGGCCATAATGGATACTTATGTGCTCTAGATCATGAATGCACATATACATTTTTGATGTGGGGTACTTATTATTTTCCTGTCACATACAATCAGCAGCCACTTTAGTAGGTACACCTTTGAGGAGTTGAGGTACAGTTTTGGCGGTTTGAATACCCTGGGGAGCAACTCTAGCCACAGTCTACCTGTGCTATGGAGAGGGATGCATCAAGAAGGGCATCTGGCATAAAAACATTGCTAAGCTACTTATGTGAGCTTCTTTGCAGTGGTGACCCCTGGATTGGGATAAGCTGAAAGGCAGTTACTATTGACAGGATAGTATCACACAGATGTTGCAGATTTTTTGGCTGCACATATGATGTAAATCTTTGATTTCACCAATTCCCAAAAGTGCTCTATTTTATTGAGATCTGGTGACCGTGGAGGCCATTGAAGTAAAGTAAACAAATTTTCAAGTTCAAGAAACCAATTTGAGATAGTATGAATTTTGTGAAATAGTGTCTCATCCTGCTGTAAAGAGACATCAGAACTGCATCTCATTTAATATTTTTTTCTTGTTAGTAAAAATCTCTGTAGATCAAGTGTTTAAATTACTCAGAACCAAGAAACAGCTGTCTATCGCCACAAAGCCGCAGTTTAGCTAACATACTGTGCCTGGTTTTAAACTTTATTGTTTAGGTTATATGTAAGCCACGGTAACCTTTGTCATATTTCTGTTTTAGTAATTCATTCATTTACAGTATTTAATTCAAATAAACTACTGGAGAGGAGATTTTTTGTCCAATCGTCAAACCTCAGATTCAGGAGGAATGCAGTTTTCATCCCAGTCGTGGAACACTGGACCAGCTCTATACCCTTTCCATGTTCAGGAGACTTTTACCAACCAGTCCACTTTTGGCTGTGTCCCTTGGAACCCTGTGGGGGGTGCTCTGGGAGTATGGGGTCTGGTACCAATGCCTCCTAAATGCCTCCCTGCGGAGGTGTTCTAGGCACGTCCCACCGGGAGGAAGTTCTAGGACATGCTGGAGAGATCCCCGGAGGAGCTAGAGAAAGTGTCTAGGGAGCGGAAAGTCTTGGCGTCTCTGCTTAGACTGCTGCCCCCGTGACCCGGCCCCGGATAAGCAGAAGAAGATGGATTGATCAATGGATAATGTAGGCTACTGGTGAATCACAATAATAAAATCATATTTAATTACACCAATATGTGTTGCCTGTCTCCATTAATCAGATCAACAAGAAAAGGATATTTAGATAGTTACCCACTTAAAACTTGCCGTCTCTTGCTGCAAACCTACTGCACACAGTAACGACAATACACACATTTGCCCTTAAGATAGGGAGGGTTGTTGTTAATATAGTTGAGCAATACCGCCCTCTAGTGGCAGTCTGCCTCCCCCTACCCTCTGTAATTAACAAGGGAGCTTATTGCTCAACCCAACATAACTGAATGAGCTCAAAAGTAGACATTTAATTTTTCATCAATGTATAACAAACTCAGTGTCAAATATAGAGGCAACAGAACACATAAGACACACACAGCTCAGCTCACCCGCATCTTTATTTTCGCTCCAGTTTTACAAACTGTAGCAACAAAACAACCATTTGTTTTTGCATGGTATTAGCTTTAAAGCATTTCCGGTCAGGAGAATGCATTTTTAAAAATCACATAAAAACTGTGCGTAAATAGCAGGAAAATATTCAACACAGACTACCATCTCTTGTCTAATTTCATCTATGGGCACACTTATAACTACAACTTCTAAATATGCATTTTACAACATTTCATTAAGCAAGATTTACTAAAACCACAACAGATCCAGTAGCAAAGTTAGTAAAATCGTTTTTTTTTCTTGTTGTTCAAAGGGAGTCCTCTGGCTCCAGAAAAAATACAGAACAGAATTTGAACTTCAAATGACAGAATTTAAATAAAAAAAAAAAAAAAAAAAAAAAAAAGCATAAATTGAAAATTCGTAGAATATAAAGAAGATCTTTGGTGTCTGGGCTGAGATTGCTGGAGTCTAACTAACTCTCTGAATTGGATATATATATAAAAATAAAAATAAATCCATAATTGTGAATAAATAAATTAGCCTTCTCGCTGGAGTATACCAATATTTACAGGAATGTCCTAACGACCCAGTGGGAAATAATCAGGAAGCTGGGAGTAGCTGGAAGCACACAGAAAATATGTAAATATAACAGGACAATTGGGAAAAAGGAAAATACTTATTAGCAGTAATAAGTGTTGCCTGACATTGGCCAACGGGATTCAATATGTAACGTGTATTGTATCCAAAGTATCCAATGTATTAAATAAAAAAAAATAAAACACTGTCTGTTACGGCCCCTATGGGAATAGATGTGATAATGGCACAATACAATGGAGCTACTCCAATACAGTGATCACAAAAAAAATAAAAAGTAGTATTAAAATATATATGAATATTCATAGTCTAGATGCCTGTTTCTGACCAGGTAGGCTACTCTTCTTGTGCGTGATTCAAGAACATTGTAGTTTTGTATTCTAACAAGGACAATAACAGGACATCAGACTCTTGCAAAACTCTCAGTTTAGAGGCATTGTGTTTTCTCAGGAAGAAGGAAACAGGTGGAGCTTAGCCTGTATAGTGAAAAGAAAAAAACTTGTTGAGAAAACACAATCCAGATGGCCATAGGTTGACCATTAGATTCTAATGTCTAAAAAAAGGTAACGCCACCTTTATTATTTATGGAGCACTTTAAAATGTGCAACTGGTACGTTGCTGAAGACAGATTGGAATGTGTTCTCATAGTTCAATATAAATACTCAATGAAATAATGTAACCAAACAGCATTCATAAAACACAAATCATGGAAATATGACAAAATAAATATAAAGTTCCTAAGTTTAAACATCTTCCAAGTTCTCACCAAATGTAGAAATGCATGTGACTCGGGGAACACATTGAAAACCTTTCATTTTCTATCTGACATTTTCTTAGTTGCAGAAAAACTTGCATGTGCATCATTACTTAAGGCGCACAAAACAACTAGGTTGTAAAGTGAGCAATAGGACATTCCGACACACCTCGACCACAGAGACTTTCATATTAGATAATAGACCATGCAACTTCCTTATTTTGGAAGCTACACTTAAGCAAAATGCTTCTCTCACTTACTTCCCATTAGAAAGGGCCTGGGCTTCCGCAAGGTGCTGCTTTGTTAGAAAGTATTTAAAGAACTCGTACACTGACCAAGCGATGGCAGTGGAGGGCATCTGATATATAATGCGGGCTTGTACCCCTTTAAAGAAGGCTGCCAGGCCACCAAGCCGGTACACTGTCCTGAAGGTGTTAGCCATCCCGCTTAAGTGGCCACTAATGTTCATGGAGCTAAGTGCAACATTCTCTTGAGTGTTGAGCAACGTTTTACAAACATCAAGTGGAGTGGTCACTGCTGCAGAAACAGCACCTGCTGCTGCACCAGACACTATGTGAGTACCAGGATGGTAAAGTCTGTCAGGGTTCAGTTGTTCCTGCATCAGTTCATATGTAATAAAGTGAACAGCCTGAAAGGGAATGTTCATGGTCAGCTGTGTGCTGTAGCTGCGATAAAAGGCTCCAATGCCTTCATTACGCGTTACTGTTTGGACACAATCCCAAAGGCCCCGATAAGGTGAGTTGTACATCTGCATCCTTTGCTTAACCACTAAACCATGGGAAAAAGAAAACAGTCAATTTTAAATAGTATATTTAAATTGAATTCATCGTATTCATTATTCAGATGAGTAATTCATATTTTACTACCTTCAGCTGGATTCATTAGAGCATCATGAAGAACAGTGGCCACACTACCTGCCACACCTGTGAACACATTTTTATGTTAAGCTAATGTTATGTAAAATTGCAGTTTGACTCAAATCTAACAGTGTCACTAACATTATGCGAATGCTCTTAAAATTTTGACATGTTTTGTTTCTGCAAATATTGTTTTCAAAATGAGTAAAGTCTACTGTCTTTTTCGGTGACGAAAATTGCAGTCTCCTTTTGAATGTGCCAAACTGCTGAAGAAATGTAGAAACTCGTACCATTTGCTAAATGACTGTTGCGTCCATTCTGAATAACATCACTTAGTGAGCGTTTTACTTTTTCATAGCAGGCAAAGTACAGAGCATGGGCAGGCCCTGCTCCTAACATAGTGATGTTAAGGCCCCTAAATGGTCTGAAGATCCCTTCAGTCCGGATAATCCTTTTGAGAGCTTCATACACACTCCTGTATTGTGCATTTGGGTCTGGCTGCAAGCTCTGCATCCGTGTCTTAAACAAAACAGAAAGAGATTTAACATTAGAACAGTTATTTTAGTTTGTACTGATGACTCTGATGGCTTGAAGAGGGCATCTGTTGAGGGTCACATTGTAATCTTCTGCTGTTTTTTTTCAGTAAGAGCTAAGATCTCTCAGCAGCAATGATGCCCTGTTTAAATAAAATGTTTAAATGAAATGAGCCTCAGAGCTAGTATGGGAAGCAATGGCTATCATGCCAAGTTCTTTAGACAGCCCAAAGTGTATTTTTGTTTGTGAAGACATTTGGAGCTTGTTCAGGAGATAGACCATGTCCTCCTCCTCAGTATGTTCCTTTGGGTTTCCTTCCTTCAGTTGAACAAGAATGTATCAATTACTTTTCCATTAAAGATTTGAGAATTATGGGGATCCAAACTTGGTAAACGACTTACTAGATAATTTACTTATCATTGACATTTGAATTAGCATAGTTTTTTAAAAAAGTGTTATTTTTAAGATTTTACACACATATGTTTTTAGTCGAGGTGCCTGGTGGTCAGGGTGAATGGTGACAGAGTGGTCAGTCATGTCTCTAAAAAAAACGCCCTGCAGTTATCTGCCGATTATCCAGGGTGTACCCCCAAAGCTTCTAGAATAGACTCCAGCCCCCTGCAACCTGTAAAAGTTGTAGAAAAAGACTGAATAAACACTAAATTACATTATATTCTTTTATTTATATTAAATTCATTTTCCAGTTTCCATTTTGACAGGCTTGCTTGGCTTGTTCTGAAACTTTATTTTACTAATCACAATGACAGAGGAGGGAATACATTCACACCCACTTAGTAAGGCGGACTCAAAATGTGCACAGACATGATAAGACCACCCCTAACCTTTAATATAGACTACTCCCTGGCTTCTTCAAAAGCATGATGTCTAGAGAGATTGTAAATTTGATCATTGTTCAAAATGTTTGTTAGCACTCTTATTATTATGAATACTAATTAAATAAGTAACTTATTATTATCATTTATTTTAATTGTCTATTTTTGGTTATTAAAATGTCAAATGAACAGTACTGACAATATAATGACTTTGTGGGAAGTGTGTTTATTAAGTTTTATCCATGAAACGTTTGAAACCAGCTAAATGGCCCCTAATGTTAGCACAACACTACATTGTTAGAAAACAATAGCATAGAAGACAAAGGGTTTGGGAGCAAAGTTCACAATTAAACAATTAAAGTTTTTCTATTTCTTTGTAGACTCAGCAGTTCTTATTTCCAAAAAGCTCTTTACTCAATTTTGCCTTAGACAGTTAGACTTATTAATATTTAATAATAATAATAATAATAATAATAATAATTAGAGGATAGTGTTAATAATTATTATTATTAACACTAGCCTCTAAAATAATAGACTGCATTATAATATAGATGCACAGGGTTCTGAAATTGAAAGGCCAACAGTGTCCTATAAAAGTAGTTATAACTCACAGGGCAAGGCAAGGTTATGTTCGTTTTAAGTGTCAAGCCCGTCTGACAGTTGTGGTCAAGTTAAACGCTTTACTAAAAACTTATGAAATCTATGGAAAACGCATAAAACAAAAGCATACTTTTTAAAAATTGTCTAATCAAGTTATAAATGTCATGTTCCAAACTTTATTTCAAAGCAGCCGAGTTTGACATCTCAAGTGCACTAACGGCGCTAACAATATAAGTACTTACAGCAAATCGAAACAGATGTGTAGCAGCTTGTTTTAGATAATCTCGACATTTTTTATTGTGTCTGATTATGGTAACTGGCAAAACTAGATTGTTCAGTTCAGTTCTGGCACACATGCTGCGTGAGTAAATTGGCTAACATTGAAGCTAACTAAAGACGGGCTGCTTCACTGGTTTCCTGTTACAGCTGCTTGAAGTTAGCAGCGCTCTGTAGCCTCTTAATAATGAGTGCCCTTCAGAGGCTGGAACAATCAGGACAGTGTTGTCGATTGTGTGAGCGTTACCTTGACAGAGTCCACGGGGTACATCACAGTGTGCTCCAGTATGCCTGCCACGGCTCCCGCTGTCATGTGGGTCGTTACTGGGACATGAGGTGGCAAGCTCTCGTAGTCCTCATCACTATTCGAACCAGCCTGGTCTTTGCTTTTGACCTGAGACATTTCAAGTGTTGCCACCACTCCGTCCGAGCGTAACTCCATGCGTGGGGAGCTCTTGACAGTTGTTCTTATGTTTTAGATAACTCTGGGAGAGGTCTCGTCGGCATGCATATCCACAACATCATAACGATAGACTGCGGGACCCACCGCCAATGCGACGTCACTGAGAGGGCGTGTCCTGCTCGCTATCATCCAATCGCGTTACAGATACGTGAAATGTGGGTCGTTTCATTGTTTGTAATAGCCAATCAGAAGTTCTCCTGGTGTTGTAGTTCAATCCGTAACTGTTTTAGGCTGGGCACTTCTGAATGGGTTTGTCACAATCATTTGAGGACACGAAAGATCAAGGATCAACATTTACAAGAAAACAATGGTCTATACTAAAAAAAAGTTTAATCTCAGTGTTCCTTACAAAAACATAAGTTAAATCAACCTATTAGTCATTTTTTCAGAATCTCTCTTTATTCAATTTTATTCACCAGACGTTGATTACAAAAGAACCAATGAGTAGGACTAAATGCAGTGCCATATATTGTTCAGAACATGATCCCTTAAGGCCTACACACAAAGCAATGTGCAGTGTCACTGAGGGAGTGCCAAGTAAGCAGCACTGAAAAGTATAAGTGACTCAACACTGGACACAATTCCTACCACTAAATTCCTAAAGTAATTTTTAAAATAATTTTCAAATTAAAGAGCTGAAGTCAAAAGACAAACAACAGAAGGCAGATATAAGTTTCAGTGGGATTTTATAGAATTTTGCACACAAGGCAGAGCAACCATCAAAGATAAGACAAACTGAACATAACTGAAACATAATAAACATTTATTTAGATTCATCTGTGCAAACATATATGCATTAATGGACCATGTGCTGTGCGCTCATTTACAGTTCAAAGTCATACCAGTGACACGACAGCTTCTGAAAAGAAGACCCGACAAAACCCATCTCCGAAGAGTTTTTCCTGACAGTGACAAGACATACAGTATAGAATATTGCACTAGAAGAGCTAATAAAGTCTTAGTCTGACAAATTTAAATAGGAAACAAAACAACAGAAAACACATGTATAGAACTGTCCTGTTGAGTACTGCAGGTCTTTCTTCATAATGCAGGTGTACGCCTATCAGTAATTGAATTGTATTGCATTTGAGGTTTGTGTAAAAATGCTGACTGCCTATTGCATGTCAACTACAAATGTGATCATGCAATGTACATAAGGCAACAATAAGTCAAAGTACCATACATAAATTAAATGTGCAGTTCACAAAGGCCTTTTGGGAAATCAGTTTTAAAAAAAAAAAAAAAAAAAAAAAATGTGTATATATATATATATATATATATACATATTATATATACATATTACATATTATATATATATATATATGTATATATTATATATATATATATATATATATATATATATATATATATATATATATATATATATATATATATATATATATTTTTATTTTTTTAAATAAGACTAAAGGCAGCCACGTTTAAAAGTGGCAAAAATATAATGTTCAGAAAAAAGCAATAATTTAACATAACTTAAAAACAAAATTTGATGTTGGCTCAGTGGACTAAACAGATCTCCCTCAAAAGCCATTGTGTACCATTTCAAATGTACCATTTCTCAAAAATTGAGCACGTAGGATGGATAGATTTCAAAAGCTTGTCCAACAAGCAGATGAATTAAAGAAAATGAGTGAGATTGGCTTTGGAAAGTCAGGCTTGCTGTCCAGACTTTACGCTCTACAAAGTTTAGAGGTTAATAGGCAGTGTGGGTGAGCCAAGGCCTGCTTCCAACCATGTTGCTGAAGAGGATGGGCTGCAATGCTGAGCGGTGCGCCGATGGATTCGTCGAAGTCGTAGTAAGTATAGCATAATTGATAACAGCACAATGAAGAAACAAGCCAGGAATAAGTAGTGGTTGTTGACAAAAGAGAAGCTGTGCCGCCAGTGGGAATGTAATCCTTTCAGACTTTCCTGTTGGATGTCCCTAAAAAGACGCATAAATTATTTGTTAAGACTCATTTAGGGATCCTCAAATTGATCCTTAGGGTTAGCAGTGCAAATTTTAATCTGGAAAAACTATGAAGTTTTTGGAATACAAGTTATATTTGCAAATGACCCAAATAATGATTGCTGTCAAAACACAACTTTTTGTCTTGGCAGTAAAAAAAATGTCCATAAAGGATGATATGACTTGATCTTACCTCAAAGGCAGAAACCTTGTCCTGTAAAGTATTGCTCCTAGAGTCCACTGGACCTCCTTATCATAAACTAAGAGGGCAGTCTTTAAATTTTTGTAATTGCTTGGAAAAGAGAAGCCTGTGTGCAGTACTTCATACATCCATGCTGATTTAAAACACTGGTACCTGAAAATATAAACACAGCCTGATAAAAACTATGATATTCATAGCAAGCCTAATTTTCAAAGAATATGATAAGCTTCAAAAAAAGGTATTCATTCATGCAACTCACTTGAGTCTATGAAGATCAGCATGTGAGGCATACAATCCAGAGTCAAATCGTTCCCTCAGTGTCTTCCACCGGGTGGCACAATAGTTCTGTTTATGCAAAAAAAAATTTAAAATAAAAATAAGACATGATATGGTATAGTGATTCTACAAATGAAAGAGTCAAAATTAAAACAGTGCAAGAATAAATACTGAAAGGAATTTCACCTTAGCAGCCTGTAAATACTTGGTAGCTTCATAATCTCCTCCCATTCGCAACACATCTTCAGTACAATAGTAGAATTCTGAGAAGCCATAAAACTGGCTGTTGCTGTAGTCAATGGCTGGTTGATAGACACCGCTGAGGGACGTTTGAGTCTCATTGCTTCTGTTAAGATACGGCTGAAGGAGTTGTCTGCATTGATCAAAATCCCCTGTGCCTCTTAGATAGAACTTTTGCGTCGAGGGCCCGATCACATCCTCAATGTCAGTGGGTAGACAGGGGTCAAGGAGAGGAGACTCTGTGGTTTCACCAACATGCTGACCTAAAAGCCTAAATAAAAAATAGTAAAAGTCATAAGTAATAGAGTGTAAATAACAGGTTAACAAATACAAAAGACAATTGTTGGCATCTCTTACATGTTACGAGTGATTGTATTTCTTATTATATTCTCTTCATATCTTTGACGTGCTGCATTTCCACCAAAACCCAAGAATGTGGACACGTAAACACGATAAACATGCTCTGTGCGATGCACATCACAACCCAAGTTGAATTCAGCGAGTAAGTTTTTTGCAACTTCCTCCTACAGACAAAAAATGTAATTAGAACTAAAAGAAAATTGCTGCTAAACATTAGGAAACAAAAGCAGAAATGAACTACAAATTTATCTGAGAAAATACATTATTATTATACTATTCATGATAGTAAAACTTTGTGTTCATGTTTTTAGTGGGAAAGTACAATGTTAACATCATAATAAACATGTTTAACCCATCTAACCCTCTGCTTATTGTGAATGTTCAATGGTAACACCCTTTTTTCCTTTTCTTTCAGTCATGCAGCAGTCTCACAGTGATGAATAGAGAGCAGTTCATCTCCACGAGATAGAAATGGTGCATTAAAGGTTTAATCAGGAAATGATAGTGAGAAGTTGAGGAGGGAGAAGAACAAACAGTGAGCAACAAAAAACAATGACAGCGCAAAACAGAATTGATTGTGGATAATAACCTGCTGTGGAGAAGCAAAGCTTACAGTTTTGGGGACTTCATATGCGATCTGTGTGGAGACACCACCCATGTCCAAGACACCAGCAGTCCTTTTCCTCATCACTGCCTCCTGCTGATCGCTGCCAGGGACATTAACCTCAACAACAGGTTCCCCATCTCAAGATTTGGCAGGAAACGGAGACAAAAAAAATTAATTTGTCTCTTTTAGAAAACACAGATGAAGCTTTCAAAAAAAACTTCCACAGGTCTTTACCATTGTGCACATGGTTAAACCGTCCAAGGACAAAGTTGATTCCAATCCATGCATAAACACCTAAATTATGAAGGTAAATTAGAGTTATTGTATAAATAAATGACTAATGCTCCCTAAGTGAGCCTTTAAATATCAAATAAAAACACAATCTCACTGTGTGTATACCAATATTTAAGATGTAGTGTTTTTTAGCATGTAATACTTATAAATGTTAACTAGTTCACCTTCTTGTTTTCCAGATATAACTTCCACATGAGAATCAGAGAAAAGAAAGTTGAAGTGCACTGGGATATCTGTTCGCAGATCCTCCAGAAGTGCTTCTTGTTGACTGATTTTAAAGTTTGAAGAAAAACGTGTCAAATAAATTCTTTAAAGTGTCACTCACCACAATGAGGCTAAACTATTTTAGTTACAAAAATATACCTCTCAGGCAGTATTCTCATTCCAGCAGTGCACAAAATGTACAGGGGTGTTTCTTGGTGCTTATTTTTAGGAATATGTTGGGCTGCAAAGCTTAACAGTGGATAGATATAATCACTGGCTTTTTCAGGTGTTACAGCCAGTTCAGAGATACCTAGAAAACAAATCACATATTCACATTGTAAAGTGGGAAAATGAGTGTATTATTGTTTTGGTTTGCAGCACGGTATCCTACCTGGTTTTATTTTCATGACCACTGGTTTGCGGTGTTCATCTCTCATTTGCCGGATGTCCAACAACTCATGGGGGTTACCATTGTGCTGGGGCCAGCAATACACAAACACTCTAGAGCCACTGCTGCCACAGTCCACCACCAGGCCATAATTCAGGTTGGGGTTACTTGTGTCAGTTGCATCGATATCAGTCACCCTTGCCAAATGCCTGTAACTTTAACAGTAAAATGTGTTCATTACGTCAACGTTACTAGTAAAAACAATTAGTTTGTATACCTGTGAAAATGATTTTCCTTTGAGAGCCAGCTGACAGGACCCTTTCCAGTTACAAGCAGCAGGTAAAGAAGCCCTATGACACCAAAAACCAGTCCACTGAAAATCAGCTGTCTAATTGAAGGGACTAAAAGTCGGGGAAGAGCCTGGGATGGTAGGCTGAAATGCCACGCAGCTGGGAAGAGGCATGAAAAGCTTATCCTGTCAACATAAATAAGACAAAAGTGGATGATTATGCACTGTCAGAGTTAAGACATAAGACATAAGACCAACAACGACAAACTACCTTCCCATGATCAAGATTGTCGTCAACGTCAATTAACTTGCCATCGTCCTAGTAGAGAGATCTGGTTCTTTCCACCTCCCCATCCCGTTTCTGTGACTTAAATTCATTAACTGTAAAGAAAGTACATGTTAAACATGTAGTTCGTCTAATTTGGTAAAGTTTTGACCTTGCCACTTCAAGGCCCAGTATTTTGTAAAAGGGGCTCAGGAGAAAATTAGGCACAGGTAAGTGTATGACTGCTAATGGAGTCAGGATAAACACTTGTTTTTAAACAAGGCTTCTGACTAGGACTGAGCTGACAACTATCTCCTAGTTATGTATCCACGTTAAATAAACGTATCCATGGTAAATAAATACTCTTACAGTAGAGTTTTTTATTTTATTTATTTTTACTAATTAACTCTTTCAACTGATAATGTTTTGCCAGTGTCATAACAAAACTGTTGAAAATAACAACCATCTATGCTGGTATTGCTTAAGTTACATGTATTGGCTGTTGAAATTAACATTTTCGTAAAGTGAAAGCGCTAACGACAAGTCTTTTACCTCAAATCACATCATAGAGTTTTAACACCTTTTACGTACTCACGAAATAGGCAGAAACGTAATCTTTACCTCAATAAACATGATCATTGGACATTTCTGTGCCACCAGATGCTAACTGCTGGCTAAAGGCTAGCGAGTATGTGGCAGGTTTCGACGGTGTGACGTGACGTGTTGACGCAACTGTGGTGCATTTGGTTTTGATATTGGAACCGCCCGAATGAAACCAAGCCTTGTACAAATCTACAAATCGTACAAATGCAAAAAATTAACTCCGCCCAACACGTTTTTCTTCTTTTCTGTGAGCAGCAACCAGCGGTATGGTGCATTAACGCCATCTATTGGGATGAATACTGTTCACGTAAGTTTGAACTATTTCCAGCTCAAGTGTGTTTCTGTAATGTAGGCCTGACTGTTCTACCATGTTAATAATTTCTACCATCCATGTTAATAATTTATTTTATTTCATTTATATGTATACATTTTTTGTTAATATAATACTTAGTTACCATGTTGTCATGTAGCCTATGTCTATGTCTCTTATGTAAAAGTATTAATGAATTCTATAATCTTCAGTAAATTATAGCAGTCTTATTTAGTAAAAATAGTAACTTTTATTACACATTTCAGACATACTGCAAATCACCACATACAAATCTATTAAGATACTCAACAGTAAAGTATGTCAACCTTACATTGTTTTTACTAAAGTCAAATGTGTAGGCTACTTTATAATTAAGCATAATGTTTATACTGGAGCTTAACTTGATCATTCACAGCCCTCATTATTTATTATTTACACATTTTAAAATAAACACAAGAAAACCTTTAACAATAACCACAAAAATACAAAATCACTAACTACACTTTTGTAGTTAAGTATTAAAAGTATTTAAAAGGCAATTTTTTTCTGAATATCAAGAACTACTACAACCATTGAACTTGAACATTACCATACCTGGTACACTCCATCCACTGAGAACAACTAATTTCCCAGCAATAACTGACATTCACATACTTCAGTCTTTTGCAATGCTTGATTAAATTCTTCACTGTTATCATTTGGACATCAGTTCTTTGTAAGTCAAAGTGTTGTACATGTCCTAATGGCAGAGAATCCCTCTGGTGGATGTTGCCATTGTGTATTACATCTTGCAAAGCACAGTTCAAAGGACAAGGCAAGGAGACTAATCTGATCTTCTGAAGTAAAGGTGAGTGTGCCAGAAGACACCTTAGTATTGCCTTTAAGGGCATCCATGACATGTTAGGCTTCATTTGGCTATGCTCGTAGGAGAAACTGCAAAGATAAATGAAAATAAAAAATTAAGGATTGGAAAAAAAAAATAACAATGATTGTTGAGCCCAAATTTTGTACTTTTAATTCACAAATGCTAAGAATTTGTGAAAATACAAGGTTTAAAGTTTCCGTGCAATAAATATCTTTAATAATTGATATAATTTAACATAAAACGTACTTAAGCGTGAGCAGCCGGAGGTTAGAAAGCTGTATCAGATTCCAATCTATGTGTTGATCGTTGACATCTTCTTCTTGGTCTAATCCGTTATGATCATGTTCAGCAGAGATGGCCAGTTCTGTGAGTTTAGGACAAGTCTGAAGGACTTTCAACAGCAACGAATCAGGAGAGGTTTTAACCCCCTCCAAAGTGAGTGAGACCAAAGAGGAACCTACAACATGCATGGTGCCAAGCAGATCGTTAATGAATCCTGAATATTGTAATGACAGGCTCTTCAGCTGGCCAGAGAAACTCTGAAGTCCCTTAGTTAATTGTACCCCTTCAGGTACTCCTTTAGTATCAGGAAAATCTGCATTGACAGATATACAGTGGATGTCTGGACATAACTGACCCAAACTAGCCAGTGACTCGCAAGACAATACCCTGACATCTCTCAGCCTTAGAGTTACGTGATCCCCACTTTCCATTTTCTTTCCTTGCATATGATGTTTATTTGGCTCTACTACATTATTTGTATCTTCCTCACTGTCACTAACAAAATCCTTACAAAATAGTTCATTGTAATGTTCGCTTTCCTCTCCATCCTCCTCAATTTCTCTTGCAGTACTGCTGCTTTTCCAACTACATTGGCCCTGCCTCTGTATCCACTGTTTGCACACTTCCTCCAACCTAGGAAGTCCTTCTTTGTTAGTAAACTCATCTGTCTGATCAAAATTTCCATTCAAAATAAGATGGCAGGCTTGTGCCAGGCCCTCTATGGCTATTTTTTCCAAACCATGGAGTGTGAGAAGGAGGTAGGCTGCTACTGCAAAAGCATCACATTCTTGTTCCCCAAAACCAATATCAAAAGCCAATAGACTGTTGAGGGGAAGAGGAGACAGAGAAGAAATGGTTGCTCCAGAGGTACTGCAATAAGTTGATGTTGAGGAGACACAGCTTTCTTT
This sequence comes from Neodontobutis hainanensis, assembly GCA_024349245.1. NCBI lineage: Eukaryota > Metazoa > Chordata > Actinopteri > Gobiiformes > Odontobutidae > Neodontobutis > Neodontobutis hainanensis. The sequence continues at coordinate 947,794 of JALDNG010000007.1, forward strand.
GTTGCCAGGGACGAAAGAAGCACCTCCCCCAAGAGGTAGTAGTGCAGAAGGGGAGAGCAAATGACAACGAGATAGGTCTAGATGGCGCAGCAGAGTACAGTTTTGGGCAACTGCCCTAACTACACTTTTATCACAAGATGTTCCAGCCAGAGAGAGTGAGCGCAGTTTGGGTAAACAATGCAGAGTTTGTGAAAGGACTTTTGAAGGCAGTTGCTGGGCTCCGGAAAAATCCAGATGGGAAAGAAGCTGCAATAAGTACAACAACACACATAAAAATACATATTACAAAAGAATATATAGCACATAGAAATGGCACCGGACGCCACACTTGTTATTAATAATACAAGCCAAGAATCAAACACTGAATGTTTCACCTGGCAACGTGCAGCTATCTGGGCACAAACTGCAGAAGAGGCCAGACTGGGACAGTTATCAAGAGACAAACTACGTAGTTGGGGGACCAAAAGCAGATCAAGTGCCCCCCGGGACAGTTTTTTTCTGGTACACAGCAGCATCAGTAGCTCCTCAACAAGCTCAGCACCTGAAGGGAAAAAGACACTCTCACAACTACCCTCATTTGTTATTATTGGTCACATAAATTTCAACATGATATATCAAGAAATGAACTATGTGCAGTATTAAACACTCACATAAGAAGTTGAATGGCCCCATGATGTGTCTAAACAAGTACTGATCTAAGTACTTCTCAGCATAGTCTTTCACCCATATTGCATTCATGTTGTCAGCCAGGCTAAGGAGACACATTTGAGTCAATGAAAGGACACAGCCATTATCATCTGTGGTCCTGCAGTTCTTCATCCACCAAGGATTCTTCTTCTGTCTGGGTTGTTTTTTTCTTTTTCCTCCATTTGAGGCTCCGTACAGAGGCATTCAGGTTTGTCAGTGCTAGAGGTTAAAAAAAAAAAAAAAAAAAAAAAAAAAAAAAAAAACATTAAAAATAGAGATTCTAGCATAATTGTATAACCCTTCATTTGTGGTAGTCATGTACAATATAGACTGTAAATGTAAAATAATCATATTCCTTTGTTCCTAGGCGTAAGTGATATTTTTAGGTGCAGTAGGCCTATGTTGAAGCTGCATAGGAGGTAAGCTATTGTATATAGCCTACTCAACTCTGAGTTTTTAATTCTAACTTTAGCTATTCGTAGTTTTTTTTTACAAACAAGTAAAAAAAAACTCAATTAACAAACAAGTTAATTGATCAACTTATTATTTTCAGCCAGCGATTGGTAATCGGAAATTTGTTCAAATAAGTTAGCTACGGATAAGCATCTAAAAGGAAGCGCGTTATTTAGGTTATCTATTAAAAAGTATTTCTATTGTGGTACCACTTACCTAGCCAAAAAAAAAAAAGCTATATGTTTGCAACGACCGCTTGTAGGAGTGTACAGCAAACAAACCTACCTTTGCTCGATGTAACAACTTTACTTCCTGTTATTTTGGGTTAACTTAGCCCTGCGAATTGTTTCTCAGGCAATACTTCTGGCAGGAGGAACATTTTTATTATAATCTCTATCGAAGTTTGTAAGAAAATACAGCGACAAATACACAGCTCATACGTAAACTATCTTTTGAGTTTCATTACTGAGAGGACTTATGACCAACACAAACCAGGGGTCAACTGACATAAGTGTTTTCAATGTTCACATTGTCAGTGTCAGGGATTTATTTCTTTGATCAGATGTAGTGCTAAAAAGCTGCAACAGCACTATGACTTCAGTATTTCATTTATAAGCTACTGGGCAAAAAAGATAAACTCCTCAATGTCTCTAGATCTACCCTAAAGTTGGTCAATTCAATTATATATAGGGAAATGTTATCCAATGCAGACATGAAGATGCTTTTTCATGGGTATATTTTTCACTTGACTTTTCTAATGACCGTTTTAACAAATCTGATCTTAATTTTCTTTGGACAGTCCAAAATGCTGCAGCAAGGCAGTTAAAATGAACCTGAATACACTTTGTGTTTATTTTTTTTATTATTAGTAATTCATAAAGACAAACCAGATGTCTCTGTCGATCCTCTAATGTGTGTACGGAGACCTTCCCGGTAAAGCATCATGTAGATACCAACACCACAAATATCAATTTGCACCCACTGCACATGCTCTATTTTAAGTGTGGTCAGTGGACTGTGGCAGTTCGCTGGCTATCGGACCCCTTTTTCATCTGACAAATCCATATGTCTGATCATTATTTGACATTAAAACTACTCATTTATTTCTAAAATAATTCTTTATTTCAATCCAATCCCATTTGAAAAATAAAGGCACCTCATCTTGACAAGTCAGTGCATCTCATTGCCCATCATGCTCTGATAAGCAATACACACAGAGACATCATAATAATTATTACATGGAACCGTTTCACATTTGTATGACATTTGTTTGACAGCTGCATTACAAAATGCAGTACTGATGCACAAACATTCCCTTGTTTTGGTAAAAGAGTTCCTAAATTTCAAATGATGGTATATGGCCTCTCCAACTGCCGCCAAACGCAGCAGCATAATGACACTAACAACATGAAGAGTTTTGACTTCAACTAGAATGACCATAGATTATATGAATGCTACATTGAATGGAGTGTAATATGGTTTAAGAATATTATTACAGATGAATATATACACTGTGTTTGTTTTGCTATTTAAAAACAAAACGTCCAAAGTCAATGTGTAACAAAACAAGTACAATAGCCATTAATAATTTCCTATATTTTAAAGGTCAGAAAAGCTTCTGCACACTGTCCCAATTCCCATTTAAATATTTATTTGAACAATATGTTGGTCCAACTCCATCTGGTATCATTGACTTTTAAGGTGTGCAGAGAGAATCAAACTCCAAGGACTATATTTTAAAGCTCCAGCACATTATTGTGCTAAAACTGTGGTATCTTGAATCAACAAAGATGTGTGGAGAAATAGATTTGACTACATTTCTGAATCTGTGAATGGTACGACCTTCCTGCCGGCCACAAACACCTCTACAATGTTCCGATCATCACCTGGAAAAGTGAAGAAAACGGGTCAGAGGTCCATCAAAATCAAACCAAGTTATGAAAAGAAACACTCACCCAAATTTAGGAACTTTTCCAAAAGAACCTGTAATTAAAACAGAAAAAATACCATCAGTGTTCCAGGTAATGAGTGTTGCAATGAATGTTTTTTCATAACACCTATATTTACGTCTGTGACACCAACCTTTGGTCCTTCAGGCTGTATCAGATCAATGGGTCCTCCAGGCACAACCATATTCACCCTCAGAGCATCAAAGTCTTTGCCAACTTCAAAGTTTCCTGTTTGGCCATCCAGGGATAATGCTGATGGGGAAAATGTAAAGTACATTCCTGAACTGTTTTCTAGATGTAATATTTTATCAAAATAACAGTGTAACAGTGATTTGAAATAAAGTGCTTATTGGAACTGAGTAAAGTGTAATCAAAAATAGACATGAAAAACCTTATTTATGTATTTTTATTTATTCTTGGCTTGACTTTTCTAATGCCCTTTTACCCACAACTTAACTTAACTTGGTAATTCTCAATGACATTCCAGATAAGTCTCTGTCCGTTCATGTCCACAATGCTGCAAAATAGGCTTTTCTTTCTTTTTATTTCTAACCCAGTGATTTTATGCTTTACATAATTTTTTTAAAGTTTAACTAGACTGAAGGGTTTAAGTCACCCCGTGTCTGGAAATTTAATTTTTTACAGCTCATTTGACCTGCTGTTTATTTTTACATACTGAGCCTCACAGGAACCCTACCATGCCTCCTTCATCCACCCAAAATCTTTGAATGACACTGAGGCTTCTATTGTGCATCACCAAGGGCGCCTGGGGCCTCTGCTGTTCCAGGACTATTAGTCACAATAAACACATGCTGAGGACTGTGAACAAAACACTCTAGTCAGAAAAAATAAATAAGAGTGAAAGTAAGATCCTCAAACCAATCAAATCTGATTTCACCCCTCTGTAAGCAGATAATCAAACAGACATACATATCAGAACCACGATTTAACAAGTATTTGAATCAAATAATTAAAAACCTATTATTTGCTTCAGCTTAAGTTTTTCAAAGAAAGAGTCTTGTGTTGCTTATGTCTTTTAATGGATTCGTACTAAATAACATTTTCAACAGGCTGTGTAAACTTTCCTAGTGTATGTTATATATATATATATATATATATGCCATATAAAAAAATAAAATATAAACTTCGGTGCTTGTCTTGAAACCTACCTTGGCTGCCTCCAAGTGTGGCTAGTCTGAAGGCCTCCTCAAAGGAGAGAGGGTCCAGTTCTGGGTGTTGTATGGCCAAGACCTTAGATGAATCCAGAGCTCTCCTTATGGCATTCAGTATAGAAGCAGAATATCCACCTGCCACATCTAGCAATGCACCATAAATGTTGACAGATTCATACTGTAGGTTTTATAGAAATGCACTCTAGCCTAATACATTTACAAATTTTACTCAATTTTCTGAAATATTTTCTGTCAGTTTTATTTCTTAGACTAAACTGATGAGCAGATGTGAAACTGATAGCTCTCTGCAGAGATAGTTACGTAACAGTCCTAAGTAACATATTAAACTGTTAATAGCTGCTACTGCCTCCTTCTCGTGTGTGCCATAGTGTACTGTAATTATTCTTACCTGTTCCCAGCCCCAGCTTCACTTTGTGTTTCAAGACATTTTGTACATTCAATATACCACTGCATAATCTGGACAAGGAAAGAAATTTTCAATATTTAAACTTGGGCTTTCTCTGACAGATTACACACTATACAAAACAAAAATTAAACATCAATATACTCACGAGATGTTGGAGTTTGGACAGTGAGACAAAGATGCTCCTTTCTCTCTGAACAATGACAACTCTTTGTCACTGAGGTGACAGCCATGAGCCATCACTGTCTGTAAAATTGTAATATTGTGACCAGTATGAAAAGTGTTTTTATGTTTTTATCCGTGTGCATTCAAATGAACCTTGTCAGTTAGCAGGTTATATGTGTGGTAGACGTCTGTATAGGATGAAGAGTCAGGAAACAGTTCCTTTACAAGTTTAACTTCTTCTTGGTTTTCACTAATGTGACTCTGTGGACACAATAGCAAGGTAAACACTAAGTGGGTTAATGGAGAAGAATATAGACACTCTAGATGAATACAGTTTTACAAAGCATTGAATACACTCTGGTTAGCTCAATTCTTTATCCAGTGTGTAGGGAAAAACCAGCTGTCTCTGATAACAGGTCCCAGTGGATGCAGCCTGGTTCGGTTGCCACAGAAAAGTCACCTGAATGTGCAGATTGTTATTTTTGGCTATTTCTCCCAGCTGTCCTAGTAAGGCTCCTGTGCAAGATGGAGCAAAGCGTGGGGTCACCACTGGTTTTACAAGAGGATACTGGAAAACACACATTGAAAAAGAAAAAGCTGCATCATAGATTAAACTGTTAAGTACACTGTATATGATGTCACATTAAGTTTACCTTCTTGTTCAATAGTTCAGATATAAACCTTTAAAGTAGAAAACAATCATAGGTTTTAGTCAGATATTAAATTTAACACACATATAGTACATGACAGTTCAATGAAGACACCCACCGACAGGTTTCCTCTTGAGACTCCTGAAGTGTTTCTTTGTAGTGTTTCACAGAATTGTTTCTGTCCATACACACTTTACCCACCAACGCACGCTGACCAAAGTCATCTACAAAAGATAAAATATGATATGATTGTGACCATCAACTACTTTTGTGCATTACACATTCCCATTGTCATCAATAATCTACTGCTGCTAGTTTTGTTGCATGTAATCTTCTAAATGTTCTTGAAAAACAACACTTGTCTAATCTAGTATTAACATGATTATAGAAATGAAGGATGGAAGATTTTCTTCAAAAGCTAAATTAGGCTATGGCAGAGAAAACAAAATGTCTGCTTCAAGACTAAGACAGGCTCATCAGTTGCCAGGTAACTGCTAAACAAGTGTCTTGGTACCAGGCAATCCCCGTAGAACAAGTGTAAACCACCATGTCTACTAAATGCCGACAAGAGAAGAAAACTAGAACAAAAGATCAGATTTCAATAAATCTAATGAAACACTAGACTTTAAAAGATACCAGGTGCATAAAACGATAACCTTTGGGTTTGTAAGTATCTCAGTAAACGTTTTAATTCACATTTCTTAAATATCCACCACCAGCATAGAAATTGTAACTAAATAACTGTGAGCTATTGGTATACAAACAGCATTTCACAACAGGGCAAAGATTAAGGTTGAATGACCCTGATAGCACAGAATGACTGCACTGTCTGAGGTTATGCTCTCTGGCTCATGGCCTTTGCATTATGTAAAGCTTGCACTATAACGAAAATGACATCAAAGTGACCAAATACACAGAAAATATATAAGAAATACATATTTGTATTAATGCATTTTCTTATTTACATAAATATGCATCAACTTGTCCTGTGTTTTAGTCAGACATTAAGTAACAATTCCTGTGGCTGTGTGTGTGTTCTGTTTGTGTTTTTCTTACGAGCAATCTGGCCCAGCAGGAGAGAGGCGTCTGTGTGTATAGTGGCAAAGTAACAAGCAGTGGTTGTCCCGTTTCTCAGGGTGCGTTTCTGTAAAGGGTATAGGCACATAAAAAAGTGTTATTTAAATATTTCTTTAAGCCACTAATTGCTTTGCCATTCTTCTTAACCAACAGGCATTTAAGTATGTACAGAAATTACCACTCAAAGGTTTTCTGCAGGCACACATACAAACTTACCACAATTTGTTTGTAGACCTTGCGAGCAAAGTCTAAATCTTTGAACTGTGATTCCACAGGAAAAGTGTAAGTGTTCAACCACTGTAACAAAGGCATATCCAAAGCTGTGCCAGCGTAACTGTACTGGGAGGCATGGATGTGAGTATCCACCATTCCTGGCATGAAGAACTCACTAGATTAAAAAAAGCCACAAGGTTTAGTCAAAATGATTAAGTGACTATACTAATGTGTAAACTAACAAGTTCAAATAAAATACAGTTTTCTACTGTAATTGTCCAGAGGACTGGATTTGGCCTGCTGACTTAGTTATTTGAGCATGGGACAGCAAAGAAGGCAACGCTCCTTATCTCCGCTCTGAACCCAGCGGACTGTGCGCAAAGGTAGAGGGAGCGCGCGACTGAACTGTATCATTAATATGAAGCTACTTAATTCAAACTCTTAAAGAAGTTGCTCTGAAGTAAAAGCCATAGACTCTTGTTGGACGCTGTACTCAGTGTAAAGGCCGTGTTTATAGTGGGACAGGTGCGCGACTGAGCTCAGAGTTGGTTTCACTTTAACCATGGAGATCTAACAAGCTCTACATTCTCTTTCTCTGCGGACAAGTTTGACAAGTTGGCACGATCATTAAATTCCACCATCGCTTTCCATTAGATAACTAGTTGACCCAATCAACAATGTATTTCACCATTTAAGATGAAGAAACTTTCACATTTTGGTAGCCCGACTCGAAAAAGCAATAGTCCCGGGACGTCGCGATAATGCGAGCCCTGCATTGTGTAAGTTACAGTGTATGGCTTGATTTATTTTTATTGCTTTCATAGCAGCACAAAGATAATAAAAATTAAACCTACTGTTGTGTCAAGTGGATGACATCAGACGGACTGAAATCTACAGCCAGTTTGGACAGATCTTCGCCTTTTCCAATGAAAGCGATCTGTATTAAAGTTCCAATAAAGATGTGTTCAGATAAAAGACCTCTACTATTTTCATTTTTTACATTATTTGACAAAAAAGCTAAGAATCTTGGGACAAACCTTTCCCTCGCTGTCTACTCCTAGAAGTCCATCTTCCAGGATCTGTAGCGCGCTGTGCTGAGTCGAGTGCACAAATGTGCCCCTGAATACGCGCGCAATACCCGTTTTGTTCCCGCTGGCCATCTCCTCGGGAAAAGTCGGTGTCAACAGTGGCTGTGTTGACGCCGCAGCAGAGCAGCGGGTTTTGTCAGCTGGTGCTTTAAACACGGTGCACTAAAAGGCAAAACTCCACCTGACAGGGAAGACACTGCGCAGCCAATAAGAGCGCGCCCATACAGACTGAGCGTTCATGTGTCCGCCTCTCTGGGACTGTACACCAGTGTGCCCTTATCTGAAGCTGAGAGTTTTTATGACCCCGTGGCCTTCTACATCTGGAGTTGCATAAGAACCTGATTTGATGTAAGAGAAGTAGGCTATCTTTTATTGATGTCTTACTTTATTGCTCAAGATGCACATGAGAAGTGGAAAGCGAAGCCATCTGATGCCGTTTAAACGAGGAATGCAGAAAAGACACAATTATGTGTTGCAGAATATTTGTGTACTGTACCATCTTCGTCACAGAACCGCACAAAGTAACTTTTTGTATAAAAGCAAAAAGACAGAGGACGTAGAACTGACTGCAGTATTTGAATATTTGGAAAGGGAGCAAGAGGCAACAAAAACGGGCTTTTTACTTTATCTGTCTAACATAAGCTACTTGAAAAAAATGCAGGTCTATAGCGCTATTAAGGCTATATTTTATGTTAGTATTACCTGGCTACTCGTGTAAAGTTGTGGCAGGCTTTTTGACTTTTGACTTGTCTTTTGGTAGGTTTTCTAAAAAATTGCCAACACATTTCTGAAATAATTTATGGTAAAAAGACATTACAGTAAATAATAAAAAACCTCAACATTATGAGACATTTTGAGAATAAATCTTACAACAGCATATTTCAAGGTTCCCTGTTGGCACACTATCCTCTGTGTGGCCTACTCATCATTGATCCTCTTTTCTTACAATCATGTTTGTGTAGTCATGGTTACTGATTTTCCCTTTTTGCATCTGAAAGGGGCTATTGTAGAAGAATAGAGGCTATGATCTAGAAGTAAGAATAGGTCAATAACTAAATTTTACTTATACATAATAACACATTGTATAGCCTGCTGGTTAACTGGCCATTTCAATTGATTTATTTAACCCTCACAACTACATTTCAATTGATTTAACCAGATTTGAAAAGCCCCATTAACAATGTTTGAACATATTAGAAATACTAAACTTTAAAATGATGATGTTCTTGTGTTGTTGTGGAGCAATTCATTCATTAAATTGTGTGTCTAGCAAATCTTTTGTCAAGCTGTTTGTGAAATATCAGGTCTGTAATACTAACAGTAGCATAATCACCACTACTTTTACTCCACTAGGTGTTTTATTAAAGGTTAAATCCGTGTCCAACTTTTAGTCTTGAGATTTATATTTATATCATGTCTTTTTTGGCACGCTGCACCCTGGTTACCACGAGTTCAAAGTGATGAACAATGGTCATGCGTATGTATCAGAACTAAACCATGTGAGCAATAATCACACACTACACAAAGGGAAATCCAGTGAAATTACTCATTCTGTTATTCATAGGCCATGATGTGATGTCTCAAAGAAGAAAGAAAAAAAAACACTTCTTTGACAAAATAATTGACACTGGAAATTTACGCAACAACATGGAAATTTTCAGTAAAAAATAAAATGCACGCACGGATTCTACACAGTTAGCAGTCTATATTTGACAACTAGTCTTTGCCAGCAGGGGGAATACAGAGAGGGGCATTTAAAAGTTTACATACACTGGTAGAATTTGTGTTTTTTACCCAAATTACCCTGTTCAAAAGTTTACATACCCCAGTCTTTTGTGGTAGCTGTTTTCTCAGATAGTAAAGCTGCCTATTCTTCTTGGCAAAAAGTTTCCAGTTCCTGTAAATTCTTGGGCTGTCTTGCAATTGCATGAACTGTACGTTTGAGATCTTCCCAGAGTGGCTCAATGATATTGAGGTCAGGAGACTGAGATGACCAGTCCAGAACCTTCATTTTATGCTGCTGTAGCCAATGACAGGTTGACTTGACCTTGTGCTTTGGATTGTTGTTGGAACGTCCAAGTAGGCCCCATGCACAGCTTCCGGACTGATGAGTGCAAAATTTTCTTCTTATAACATGCTGCATTCATCTTGCCATCAATTTTGACCAAGTTTCCTGTGCCTTTGTAGCTCACACATCTCCAAAACATCAGTGATCCACCTCCATGTTTCACAGCAGGAATGGTGTACCTTTTATCACAGGCCTTGTTGACCTCTCCAAATGTAATGTTTACGGTTGTGACCAAAAAGTTCAATTTTGGTTTCATCACTCCAAATGACTTTGTTCCAGAAGTTTTGAGGCTTGTCTCTGTGCTGTTTGGCAATTTGTAAGTAGGATGCTTCATGGCATTTGTGTAGTAATGGCTTTCTTCTATAGCGACTTAACCGTGCAGCCCATTTGTCTTTAATTGCTTCCTTATTGTGCATCTTGAAACAGACAGATCACTTTTTTCACACAGTCTTGTAATTTAGCTGAAGTTATTTGTGTTTTTTCCTGAATAGATTTTCTGGCAGTTGTGGCTTAAACTTTTGTTGGTTTGGTTTCAACAGAATCCCACATTTTAAACACTGCTGATTGGTATTCTCAATTCCTTGGAAATCTTTTTACATCCCTTTCCTGGTTTATACAGTTCAATTACCTTTTCCCACAAATCCTTTGCCAATTGTTTTGCTTTCCCCATGACTCAGAAACATCAGTACAGCACTGGATGAGAGATGCAAGGGTCTGTCAGGAGCCCAGAAACTCACTGACCTTTTACACACACACTGATTACAAGCAACAGAGTACAGGTGAGAACGGTTACTTTTAGTAGCCATTCAAACCTGTTTGTGTCAACTTGTGTGCATTTATCAGGCCCAAATCCCCAGGGTATGTTGTTAGGGAAATTATATATATATATAGTTATGAATTACTGTTTGCTCCTAATCCTGTTCAGGTCATGTCAGTCCTCCTCATGTCATGTCCTTCATGCTAATCCAAACATAGACATAGACTTAACTTGCCAAGGCCTGGGAACTGTCATGGTGGGTGTAAACAATACACCTCCTTCCACTGATTGTACGGCATGATATAAAATCTAATTTATTGTTTACCTTTGCAAGCAAGCATTATCCTGTACATTTGTCCACATGTGTGTGATTTGCTTTATTCTTGCAAGAATTTTAACCTGACCATTTATGCTAAATTGTACGCTGTCTCCATTGTCTCTCTCATTGATCTAAACTACAAATTATTTTAACATATGTAACCTTCTGAAAAGGATAATTTGAGTAGTTTATTACTTTAAGTAGTAAACACAGTTGTTAGACAATAAATGTCTTAAATACTAACTAGTTTTGTGTTATCATATTCTCTGAAAAATCACCACCAAATAAAATCATAAATTCTGCGAGGGTATGTAAACTTATGAGATCATTTGAGTAATTTCGCAAATGTTATTTACTGGATACAAAGGACACACTGGCCGTTTAGTCCAAACTCAGAGTGTAACCCTGGAAAAGAAGGTTTTTTTGTTTCACAGACTTAATCTAAAGTCCGTTACTGAGGATTAAAGAAACTTACGGTGAACCTAACCTGGTCTGTGGCAGGTTTTTTTCTTTTATCCCAGCCTCCTCATCTGCTGTGCCTGAAGGAGCTCTCTGATTGGATGATTTGTTTCCTCATTCACAGGGAAACTGAATACACTTGTAATCCAATAACTTAAACAAATGATTTACAATTGATTTTTTATATATTCATTGAAATGACAACCTGTCATATAAACTTCGATCAACTTTAGTATTTTTTTTCTCAGTGGCAGGTTATTAAAAGCTACAGTTCTCTGCAGGGCAAGTGACAAATTTGCACACATTTGACATAAATGTAGGTTATTTTATAAAACAAAAAAGTAAGATTTAGTATATTTTTTATTTTGTTGTAATGTTGATCAATAAAATCCCCTGTGTAGCTCAAACTCTACACTTCTTTAATGTAAACCTGAATATAGATTCTTTAAGGTCACAGTACTTTACTCTGCTCTAAAATGGCAGCTGCTTTTTGATTCCCATTGCCATGGTCTTTTCTTGGCTCTATTGATATCTTTCCTTCCTCAGCTAAACTTATTGTGAACCAACTCAGACTTGACCAAACTAACTCTAAACCCATTTTCTGAAACAGAAAACTCTGAGATGTGCTTAGCTGAGTAGGATACAGAGTAGGATAAAACAAGTTAAGTTTTAAATTGAGTTGGTCCCACCTCCTTTGTGAAACAGGGCCATTTTATTGTTGGTGATTTATAGTGAAGCTGACAATGAAAAATTTGTTGGGTCTTGTCCCAACATTACAATGGCTCCATCTACAGGACAAACTGGCATCAAACTATACAAACTTGCATTGGCCATTCCAAATTGCTGTCCTTCTAAACCACCAATGGCATATTTTATACAAGTAGAAACCATTCTCTACCATCGCCAATACATTTAAAAATGCAAATTGATTGTCCTAAATCCATTAAAAACATAATGCTAAAACCCATTCCAAATTTGATGAAGTGAAAAACAATTATATTAAACTGTTTAGGCAAAATAAACATTACTTTCAGTCTGTTCAGGCTTTTATATGAATTTGTGAAACATCTGGAAAGTCAGATTCATTCTTGTTTGTCTTTGAATCTGAGTCACTCTCAAAGTCTTCATCGCTGTACTCATCACCAAGCTCATCAAAGTCATTATTGTCACTGTCCAACTGGTCCTTCTTCTTTCGTCCTCTCTTTTCCTTCTGGAAATCACCCTCTTCTTCTTGTTCTTGTTTGCCCAGATGAGAGTTTACCCTGCATATTGGTGAAAATATGTTTTGATTACTTCTGTAAAATAGCATTATGAACAATAACGCTCACTCAGAGACAATAAGCAGGACATAAAAACAAAGAAGGTGGCTAACTTGCAAATTACTAGTCAGTAAGAAATGGCATTTAAAAAAAAAAAAATAGACAGCATGTTTCTCAAAAAAATCAACTAACCAAGCCTCATACAAATAACTAGCAACCCATAGCATCTCCTAGTTATTGAGATGCTGAGTGCCTTTGGTGGTGTACAGCAGATCAAACTTTTAATAGTGTCATGTAAACATGCTCATATTATATTAACAATGCATTCATATATTACAATCTTCTATTTTCACACAGAGCTTACTTAGAATTACAGTAATCATAATCACAATGCTAGTACTCACGGAATTACAATTTCTTCCTTTTTGCCACACTTGCAGCAGATCTCAAGCTGAAGAGAGCAGGGCTTGCAGATGACGTGATATGCATCTTTTATATTCTTTTGAGAACACTTGACACTGGAATCAAAAGACACATATCCTCAAAAATATTTTTAAAAAGAACAGTCCATACAGTATAAATCTGTATGTTTTGAATGAAGTAAAAAAAAAAATAGAGCACACAAATTGACCATCCATCTTTCCAGCTGCAACCTCCTTGCAGCTGGAAAGATGGATTTTGTTAAGGTTAACGGACTCACCACTTGCGAGGCTGTGTTATTGGCTTGTATTTGTTGTATTTGACTTTCCATTCAAGAACATCTTTACAGCGTTGGCAAAGTCCGTCGTGAACCTTTGACTTTGCTTTCTGTGAAAGACACAAACACATTAGAAAGGCAACCCCGATAAATAATAGAGGCGGTTACTTGAACTGAGCTAGCGTTAGCTCGACTTTTACTTCTATGGCTACTCCATGAGACAAACCTGCACTTGCACAGTAGCTCCATATTTGTCGTTTTTGTAGGCAAATGAGTTTTGATGCTTCTGGCCACGCGAACGAGATACATTACCTTTTTGAGAACTCATCGCATCTTTTACTTCAAAGCCTAACTATTGTTTGCACATGTTTTGATCACGGATGTATCATGGTGTAGGAACAGCCACCCGGAAGTAGTTTGGGTAACATTTGAAACGTCATAGGTCAAATACTGCTCCATTTGATATATTTACACCTAAAGAACTCAATACATACACAGTTCCCATAACACAAATTAATTAGCTAATATAAATATATACAGACTGTATAGTTTCCTTCAAAGGCGTTGTGTGCTTTTACTTTTACACGACGTCAATCAATTCAGTGGGCGGAGTCACAAAACAATCACCCTCACCGGCGATTTACTCTTTAGATTTCTATTGGTCCATCTTACCGTCAGTCACCGCGTCTCCTGCCCTTTGTGGTCAAGATAACAAGCTGGCTGATATGCACATCGAAAGCGGCGATGGTGTGTGGCAAAGCGATACTGCAGCTTGGCGAAACACTATCGACTTAAGAGAAGAGCTTTATCTGAAGACGTTTTTACATCATTGGTCTGTGTTTCTGTTAAGCTGTGTAGACATAACCCGTTGAATGAATTGAACTTGTTATTATTCATGACCATACGCTCAGAGGAAAAGGATTCAAAACCACACAGCTGTAGTGCCTGGATTGGAGGGATATACTTACTCTTACTGACAAACACGATAAGGAACACTGGATAATCTGGTCTCGAAGATAACCTTTACAATCTCCTTGCGTACTGATTGTACCCTGTAACCCTGCGACATCCTCGGGACTGTCACGAAGAAAACAGAAAGAGAAACACAAAGGGAGGTTCAACTGCGATCTAGGTAAGTACCACTATCACGTCTATATTTGTGTCTCTGGAATAAATGGTTACTGACTTCAACCTTTCACGTTTGCCTTCTTTGGCTAATTAACCCTTAGCGCCAGTAGTTCATTTGCATTTATCTCTCAAAAAGGAGCCTGGCACCACTGGTAAGCATAATATTTCCTCCACCATTTTACAGTAGGCTACGCCACGGGGCTCCCTTGTTGGGTTTATATTATGGGACATTTTGAAAGTGTAAAGTGGAAGTCCACCATTTGTTTGCTCATGTCTGAGGTGCAGTCAGATGTTTTAAAGTAACTAGTCTCAACGAGGAGCACCTGTTATCACTGAGGGTATGAGATCATTATGTTGTAAATTTTTCCGAAGTCAGTAGTGATTAGACTTTACATTCAGTCATTTCCTGAAACCAACAGACAAAGCAAAATCGGTGTTGACGCAAACAATTGGACTTATATTAAGAATTGCAAACCTTTCTTAGAATTGTGTGTAATTCTAAGCTTGTTGGTTCTTGTAAATTTATCTATGTCTTAACTTCTGGAGTATTCATGTAACTAAAGTACCACAAAGATGTTGAGTGATGGGTGGTTGATGGATGAATGTTGAATGATGAAACCTTTTATGTATTAGCTGAGTAGTCATTCGTGTTTACACTTGAGTTCAAGTGATTTGCTTTTCTCATGATCATTTAAAATACCTTTGGTTTAATCAGAATCAGAGATCATTCATCTGTATGCATGTCTGTTTGGGCTGTATTTTATTGTATATATTATATTTTTTTTGTTCTTGTCACAGTGTTTAGGATGAACCACCTATCTATCAGCGAGCTATGCTGCCTTTTCTGCTGTCCACCGTGCCCCAGCAAGATTGCCTCAAAGCTGGCTTTTTTGCCCCCTGAGCCGACATACAGCCTCATGTCTGATGACAGTGGCAGCCGATGGACGCTGCACCTCTCAGAGCGTGCCGACTGGCAGTACTCCACTCGTGAAAAGGACGCCATTGAGTGTTTTATGACGCGTACCTCAAGAGGGAATCGAATTGCCTGCATGTTTGTGCGTTGCTCACCCAGTGCACGTTACACACTACTCTTTTCTCATGGAAATGCCGTGGACTTGGGCCAGATGAGCAGTTTCTACATCGGCTTGGGCTCTCGGATCAACTGCAACGTCTTCTCCTACGACTACTCTGGTTATGGAGCCAGTTCTGGGAAACCCTCTGAGAAAAACATATATGCTGATGTAGATGCCGCCTGGCAGGCACTGCGGTCACGGTGAGTCTAATTGTAGCCTACTGGCATTTTTTTTTTTTTTTTTTAAAGGCTTACATTTTCTGGATTAGATTAGGTCTACTTTGTACATAATTTCCACCTCAGATGACAAGCTGAACGGATACCCAGTAAATGGATAAAACGGTATGTGCAGTGCTTCACAATCTTCTACTCTAAGTTTACTTACTACTGCAATCTCAGTCATTTATATGATGCAGCTTGAGGAACAAATTAAACCTTTGGGTGCATAGTCACATGAAAGGCTGTTTCCAGTTCACATCATTTTCTGACAGCTTAGCACTGGCAGTGAGAGATTATACCAAGGTTTATATAATGCCATCAGCTTTTCCTGGTAGTTTACTGTCAGAATTTAGATTATTTTAGAGGTTCTTGAAGGCAGTATGCGTTTGCTAGGATTACCGAGTCGGACATATGTAGGAGTGAGTGGGTGCTCTACTTCATCTCTGCAGCATACAAATAGATGTTATTTATTTAGTTTATTTTTGTTTGTCTTTTAATTTGTAGGGGGTTCATTATTGATATGGCCAATATGAGCTATCTCAATGGCCATTAATGTAACCCTTTCATTTTGTGCTTGTTCAATGTTTTAAAAACCTCACACATACAGATTCTGGTCACATTCTGTGGCTTGTTTTGGCAGCACACTTGTCACTAAAAGTATCTTAAAGGAATGGAGGGAGCATTGTTGTGTGTCCACAGTAAACAGCAGACAGGCCCCCACAAATTTGTTTGGACAGCAGCATGTTTTTTTGTATTTGGTTAGACAACACTGACCTGATCTACGAATTAGTTTGTGTAATGTAACCAAAATTTTCCTTTTCTCGAAAGAGATGGCAAACCACCGAAAGCTGTATACCAGAAATGTACAGTATGTAGGCTAGTTAATAAATTGGTTATTGCTGAAGTGGCTGCATATCCATATCATTTCATAGTCCTTTTGGTAGACTGACATTTTTTTCAGCATCTAGTCTAGTAAAGATCTCTGAAATTGTATAAAAGTCAAATGTTTTTCAAATAAGGAAGTTGCCATGGTAAACAGGAAACTCATGATCAAAGGCGTTCTGCAAACGGGAAAGCCTCTACTGCCACAAAGAACCTGCTTTTCTGGTGACGTAGTTTTTTATTGAAGTATTTTTCTCACCATAAGAAAAGCATTACATTAGTATTGCTTTAGTATTTTGACATTACACACGAGAGGCAATTGAAGCTTCTTCTTCACAATCAAAGAAAATACTTTGAGTCGTATTAAAAGAGTCACTTGCATGCACACTGTGTCTTGTGCCAAGTAGTCTCGTGATATACAGTTACTCAAAGTAGAGGTTGCCCATTAACTGTCATGGTTAAGATGGTTTTTGAATCTTAAACTCCTGAAACATCTGTATGACAACTGTGTTTGAAAATTCAAAACTACCCTTTTTTTTTTATTTTATTTTTTATTTTTTTAAATAAATTAAAGTTCATCTAGAAATGGGAAAACAGGGACTTGACTAAGAAGACATACACTTTATGGATTTCTAGTGGCTCACCCATAGCCAAGCCGGATGAGGCACTCCCTTTTACCTGCTTTGGGAGTGTACTGAGCCCCTATTGCGTGAGTCAGTGGTTATATGCACAAGAACATCTGGGGTGTGCCATTTTAGATATATCAGGCTCAAGTATAAACAGCAATGCTTTATTGACTCATCTGAAACAACCATCACCCCACCTCTTTGTGACCATAGCTCTTAATTCTGTTATGGTCACTACAGAGGTGTATCATTTTCTTGTCTCTCAAGTGGAGACTGTCCAACAGTCAATCCTGTTGATCTTGTATTGAACTACAGCCTAGCAACAGATTTCCAATAATCTTTTGAACCAAGCTGTCCCACAATGTTGCTAATCGGAACAAACCAGATGAAGTTGCTTCCTGTTTAAACATATTGATCACATTAAAATGCTATCCTTCTTGAAGCATTCATTAGTGAGCAAAAATCATTGTAAGCATAGAAACGGTGTAAGCAAGCCCGACCACATATGTTTGCCGTTCTTTATTTGAACGATGAAGGTAGTTGAGCTCAGGAAGACTGAAGACAAAAGCTCCTGTGTGTTTTATACAGTTGGGTGCAGTGCGCTCGTTTACTTGTAACCGCAGTACACAAATATAATAGAACCACACTTGGTGGCAGTACACTCTAGGTGTACTATAAAACTTGCAGTATAATTAAATCAATCAAAAAATTTGATTACATGTATTTCTAAAAACAAACAACGGAAGAAAACTAGTGAAGATTTTTGAAAGGATTTCCCCCTGCTGTTGTGCAGATGGTACACTAAATTCTAAACTCAGCTAAAATGCCTGTGCATATGTCCCGAATATCCTAAAATATAGACAATATATTTGGTCCGCGGGGAGAAGGAGGTGGGCACCGAGGAGGAGGGAGTGAAAGCCAGAACAAGGTAACCACGAGAGGCTTTCATGCATAATACATTGGATTTGTGTCAGGACGCTAAATTGATGAATGTTTGGGGGGAGGGGTGTAACCATGGTCATTGCTTGGTAGGTCTATTCAGCCTGAAATGCAACAGAGTAAATGGTAGGCTAGTGGTTGCTCGAGTGGGGGTTGTTGGTTAGAGCCTGTCATGGGGCTAGTGCATCTTGAGACTCTCCCATGAGAGTGTGAGCTGCACGTGCAATTATACCACAAAAGCAGGGTGGCTGGTGACTAGAGTAACTGTGTTGTTATTAGAAGGTTCAAAAGAATAAACAAGATTATCCTGCTTGTATTTGTTCCTAAGTAACAAAACAATACTACAGTTTTCTATCATAGGCCTCCTTAACCTGATGACGGTATGATGTAGTGTGACATCAGCGTGCATACTTGTCTCATGATTGGATGGCTTTAAGTGGCATGATGGGAAGTAGAATGACACAATTGGAGAAATTAATAATTGATAGGAAATGCATTTGTCAACAAACATAAAATGGTAACAGAAATTAAACTGATTACAAACGTGTCTGATTACGATGGCAGATACTTTAGTGCCCTTTCGTCATCACGTTTTCAAGTAGAGAAAGCAATACAGTAATACTTCCTCATACCATGCTAGTATTGTCATCCCCATTTATACTTTGGTAAATGTCAGCTGACAAGAAATGAGAAGCAATGTTTGTATTCCTGTTGAGGGATATCTTTTCTTGTATAGTCTATCATTAGCTATGCTACAAACGCTTGCTTCTTCATATGCAACAATGTACATTAATAGTCCAACTTGTCGGCACAGCTATAAGCAACTGTTGTCTTATTCCATTTTAGTTTGGTATTTAGTCATGGCGCCTTTTATTGGCAGAGACTGTGGCTCTGTTATCTGACTGCCCAGTGATGGATACAGCAATGCAGTGTGATTTGACTTAGTTTCAGGCAATCAGCTGACTGTTTGCAAGACTGGGTCACATTCTCCATAATCGGCTGTGAAATGTCTTCTCTTTTTTTTTTTCTTTCTTTTTTGATCAGTTCTTTTTCTATAATTCACCCTCAAACTACTCCCAGTATCACTTGAGCCTCCCTTTATTTCCCTTCCTCTTGTGTCATGGGACTTTGAACCACTATTTTTTTTTTATTCTTCTTTGAAACGCAGCAATAGACACAAGAATTGTTAAGTATGTGATGTTGTGGGCTTGTTTTGGCTGTGTCTGAATCCATTCCCTAGTCCCTAAACCCTCAATCAATATACATGGTGTGCAGTGGCTCAGGTGGTCCTAAAACCGGAAGGTTGCTTTCCCTGGTTTTTACTGTCGTGTCCTTGGGCAAGACCCTCCAACCACCTTGCCTCCACTGTCTGTGGCTCTGGTGTATTATTGTGCGAGTATGTTTGGAGGTTGGAGAATCCGTAGGCACAAAATGGCTGCCACTTCTCCACCACCAGTGTGTGACTGTGGAGTGAATGAATAATGGACTCTGTAAAGCATTGGACTTTAGAGTACATGTAATAAAAACTGATAAAGCTGATAATGGACTTTTGTAATAAATCACAACACAATAGTGACAAGTATATAATATAATATATTATATAATTTAGGCCATGTATTTTATTCAACAACTCTTGTCCTATTACTGACTGAAATTGACTGGATTATTGCAGCTCTTTTATGCCTCAATAGGAAAGCTCTTGAAGCACGATTTAATGTCCGCTAACATTACTGTTTTAAAATCATAACGGTTTATCAATAACGATTTACGATGGATTACGTTTCCACAGAAATTAAAAAATGGAGCACAGACATGGATAAATTTTCTTTAAGACATTTTCCATGGAAACAAGTGGGTACTGAGATACAGCATTGACTGACTGCACTCACTTAGCCAAGCTTCATTTCATAAATACAAAAAGTTGGTTTTGAAAGCCTGCAAAAATTAGGTGGTAGACTGTATTGTTAGAATCAGAATGCTTTGATATTTTTGTTTGTCTTTAGGTATGGTATACGGCCTGAAAATGTGATTGTGTATGGCCAAAGCATTGGCACTGTGCCATCTGTGGACCTTGCTTCTCGCTATGAAAGTGCTGCAGTAATCCTACACTCGCCACTCACCTCTGGCATGAGAGTGGCCTTCCCTGACACCAAGAAGACTTACTGCTTTGATGCCTTTCCAAAGTGAGTGACTACAACATACAGATGGCATTTGTGGAAGCCAGGCTAAAAGTATCCCATCCCAAACATTACAACTGTCCCACAGACATCATAGCACATGCATTTTTAAATCAAAAAATTTCTAAAAGTTAGAAAACATAACTAAGTAAATGTCTAAACATGATCATATTTTTAAATAGGTCAATAATATTTTGTAAACTTAACTGTAACGCACCACAATAAATAGTATTTTGTTTTTAGATGTCTAAGATGTAAAAAAACAATGTCCCTATTCATCTTCTATGTGTCATTTTTGTTGATAACATACTTAATTGACTACTTTTTTTTTTAAATTTTTTTATCCAAAGCATTGACAAGATTTCAAAGGTCACCTCACCAGTTCTGGTTATCCACGGCACAGAGGACGAGGTCATAGACTTCTCTCATGGGCTTGCCCTGTACGAACGCTGCCAGCGTCCTGTTGAACCTCTCTGGGTGGAGGGGGCTGGACACAATGATGTGGAGCTCTATGGACAGTACCTGGAGAGACTTAAACAGTTTGTTTCACATGAACTTGTCAACTTGTAAATGACCTAAAGAAAGTGGTGGAAGGGAAAGAAGACGGCAAGGCCGTGGCTTTAAGAAGACTTTGAAAGGAATTTTGAGTGAGAATGTTGGAAATGTTTTTGTCAAGATAGTACTGAATTTAAGGTGGCATATCATATCAAGGACCTCCTTTTTTTTTTTTTTTTTTTTTTTTTTTTAAAAAAACACCGACTCACCTCAAGATACCATCAACTCCATCTGCTGCAGCTGTAAGCTGTAAAATTAACATAAAGTCAACAAATTCTGTTCTTATGTTTTCTTACTTGCACATTAATGGAGATTGTAGGGAGGAGCAAGTTGGTGACAGACTATTAAGTCAACCTAAACATGAATGTAAGCTGTATTTGAAAAGGTGAGACTATGTACTGTGTATTGTTTTGTTGCCTTTAAGAAAAATCTGGTCAAACTCTAGTCAAGATCACTTTAGAGTTTCCTAATGGCCATGGTTTTTGGAGCAATGTGAACTAAACAAACTCTGCTTCTGACTTCATAGTCAGGTTTGGTCATGCACACTGTAGTTTCTTTTTTTTGGATTATTGTACATGAAAGCTTTTATTTGCACAACGTAGCTGTTATTAGGGGTCTGTACAAGACTGAAAATTACATTATTAGCAGTGCCAATGATGCCAAACAAATGTTTCAGATAAGTGCACACCATGATAAACTACATTACAATGGTACAATGGTTTAAAAAGTTGGTTTAAAATGCAATGCAAAAAGGGTAACAGTCTACTGCTAATATAGTCTTTTTAGAGCTAAGACTAAATATATATTATTGACCAAGTTTGAGTGCAATTCCTCATGTGTCTTTTAGAAATGTTTCTAGGCTGTTTCCATTGTTAGTCTACTTTAAGTGGTGTTTTTAGATGAGTGCCAGCTGAATTAAAAAATAAATAAAACTTATTGTAGTGATAGAGTAACTATTATTAGGCTGCATTTTAGGCATATATGGTCAAATGCCAGAAAATTTGATGTTTCTAAACATTTACTACTGTGACAGTAGCTAAGGTTGTAAAAATACCACTGATCCCATTCATGCCTAAAAATGAAGATCATTGACGTTTTGAACTGAACCTGGCAATAGTAGTAGAAATACTAGCTGAAAGTAAGTGACTGGTCACATTGGTTGATTATTATTATTTGTGTGTGTGTGTGTGTGTGTGTGTGTGTGTGTGTGTGTGTGTGTGTGTGTGTGTGTGTGTGTGTGTGTGTGTGTGTGTGTGTGTGTGTGTGTGTGTGTGTGTGTCATTTCACAGATGAGTGCCACAGCATTTAAGGCCTCAATGAGAAACATGATTTTTATTTTTAATAAAACATTTTTTCTTTTTGTCATATCTCCTTTTGGATGCATGTTATTCCAGCTGTTTCTATTGTGCTGACGCAAATTAATGCAGACCACAGAATATAAGTGCTATTGCATGTAACAATGGGCTGGCGGAATAATTTTTATTTAAAAACATTTTTTAAGCATTATATACTGATGTTAATACCACCTTTTTGTTTTTTTTTACAGGAGACATCTATGAGACCTCTTATTACACTTGAGCCTAGATTGTTTACGTGGTTAAATAATTATGTTCTATGGCGATAATAATCAATTATGTCAATTGGTGCTACTGTAAACCTTCAGGTCTAAATCTCTACATGTTGGGACACAAAGTTTTTTTTTTTTTTTTTTTAAATCTCAAGCCTGTCTTAAGAGATGATGTTTGTACTGGAAACATCCCTTGCCCTTTTCTTTCAGCTCTGTATGCTGTTCTCCTCTCAATCTTTAATTGACAGCTTGTAAACCAGGGCAAGCCACTGTTAAAGTTTTCCAGATGATATCCTGTTTGCTTATGTCATCTCAGAATTTTTTTTTTTTTTTGTATAGCATATTTAAATAATATAGAAACATCTATGTCATAACAATATTTACTATTAGTACTTCTAAAATTAATAGAGAAAATAAAATATTAAAAAGTTATACAATTGTGGCAACTTGTTTTCTACATTGGGTATTTATTGAATGATAACATGTGTAATAATATGATTACAATAACTGACTTTGACTGCAGTTATGTTTTTGTGTGTCCCATATCTTTCTGCACCTCAACATGTTTACTGCCAATTCACTCCCTGTTTTCTGACTCAAGAGGCCAAGTGAAGGATTTCAAATGATTGTTATAATTATCTTCTAAAATTGCTAAAAAAAAAAAAACATCCCTTGTTTTAAAAACTGCTAAAAAACCTGTTATATTTTGTGAAATTATACCAGGTTTGATAGTTATTCTAACATAACTTATAACTCAGCCCGGGTCTCTCTTAAATCTGTCAGAATACTGTTTAGTTAATCAGATTCTAAGTAATGTAAATCTAAAAACAAAAATCATTGACAAAATAACAGGATTAAAGAAACACTATACAATCTTTCAGGATTTTAAACTACAAAGACTGAAAGTGCAACTTTACAGCTGCAAACTATGTATATGTTTTATAATATTAATGTGAGATTCATATCTCATGTGCTGGTAGTTGCTTTTCTGTTATAGTAAGATTGTGATGTATTTGTTTTTGACACCAGCAGGCGGCAGTGTGGCTCCTAATTTCTGTCCATGCTGTCTACGGATTCTGGTGACACATTCAAAGCACCTCAAAAACGTCCTTTTCGTTAATCACGTTTATGATTTATATTTTACTTTTAGTTTGAGTACATGCTCACTTAAAGCCTACTTTGCTCAACACCCAAATGTCAGATATGCCCGGACGATATTTTAGTTGTAAAGACTTACAAAAACTATAGGCTAAATAGCCATAGTGACAAAACAGCACAAAGATTTTACCAGGAAAATTCTTTACCAAACGTGGTGCATTTCTACACTAATAGATTTGTTTCTGCAACAATTCAATCGCCGGTTTTAATAAAACGTGCGTTCGCTTTTCTTAGTAACATTGAACGCATCTTTTCTTGCTCTTTCCCAAGCCGCTCCCATCTTTCCTCGCGGCGAGCTAGGGGGCTGGCCGACTAACAGTACGGTAGTCCTACAACGAAAAAACATCATGTGAAGAAAGAAACCATATATAAGGGAACCCGAAAAGTCATCTGTAAAGGTGAGGACTTCATTCGTCAGACTACAACAGCGGCCGCCAAAACGATTGGACGAAAAGTGGATGGAAAAAGGAAGAGGAGCGGCGCAGTGTCACCAGCGGTACGACCTCTCCGCGTCTGCTCGTTTACCTTGTGTCTGTCCTTTGCTGGGGGTGAGAGAACTTAGATCTTCGGGAACCCGAATATCTGCTTTTAGTTATCATTCAAGTTTGGCTGTAGCAGTGTCTCAAAAGTTACCAATAGTTTTTCTAATGCTTATAAAAAGTTTGGATTACATTACTAGGAGTCATCTCAGTAAATTTTACTGTAGCGGTACAAGTGCGACTTAGCGGGGCTGTTGTATTCTTCTAATGCAGAACGTGGGGGTTTTAGCGCTATATTTGTCTTTTAAGGTACTGTTAAGCTATACTGACTCACATGTTGTCATCAAAAAGGGTTTATAGCTAACAAAGTATGCTGAAAGCAAATGATGATTCCTTTGGCCACATATGCTCTTAATAATAAATTCATTTCCTAAGCACACCCTTTATGCTGTTTAAATTGGTTCAAACCTCTATTTTCTTACCAGCTTGACGTTTATTTTATTTCCCAGACAACGCACACATACTGTCTGCCACAGTAACAATATCAATGTGAAGGTTTGATTTTACAGCTGAAGAATGTGTCCCTCTTTGATTGCTGGGTTTTCCCACATCTGTTTGATATTCAGTAGCTCAGTTATTGGGAATTATGACTGCTTAAGAAATGCTCGCCAACTTTGTGATTATTTTAACTTCCAGATGTTGAATAGCCCCTTAGGTGAGGAAGCCCCCAGCACTTTCAGCTTTGACATGACATTCAGTAGCAGGGAAGCAGGAGCCCCTTTTATGGCCTAGAATGTGAATAAAACCGACTGAGGCCGAAGGAAAAGAGGGTAAAATATGTCAACATAACCCTTAAGGTGAGGACATTCCTGTTACACAAGGCTTGGACAACAAATTTTACGATTTGTAAACTGACGATTTGTAAAACTTGCTAAATAAATGAGTCCTTGTTGAGCAGTCCTTAATGCGTCAAAGTGCATTATTGTGCTCTATGCTGAAGTGATGACTAATTGGCTTGAAAAAGACAATGGACATTTGTGTTGAGATTGTGGGTTTATATCGGAGCAGGAATGTGTTTTTGTCTGTGATAGTGCAAATAAACATCGAACTACCCGTAAAGTGGATTAAAAACAACGAACAACTGCTGACACTATATTTTTGCATGTTTTTCTTGCCTATGCCAACATCAGCATTGTTTGAAATACGTTCCAAGCCTCTTTTTTGGTTGTGTCATTTCCTTTAGCACTATCTGCAGTTGTTCCTCTACGTGACCCAGCTCAATTGTTCACTTCGGAAGTTGACTTTCTTTTTCTACCTCCTCCATGTGTGTAAAATATCTGACTTGAGCAATCTTATACCTCCCAGTTGTAATTGATGCCACCTGAATTGGCTTTGTTTACATAGTTTTGAGAAAGTGTTGATTGACTATTCACAGCTTTTATGTAGGCTAAGTTATTGTCAATGTGAGCAGATGCCAGTGTCACTGTATCCAATTCAAAACAGCCCAGGGGTAAGTGGCTTGCTTTGGAAGAAGTAGATTAATAGTGTGTTTAACGACTCCCAGGACTGTTAGCTGGAGGTACAAAAGTGAGATACTTCAAAGCTGTTTTTGTGTTTCCCAAGAGTCAGCTCTTTTACCTCCGTTGTCTCCTACTGTTTCATTCTCATTTAATGTGCTCTTTTAGTGTCCTCTTCCTGCATCCTTAACTTGTGTCTGATCATGTGGCTAGTTTTTAAATTGCAACCTTGCAAACTAAAACTTGTCTCTTGACATGATGTCCATTTAAACATATTTTCTCAGGTTGCAGACACCTGTATCATGCCGACAAGCGATGGCCAAAGCAGATACCCAGTTTTTGTGGCCCCGCCTCTCGCCAACCAGCCGAGGTCACCTGGTTATGTGCCTGGACGTGTGGCTCCAGTCCGTTCGCCACCACCGGCGAAAGCTCCACCGCCTCTACCGATAAAACCTCATGGCCAAGCACCACAGAGACAAGCCCCATGTAATGGGTCTGAGGAGAGGCCTCCAAGGGAGCGGGCTCAAAGTCTTCAAAGAAGAAAAAACACGTTAATTTGTTTTGGAGCCTCCATGTGCACGTTCCTTCTGTCACTTATTCTCATATTTAGTCTCTCAACGCATAATGTCTTAGATGGTCAGTAATGCAACCACTCTAAACTGCTTTAATGGCTGTTTATTCATTGATCACTGTATATGTTCAAGATAACAAACCCTAATGAGATAACCTTTGCGTATCTTTACAGAAAATTGTCCAGACCATAATCCATCTCTTAGCAGCTGGAATCCTGGTTATCAACCAAACAAGGCCGTTGTTGTCAGAAGGGGACATTTATTTAGATTGGAAGCTTCTGCAACATTTCTTTCACTAACGATCCAGTCAGGAGGTATGAATATGCCCAATCTCTGTTTCCACCAAGAGCAGCATGGATAGGTTTGGATTTATTTGCAGTGTCCATTGTTCCCAAATTAAGCATAGATTACTCAAAAATTGGAATTGACTACATTTACGTAATCTTGTGCTGCTCTTGTACTTAACATCTTTGTGTCAAGAAGTGAGAGCATCCCTCCACAACATTACACAGGAGCACAGTGTATTTGCTTTTTTTTTTTTTTTTTTTTTTTTATTAATTCCAGCTCACATTTCAAAAGTTTTCTACTGTTAAATATCTACTGTATATACTTTACATGCACAACTTGCAATAACATGCTACCAACTGTCTATTTCTTACACATTTCAGGTCGTGTCGTTTTTGCAGACAGTGCTGATGGTTCCAAAAACATAACCCTAAGAACCAGGTACATTCTTATTGAAGATGGTGGAGCCTTACACGTTGGTGCTCCCAAATGCCGCTACCGCTCTCGTGCATCTGTCGCTCTCATTGGTCGCTCTGACGACCAAGCCCTTCCAGATGTCCCGGGCTTTGGTCGCAAGTTCATTGGGGTCATGAGTGGTGGAACGCTCGAACTCCATGGCACAGAAAGGATTTCGTGGTCCCTGCTTACCCGCAGCATCCCAGCTTCAGGTCTGGCCACAGGAGGTTATGCTTTTCAACGAAACTTTAGCCGGGGTATCAACCTCCGCGTTGTGGACCAAGACACAGCGGCTCCCCTGATTTATGAGCGCTATGACACACACGATTCCCAAAATGACAGTCGACGGCTCACCCAACTGCTTAAGACTCTGCCCGCAGGACGCATTGTGGCACTAGCTGTTGGAGATTCTGCTGTGAAAAGTCTTCTGGAGGAAACCAAGAAGGCCATCATAGAGAGGCTTGGTAGCAGTTATGTTTCTGATCTCAAGTACAGGTAAATAGTACATTCTACAGTGCGTTATTCATTATATGTGTTTCCGTGTGTTTTTAAGCAATAGCATCTGGGCTTGATGCACTGTGTGAGAGTCCTTTGAGTGACAAGTGTGTGGTGGTTCTCCATGGTGTAGTAGTGTCTTTGAGTGTTTTGTTTATTCTTGTTCCTTTGGGAGTGGTTTGTGGCATCTTTGTTTATACCCTTTAAGTACCCTAAATTTCTACCCATCTTTTCACTTGCACGGACAAATTAATGAGAAATATTGCTCTAAAGCAGTTCTAGGTATTCCTCTTCCTGTTTTCACTGTGGTATTGCAGAATCTTTGCCAGGGCAGGAAGCACGCACAGGATAATGGGGTTATGGACTGGGTGTTCTCAGGATTTGTGCAAAATGTGGAAATTCAGTTGATTTTTATGGCCACTGTAAAAGAATGAAATAAACACACTTGAGTAACTTGGGCACCTAAACTAAGAAAATTGAATATCCCTTCTGTTACTGTTGTTCAGCTGTATATGCCTGTTTCTTTGAATGGAAACTCGAGGTGCAGCTTTTCACTCCGTGTATTATTTCCAGCTTGGTTGAGTCCTTGGTTGGTTGAAAAGCCAAGTGCTAGACCAGATTCTTCAGTATCCCATTTCACTTCTGCAGGCTGGTGCCAAGGCAGTACAGAGGTCTTCAAATAAATCTGCACACATCCACCACATCTTTTAACAGGATGAAAAGATAAAGCCTTTCACCTCTCAACAGTGGGCTGTGTTTATGTGGAGAGCAGTAATTTAGCTCAATCCACACACTCATCTGGTCATTTTATTTAAGTGGGGGTAAATCTAGGCTTTCTGTGGATTTCTGTGGTAAACTAAATAGCATAGTACATCTTTATGAGACAGAAAGAAATTTAAAGGGTTGTTAAAGTCACACATTGTTAGAATAAGTAATTTTAGCCATAAATATATGTGTTCAAGGTATATTGCATATCAGATAGTAATAGTAATGTAGTAACTGTAGCACAACTGTATTCATCTTGGTGCCTGCCCTGTTTCGGTCTCATTCTGTTGTGTCATCTACTCATCCTGGTGCCTGCCCTGTGCCTTGACTCTGTTTTTAATCATCAGCCCTCAGGAGAGCATTCACCCTCGGATAAACTCAATGCCTGTCTTCCTGTTTTGAATTTACCAAATTCACTATTTCCGTTTGAACAAAAAAAGGCTGTACGCAGGGAGTATGTGACTTGTTATGGTCTAAGCAATGTTGTTTCCACAAAGCCATGTTGTGAAATGGTGTCAGTGAAGGTCATGATTGTTTAGGGTACATTGTGCTAATGGCATTTAAAGGTCATACACTGGTCTAGACCAGGGGTGGGCAATATTTTTTTCTCAAGGGTCATATTTGAACATGAGACTCTGGTGGAGGGCCGGCCCAACACAGTGAACTCACTTATGCTAAATAAAAACGCATTTCTTTTGCTTATAGCTGGACTAGACTCTAGAATAATGATAAAAATGATCATTACATCTATATACAGTAGATTTCCATAAAGCGTTGTTTGTTTTTAAATCAAGGAAGCATGTCATTCTCAAAATGTTAACGTAATTAGACAGCGTCACACACCCATTTCCTGTTGCCACCATCATGCTTAAGATCCCCCAACTAAATTATTTACATGAAATTCTTCAAATGTTTTTCAGTTTCGAGACGGACAAAATATTTGGATGCATCAGGCATGCCTTTAATTCCTTGTGAACCACATAAATCCATTTTATGTTTTATAACGTCTGACTGCGTTCATAACCGTTTTGGTTTATGTGGCTTTTATTAGATCAGACGTTCAAACTGGGTCATCCTGAGTCATACAGTTATAAAAAAAATCTGTAGAAGTTAAGTTAAGAAATATTTCTCTGGAAACTCTTTGTACTTGGTATGTACTTGCATACACTAAAAAAGGAAGAACTAGTGATTGTGAAGAAGAAAGAAGAACTAGTGATTGTGAAGAATAAAGAAGAACTAGTGATTGTGAAGAATAAAGAAGAACTAGTGATTGTGAAGAATAAAGAAGAACTAGTGGTTGTGGCAGTCTATTTATATCATCCACCAAAAATACTCTATGTTGTCTGTATTTTCTGATTCTTTTGTTCTGTATTTGCAGGCAGGCGTGGGCACTGGTGTCTGTAGTAGGTGGTGGTAACACATCATGTTCAGAGGATGTAAAGGAACATGAAAACCACGACACTGGTGGCAAGGCCTGGGCAAGACGCAACTTCACTACAGTCAGTGGAGTGGGCTTCTCTGTCACTGCCTACAGTGAATGGAAAAATGGTAGGCATTTCCAAAGACGCATTGATAAATCAAATGATATTCTGTGTATTTTTCAGACAGATAAACCATAATGCTTTTATTTATTTACTTTTTTTTTCCAACAGGTTTTCCCATCTCAGGTTTCCAGATTGATGCCATTGACCAGGTTGTGTTGAATCTACAGGATGAAGTACAGACAAATTGGCAACCAGGAGATCAGGTTGTCGTGGCGAGTACTGACTACTCCATGCATCAGGCTGAGGAGTTTACCCTGCTGCCCTGTCCCTACTGCAGCCGCTGGCAGGTCAGGATACAAGGTGAGTAAGGAGTCATTACAGTTGTGCAAGATAGCACATTTACTTAATGCTATCACATACATTTGACACAGTTTATAAACATGTTTGAATGGAAGTATAGGGTTTATAGTCTATAAACCTTTTGTAATAGGAGAAAATCATTTTAACTCCTTTGTTTAAATTTTCAGTAGTAAATAATTCCTTACCAGTGTTCATTATGCTTCCTGATCTCATCTAGTTGTTGTCACCAAATGACAACTCCCTTCTGAAGAAAAGGGTGTATTAGTGTGCTCGTTTTTGTACAGAGGCACAGCCAAGCAGCTGTATTTCATTCTTTTGTTTCATGTGTATTTGGTTACGTCTATTTTATGTATCTGTTCTGATAATTGATTGGCAAGTTGCGTGTATATTTGTGTGCTTTGGTAACATCAAAAGTTTATTCTTACATCTGAGTGTGAAAGCAAACATTTTCCATCATTATAAGGGTAGGTTGTATTGGGTTGTGTTTTCATTCTCTGTCATGTGTAATGTTTGACTGACATTCATTTCAGGAAAACCACAGTATAACCATGTTGGAGAGATTCTAGATGGCATTGACATGCGCGCTGAAGTGGCTCTGCTCACCAGGAATATTCTCATTTATGGAGAAATGGAAAACTCCTGCTATGGAAACAATCTATGCCAGTTCTTTAACTACGACACCTATGGAGGCCACATCAAGGTTCACTTTGTTTTGTGTTTTGGATTGTCCTAATTTTTTTTCAAAATGTCTTTTTGTTTAAATGCATCTAATAGTTTGAAAACGTTTAGGTTTCCATGCCACTCATATAAAGCTTTTAAATTTGTAGACTTATTTTGACACCTCAAAAAAAGTGTAAATTCTACTTCTTCTGACTCTGATGCATGTTAAATGACCATTCTCAAATTAGGCAAGTGCAACAAAGGCTGAGAGACAATAGAGAAAACTCATTGCTCTTCTGTTTGTGTTTGTGTAAGTGCAATGGGTGACTTATAGTTAGCTGGAGGGATTGGCTGGTTTCTCCTTAACAGGAACCATATGTGGATAATGCCAAACTAACAAACGTAACTCCTAGAGAGCCTTGTACATTAGATTTGAGGCACATTAGTAATTCATGCATTAGTTTTGTCATCTTGAAGGATTTGCTTGTGTTCCACTTTAGTGCTTCTCTTTGTCTCAAGATATGACTTCAGATATGACTATCTTTGGAAATGAATACAACTTCTGAGCTGCTGACTCACTGCACTGCCAAAATAAAGTTCATAATCCACAGAGGATTAAGGGAAATTACGTTCAACCTATGTATCTTTAAATGCACATATGAAATATGAAAGTTACAGTCACAGCTGTCCAGTTGTTGTGACATTTGAGCTTATTGTTTTTGATACATTTCATAAATGTGTAATTTCTCTTCAACAGATCCTTGGGAATTTTTCTTCGGTGCATCTTTCACACGTGGAGCTGAAGAACATGGGCCAGCAGGGAGAGAGAGGCCGCTATCCGCTACACTTCCACAAGTGCGGAGATGTTGACCGGAAGGGAGGCTATTGGGAGCCCACCTTTGTAGATGGACTCTCAATACACCACTCTTTCTCTCGCTGCCTTACTGTTCATGCCACCAACGGTTTGTTGGTTAGTAGTGTGTTTTGAAGCTTGACCCATATCTGTCAATGTTGTCTCTGAGACCAGGTCAGATTTCACTAATCATTACCTTATCACACTGTTGTCTTCACTTAATCGAGCCAAAGGAGCCAATGTACTTTTTGTGCCGGTCCCAAGCCCGGATAAATAAAGAATGTTGTGTCAGGAAGGGCATCTGACATAAAAGTTTTGCCAAATCCAATATGCAAATCACTAACAGGACTTCCATACCGGATCGATTGTGTAAGATAGGCTGTAAGATGGTACAGAGAGGGTCAGAAAGCGCTGCTTTGTGTCTTTTTAGATTTTAGAGAAAGTGTATTACAGGGTGCCAAGAGGAGTTGTTGTATTATATGAAGAGGTCTGGAGTGATGTTAGAGTGTGTATAAGAGCAGTTGGACAGTGGTAATGTGTGCGGAAGGTGTGACAGAGGTGTTCACGGTGAAGGTGGGACAACATCAAGGATCGGCTCTAAGCCTCTTCTTGTTTGTGGTGGAGATGGTCAGGCTGACGGATTGAGGTCAGACAGGAATATCCATGGACTATGATGTTTGTGGATGACATTTTGATCCGTATTGAGAGCAGGGAGCAGGTGAAGGAAAGTCTATAGAGGTGGAGGTTAGCTCTGGAGAGAAGAGGAATAAAAGGTTTGTTGAAGAAAGACAAAATACATGTGTGAATGAGAAGGATCCAAGTGGAACAGTGAGGTTGCAGGGAGAAGAGATAAAGAAGGTGCAGGATTTTAAGTACTTTGGGTCAACAGTCCAGAGCAATGGAGAGTGTGGAAAAGAGGTGAAGAAGCGTGTACAGCAGGATGGAATGGGTGGAGAAAAGTGTCAGGTGTGTTGTGTGATAAAAGAGTACCAGCGAGAATGTAAGGAAAGTTGTACAGGACAGTAGTGAGACCAACAATGTTGTAGTGTTTGGAGACAGTTGCACTGAGCAGAAGAGAGGAGGAAGAGCTAAAGGTCACAGAGTTTATAATTCAATGTTGCGATCCCTAAAAGGAACAGCCGAAAGGAAAAGAAGGAGACTGTTATCTTTAATTATATACTTCCTTACTACATTAGCATTATTTTTCTAAGCAGGTTTAGAATCATATATAAATGTTTATTAGGCTGCACAATAACACACTGTAATCATAAAAAAATGATATAGTGCGTTTAACATAACGGTGTTGTTTGCGTGACTTAAACTCCCTGATGACATAAAACAGTCATAGTTCAAGTGCTGTCTTTGAAACCACCTTCCTTAATGCCCTATCTATGAGAATGGAATTTGTTAACTCCTAGATAACATTATTTAATTGTTGTGTTTTTTCTTTTTCCTGTTTTTGTTAAATGTCCTTACTTGATTCTGTAAGCATTGTGTGAAAAGAGACATAACACATAGTCATTTGAACATGTTTCTGTAGATTGTGGGTTTTCACTTTTTAATAATCATTTTTAGGAGTCAATAAAAATATACTGATGTTGATTTTTACCTTTCTGTTACCATTCTTGATTTTGTATTTTTATATTTTTGCCCAGGTGAAAAACACAGTAGGCTATGACACTCTGGGTCACTGCTTCTTTCTCGAGGACGGTATTGAACAACGTAACACTTTCTACCACAACCTTGGCATGCTGACTCGACCAGGGACTTTGCTGCCCACTGACCGCAATGAGACGTTCTGCACAAGCATTAGGGACAAAGTTTATAAGGGCTATACACCATCTCCTAGCACTGAATGCAAGTAAGTGATTAAAAAAAAAAAAGATGGCAATTTATAATATGGTATATTTTGTTCTATTGGAAGGCTTGTGTCACAAAAGAAACAAGCCTGTTTTAAAGCGAAGATGTATCTTGAACGCATTTGTATTGGTACAGCTTTACTTGGTGTTTTTGTTGGCTGAAGAGTTGATGAAACACTGAAGGATTTCATCCCTGCCCTGTACCTATTAGTCATTATTGTTTCTCACATGCCAAAAATGTGCTTTTTATAAATTTTTTGTTTGCATGTTTTCTTCCTGTGTGTCCTGGGGGATCTTTAACAGAGCGGTTTCAACATTCTGGATTGCCAACCCCAACAACAATCTCATCAGCAATGCAGCTGCTGGTTCACAGGTAATAAAACTGGACTTACAAAACCCAACCTCACTTTCATTAATACAAGGATGACCAACAATAACCCACTGATATGTGCTGTAAGCTGCACAGAATGAATTTAGGAGCAAATTCTTGTTAATAACCAATTTATCCATCATTAAAATGGGATTTAGAGTCTGGCATCATTTTTATTGCACCACTGAATGGGGAGGGTAATGTTTTCTGCAGCATTTTGGTTGTGGGTATTTGTTAGGTATTAGGGTTGTCTACATGTAATAACCATAGAATTAGACTTTTATGAGCTGTTAAGCTCCTATAAATGTCTTAACGTAGGTAAATTCTCTCTGGGATTTCATTTTGTCTTTTGGTTTATTTTCTTTACTTCTCCACTGCCAGTGTGCTTCAACTTAGAATAATGCATTTATACTAAGTTAAGATTAACAGTATAAACTACAGTCATAATTAGTTCTTGTATAATTTATCTCCTTTTATTATCACTGTTCCAGGATGCTGGCATATGGTTTGTGTTCCATAGCTCTTCCACCGGCGACTCTCATGGGCTGGTACCAGAGACCAAAGCAGAGCTCACTCCCCTTGGTATTTTCTACAACAACCGTGTACACTCCAACTTTAAGGTATCTCCTGCTGTAAAAGTGTTTACACTGAAAGTAACCATCTGCTGTCATGTAAAATTGACTTAAGTGTAACTGGTGTTTTACGCGGCTTATCCTAAGCCTTTAACAGCTGCTTCTGTTTAATACTGAGACAACAAATGT
Source organism: Neodontobutis hainanensis (assembly GCA_024349245.1). Classification (NCBI taxonomy): domain Eukaryota; kingdom Metazoa; phylum Chordata; class Actinopteri; order Gobiiformes; family Odontobutidae; genus Neodontobutis; species Neodontobutis hainanensis. Next base: position 982,470 of record JALDNG010000007.1, read on the forward strand.
AGTATTTTAGCTTATACACACAGCTGGGTTACACAATACCTCTCTGTTGTGTAATGACAGACATTAGACAGGTACATTGTAAGTTCTTTGTCTAGCCAAACCAGCACTGAGGTTAAAGACTATAACATGCTTAAACCACTGGACCAACTCAGAGTACAGATTTCTATATAAACAACACACACCTTATTTTAGTCAGGTCAGTTGTTAAATCTCAGTTTACTGCAAAAATCTATCACATGTTGCAAATACTGTAGCTGTTTTTAGGTTTATGAATTATTTACAGTTTTCCATCGACCTTTTCTCATTAACAGTGTTAATTTGGTAACTGTATTGGCTTAATATTTAAATTTAGCCTGTTCATTATTACCTATATTTTACCACACTAAAATATACTGTCACTTGTCTTCTATAGTATATCCATAGTATTAATGATATTGTGGTGTTTCTTCTCTCTAGGCTGGTCTCTTCATTGATAAAGGAGTAAAGACCACCAATGCTAGTTCTGCTGACCCCAGGGAATATCTGTGTCTAGATAACAACGCCAGGTGTGTAAGATGTACCTCGCATTCTCTTGACCATAACATAAGCTTTTTATAGAATGTATTACTTGTATATCTACTATTAGAGCTAAGCTAACAGTGAGTTACAAGAAGTGGTCTGCATGCTGCATCTGTATTATTTTGCCTTCAGGGTGATTAACCATTTCCACTGTTTTATGTTACAGTCTGCAAATATTAGTTTTTTTCTGGTTTGCTAATGTATTTGTGTAAAGCCACTGCCAATAACTGTAAATAAATCAAGATATAGTTTAGCATCCAGAAATATATATCCATTGAGCAGGAAGCCTAGTCTTTCCTATACCACTACATTTAACTGGAAGCTCCATTGGGTTTGTGTTTACAGAGAAAACAAGGCTTCATAGATAGAGTTTCCAGTCTTCAGCGCCTTACCCAAATATTGCTCTCAGCTAGACGGAAAAAATCTTGCGTGTCCACTGAGACTCTGTGTGAACGTGGGGTTAGTGGGAGGAGGACTGTTAGCATGCTAGTGTGAAAGGAAAGGAGACTTTTTATGGCTCTTAGGACCATGCATATTTAAAGAGTATTTTACACATTTTCTATTCAGATTTCGCCCCCATGAAAATGCCGATCCAAGCCGACCTCGCGTGGCAGCGGTAATCGACACACTGATCTCCTTCAAGAATAATGATTTGGGAGCATGGATACGAGGTGGTGACATAATCATTAAGAACTCTGGGTAAGACAACTCCCAGGATGCAATGTATTAGCTAGAAAACAATTAAAATATGGGCAATATTGATCAACAATAACATATACATTTCTTCCCCTCGTGTGCACAGTTTTGCAGACAATGGTGTGGGTCTATCCTTTGCCAGGTAAGAATTTGATTCAGTAGGCCACATTTTCATTCAAATCTGATTTTGTTTTGTTCCGCTATGTGTTCTTCTACTGTTTTGTTTTTTTAGTCTTTTATTGTGTTTGCTTAATGGCACTAGCATGGAAAAAACTAAAATGTGCAATGTATTTAAATCATTTTACAGCGATGGGAGTTACCCGAAAGATGAAGGCTCCAGCCAGGAGGTGAGACAGTCCCTGTTTGTAGGTGAAAGTCGAAACAGGGGGACGATCGGAGGACAGAATAAATACTGGGGCCAAGGCGGTGTTGATGGAAAGACAAGGACACTGCCCAGAAACAGGTGAGGGCAAGGGGAAAAAATGTATGTAATGTAAAAATAGGTTTATGTTAACACAAACACACATTTGTATTTAAGCAGGTTTATATATACGTGTACTTTGTTGTTGTAGTAGAATTTTGATAATAGGTAGAGTGATATATTAAATACTATAGACTTTGGTTCAGTTTTGCTGCTTTCATGTGCAGGAAAAGTGCAGATAACTTGGAAAAAAAATATAGACATTATTAATAAAAATTTCTGACCACACTGACTTGTCCTTGTGTGTGAGTAATATGTTATGTACAGTATATGTATGTATTGTGTCAGTTAAGTTCTTAATTTGGGGAATTTGAAGTTTCATTATTATGAACGATTGCCTCTCTATTTCAGGACTTTTCCAATAAGGGGTTTCCAGATATATGATGGCCCTGTGCGGCTTACACAGAGTACATTCCGGGGCTTTGTGCCCACACTTGAGCGCTACACCAGTGCTGTGGGATTCAACCTGAAGAACACTTGGCAACTCACTCCTCGTAACAACCTGTCCCAGCTTGCATTTCACAACAGTGTAAGTACAGATGCATGTCCCAGTGTGACACGGAGTTCTAGTACTGTGCACCCTACTTACTTTTGTTTGAATGGGAGTGCCCTTATGTTGTAAAAAATGTCACTGTGCCATGTCTTGGTAAGACCTAAATAATACAATTCTGATTAATGAACAATTTGTTGTTTTTGTGTTCCTCTTTTCTCCTTGACCCTAAGAACATAGGTTCTGTCTTGTGTGAACAAGAAGACTGCTCAGAGTTACTGAGTAGGTCTGCTGCAGTACTGTTTTGACAGATAAGTGAGGGAGACCCCATGCAGAGACAGAGCTATTGTCTGTAAACCACTGGGGCCCTCTAGTGATTGTATTTATGATATACTCTCACTGACTTGGGTAATATAAATATTCAGCTATCACATATCCAAATAGACCTATAAACACAAACTTAAAAACTTGGTTGGACAAATACAATAAAATGATATAGCTATGGTAACTTGGTTTGAAGTAGGTCAAATTTTATTGCAAATGGTTTTATTATGGGTCTTGCAAAATAATTAGAGGTCTCTTGGAATTTTACTGTATTTTAACATAAGCTACAACATATTAATAATAATAAAAAAATAGAAAAAAGCATTACAGTGCATTGAATTATAAAGTTTAAAATCTTCCTCAGGTGAGTCTGCTGGCATTCTTTGGGCGTCCAGGGCAGTGGTTTGAAGACAATGACCTTGATGGTGACAAGAACTCCATCTTTCACGATACTGATGGTTCAGTAACAGGATACAAAGACACATATGTGGCAAGAGCAGACAACTACCTAATTCAGCATCCTCACTGCATCAATAAACCTCAGTGGAACGGAGTGGTTTGCAGCGGTCGCTACTCCCAGGTACGGCGGCTACTCCACACCTTTGTTCTGTTGTTTCAGTGAAAAGCTTTTTTTAACATGCATGCATGTTGCTTTTCAGGTGTACATACAAACTAAGGGAGCCTCCAGTCTTACCCTGTCCATCAACCGTGACGAATATCCAAATTCTCCTCTGGTACTGAGGGGGATCAACAGCCAGGGGGCACTGTCGCAGCAATATCAGCCTGTTTTGATGATGAGCAAGAGCTACACGCTACACTGGAGCGGACTTGCACCAAGAGAGGTTGTCCTCTCCCTTATCAACTTTGACAAGTGAGTTCATGAAGCCAGTGGTGTGTGATCGGCACAATGTCAGGGGGCTTTCTGTAAACAATGTGGGGAGAAAATATTTAATAATTTTTATGTGATAGTTTAGCCTAATTTATTTTTTTAACAAAATTATAGAAAATAAATAATAATCCAGCACAACTACAAACCCGTTTATTAGTTGCAAATTTGAATTCGTTCTAAGTACTACTTATTCCTCTCTTTGTCCCTTAGAGATGACTGGGTTCTTGTGGGGCTCTGTTATCAGTTAGACACATCATTTCAAATCATGGCTGACATCAATGATAGACAAAACAACATATTTGATAACCTAACAGACTATGGCACTGTGTCATCCTTCGAAGAGCTGCAAAAGAGGCCAACAGAAAGAAAGTACTACTTTGATCGGAACGTAGGGTGAGTATATACAATTTCAATAAAACAGGTTAAATCAGTTGTTTGGTCTGTGATAAGTACAGATCAAACAACATTTATCCTGGTTTCCTGACTATTTTAGGTTTTTTGTTTGTTTTCTCCACTATGTAGCTTGCTGTGGCTTTACCTTCGAGCACGGCACAGAAGACATGGCCTCAGCTACTGTTCGGTCAAAGGCTGTGAGAGAGTAAAAATCATAGCCTCCTCAAACTTCAAAAACAGCTGTAACTGTACAGCAAATGCTTACCCTAAGTATGCAAAGACACCTTCATTTACAGTGCCAATGCCAGCCCCAAATACACAGCCATGTGAAAACTGTGGTGCTAAACAGGTATCTGTTGCTCAGTACATGCACAAAGATCTCCCATAGATGCTGTTTTAACATGTGTGCCTGTGTCTTGTCTTAGGTTGTATTTTCCAGTGAGCCATGGACAGACTACCTCCAGATCCAAGTCAAGTCTCTGAGCAGCAAAGAGCAGCAGATGGGAGACAACAGCTCCTTTATCAATGTGAGCAGACCTAGTCACATATAATAAAAATAATCAACATTTGCTATGCCTGGATTTTTGGATTTAATCCATGTCAACATTTATTCACATTACTTGCCAGGTGAATGAGGTGACCATGCCCTTCTCTCAGCCGGGCTATTTTTTGGTCTCTGTGGATGCCTGCTCTGGAAAAGTGATCAAGAAAACTTTGTTTGAAAAAATGGATTCCAAGATGGAACAGTATCTAAAAACTGGAATACCAAAGAGGTGTTTTTATATTTTTGACACAACCTTTTTTTCTATGTGAACATAACAGTTAAGTCCATTTTGTCTTTCCAGGTCATTAGTGCTTATGGCAACGCGAGGGCAACTCGATGGCCTTGTCAATTTGGCACCATATCTGGTCTCCCTGGGTTTAGCCAAAGTTCCTGATCTACACAGTAAAGGTAGGGTACATTATGAACTGTTTACTGTTACTATTCTAAGAACATATTGTGTTTTCTTTGTGAATCCTAATTTCTCAATTTCCCACCACAGAGAGTGTGGCCCTCTGGGCTTTTCAGGGAGTTACATCATCACCTCCTTGGGTCTTGCTCCAAGCCAGCCAAGGGGATGAGTTCCTGGGGTTGCAGGAGCGCTACCTGCCTCTGGCTTTGGAAATGTATGGATGTTCACAGCCTGGAGTTCGAACACGCAAAGACCTGGAGCTACTCAAAATTGCCACAGGAATCCAATGACCAATGTGAACTATACAAACAGTCTTGCACACAAATGCGCAAACACACAACCAGCTGATGAATGTGAACTGCTGAACCTTTAATTTATTATCAAAGAAAAGATGTTTATCATTTCATGGAGGAAGGTATTTTTTTGATTAAGAATGAGTTATTTTTGTGTCGTGACTGTGTGTGTGTATCTTTAAGTAAGCCCTTGGGCCATTAACTTAATGCACTTTCTGTTAAAGACACAACTTGCTTTTACCAACCAAAGTGATCAAGGTCAAGTTATATATTAAATGTAACACTTGTTTATAACGTCCACATATGATATATCATGTAACAAATATAAAAAAATTGATGCATAAAGATACTCACTGACCCAAAAGTATTATTATGCCAGGTGGTTATGAACATTTGTTTGTGTGTAGCTGAAGTGAAAAGTTTAATTGGTATTACAAATAATGCAAAGAAAATTCCCATAATTTGTTTTTATAGTAATTTTATTGCTATAATCACAGTCGACCTGACTAATCATATTTATAAAAACATTTAAACTAAGCAATAATCATATTTATACATTTGCATATCTAACAAATCCAATTTGGCTTTTTTGGGATAATAATTCAAAGATTCAAGATTAATAAGATCTTTTCCTCTCTTTTTGTTCTTTTATAAACTCTATAAAGCTTACTTAGTTGATGTCTGTAACAGCTGAATCTATGAACTGGAAACCTCCTCTAATCATCGTGCAGCTGTACATGTATATGTTTATGCACCTTTTAATGGATTCCTACATGGATCTTACTGGATCTTTATCTTATGGGTTCATTTTATTCATATTCACAGTCCTCAAGTGCTGGTCACATGAATACAGCACTGATATACAGTACATGCTTTTGAATGACCTTTAATTTGTTTTTGTACTTAAGTGAATGTGTTAACCTTCCATCTGCCTCATAATTTTAGGTGCCAATACTATGTTCTGTTCATATTAAAACAGGATGTGCTTACAGTTTAAACAGACACTGTAGGTAGGCTTTCTTTTGGTGCCTGCATACGCATAATTATGAAGTGTTTAAGGATGTGTGCCGGGCTCCCCCACTGAGCAATGATACCTACCCCATGTGTGTAATTGTATGTGTCTGAATGTCTGTCATTGAGTTCCTCTGGAGGACTGTAACCTTTCCTTGTAACCACTCTACTGTTAAACGGAGAAAACATGTTATATAGGCTGTTAGTTAGGTTTGTATAATGCACAACCCATGAGTGTTTGAATTAGAAGTGTGCTTTGTAAATGCTGTTTTATCTGAATGGATAGAACATTTCGAAAGGTTGTCAGTGATGTGTGCATAGTGTTGTTTTGTGATTTTTCATTTACCAGTTCAATAAAGATTTGTGATTAAACAAAATTGTAATTTGCTCCCTGACAAATGTTCACCTACGCACTATCACCACCTGGGGGCAGCCAAGTATATTTGAGCCTAAAGTCTTCCACCTTTTCATCTCTGAATCACTGATAAATAATGTAAGACAATGAGTCTGATAAACAAATCTACAAGCAAGAGTTTAAATAACCTCAACACTTCGGTCAGTTTAAATTGTCTAAAAATAGATTTCTTTAAATACCATACCAGGGTAATAGAGCTGTAAAATTATTATCAGTGTTTATTTAGTATGCATTTCTTACATGGCAAGAGGCCAAAAGGATTACAGAGTTTTAATGAGTCTCTACAGAGCACACTAATAAATAGTGTCTATTAACTATGACCATAGCATTCAATTTATTTGTGGGGACTTTTAACACCGGTACCACAAAGCGCATTGGCGTTAAAGAGAGGTATCAGCAATTTGTCTTCAAAAATGAAATATACCCACACATTTAGTAATAACATCCTAGAGAGACTGATAATCTTAGAAAGCTCTTGTGTGTGAAGGTCCTTGACAAGAAGGAGGGTGTAAAAACTGTCAAGTGCTCAAAAATATGGATGACCCACCAGATGACAGCCCACCATGCAGCTCAGAGGATTTACTTGTCCGTAAAATGCCTCTGTCCATGAAGACAGTGTGTTCCCACACACTTTGCACATTTCTGGAAATGATATATGACAGATTGAGACACCTCTTGCCAGCAATTTGCAGCACATGAGAACAGAGCAACCCTTTAACACACTGGCATCTGCTGTAAGGAAAACATTTTTTTTATTGTTAGTCTCCATTTGTGTGTCTGTGTTTCTCAAGTCACAACATTTAAAAGAAATTTAGCGCAAAAGTGTAAGCATTTTTATTTATATATAATGACAATGGCACATGGTCGAAGTGGTTGTGTTTTAATTATGTAATATGCAAGCTTTAGAACTGTGCAAATACAATTAGAGAGACACCATGGCTAAAAATATGACACTGTGTGCAGGAAAGTAGGTGTTATACCTTGTCTATTGTATTCATGGGAAGAGGTAGGCTATAGTAGGCCTACCACTGTACATTATTGAACACAAACAGATACTTCTGAGGCTCCTTTTTGTACAGAACCAGGAAACTTACATTTAGCTTTATTGCATAAACAGAAATACACGTTATACGAGAGAATCTATTAAACCTCTACATTTCCACTTTTTTGTATTTATGCACATAACCTGAACAAATCAATTCAAAATATGTTATGGGTTATGCCTGTATGTTAAAGAGAATACATTCGGCTCTGTCTCCTGCAGATTTATGGATTAGGCTTCTGGGGAGTGCTTGGTGAATATTCATCTGCCTTCCTAAAGTTTAATTACTCAGCAGTTTAACTTAACGTTTATCTGGATTGTGGTCTGTAAATTTTTTAATCTCACCATTCAGTCGCTTGAGTGGTTCCGGTTGATCCCCCGCTGGTGCTCGGTGATGGTGGTCCTGAATAATTAAACAATTCTGACACCCTTGTAGGGGTCCGTTTCCATGACAACCCTTCTCCCGGTGTCCTCTTAGCCTCGAGTAATGTAAATCCCCTGTCTGCTTAATGTCACAGTAACAGCGGCAAAGTGAAGTGCAACAAAACGCAGGTTGGAGTCAGTGGGAGCCTTTCAATAAAACCATAGATCGAATAAAACCTGTGGCCAGTGTTGTCACAAAGAAAAGTGCATTGCGATAAGAAACTGCCGTGTCTCTGAATAATCTAATTCAACAGGAAAAGTCTGAGAGTAGGGCAACACCTGGCTACATAGCCTACTTAAGACTCTGGGCAGTTGTCCGTGCTACATTTAGCCACATGAGCCTGACCCGAAAAAACAACAAAGTTTAAGTGGTCTCCAACAGGTCACTGGCTACACTTAAACCAAAGACTTTTGTGGTGGTCCGGTCGGAAACGAGGAAGCAGAATGTAGCTGCGCTACAGGTGCTTCCTGGATGCAGTGGGTTGACTGAATGTCACGTGCATTCTGTGTAACCAATCATGTGAGGGTAGACAAGGATCATACCACCCAGCAGAGAGGGGCGGGGGTGTGCTCATCAGTGTTGCCATATTGGGCGGTTTTGAATTTGATTGTGCGTGTAAAAATTGGCTTGTATGCAAAATTTGGGCAGGTTTGTGATCAGTTGGGCGGGTTTGAAAAGTGCATTTTATAAACAAATTATAAAAATTAAAAAAAAAAAAAAAAAAAAAAAAACTGTATGTACAACACTGCATCCATTTACTCTTTGTGGGCCCATTTCATAATGTTTGTGTTGACGTCGCCACGCTCACGCTCGCTGAAGTTTAGCCCGCGCATTACAAGTGATAACAGCTACAGTCAGCTCAGTCTCGGCGGAAAAAGCAAAAAGTCTAAGTGGGGAAAATATGAGAAATGTTACAGGAAGGAATGTGAGATTGATCCAGACTTGAAACCATGGATAATGCAATCTAAATCAGATAACAGTAAAGCTCATTGCAAATTTTGCAATACGGACTTAAGGGACCACTTCAAGGATTTGAAGGACCACGCCAACACTAAGAAGAACAAGATGCAGTGCCTGCCGACAGTTAAGGCCTTTACCGTGAATAAATCTAATTCCAGTACTTCCATTTGTGACGACCAGAAGCGACACAAACTTCGTATAGCAACATACGTTGCGTTAACTGTGGCAGTTAAAATTACTACCTGCTGATCAAATTCAACCAAAATATTTATTTAATATTTTGGGCGTTTTTTTGTGCGTTTGGGCGGGTTTTGGGCTGGAAACCATCAAATCTATCTGGCAACACTGGTGTTCATACACAGGAGCTCTGAAAAGGATGAACCAATGGCTGTAAAAAAATTCTTCCGCCCATTGCTCCCCTATTCACAATATTGATCTTACCACAGGGCTATAAAATGCAGGTTACAACTTTCAAAGTTAGTAAAACAACAGTTTTCAGATAGCATAAACGGACGTATCGATTTATATGTCATCCCTCTAGAGACCGGAGCCATATTTTGTACCAGGCTGGAAAAATGATTTTTACACAAAAGATGCCATTGGGTTTTTTCTTATATTTCTTTTGGAGCCTGCTCTCTGGTAGACAGATGTATATAGTTGTATATATGATTACTGATTAGTAGATTACTGTATATTGCTGTATGGTAGGGCCATGAGAGAGGCTTGGAGAGAACCTGATTAAAGACTTGCGAGAATCCACCTGCAACGCAAGGTTAGGAGGGAAAGGAGAAGGTGAGAGGAGTAAAGTGAGTAACAGTAGGAAAAGAAACAGCATTACTATAAAGCAAAAGTGTGTGGAATTCAAGAAACTTCCACGTATAGACCATTTGCAATAAAATCCAATCAATCCAGTGGCAGTTGAACAGAAATTGCCCTAGCCATTTTTCTTGTCTTTCAACTCACGCCAGTTTCTTCCAGTTGTCATCCCCAGGTTGTTGACCACCATTAGCCAAACACAGTCAGTGAAAGTGCACTATAGAGGTCAGGGCCTTCAGTATCTTGAAGACTGGGAGAGGTTTAGACCAGAAGAATAGTGTTTGGTCCACTGTCCTCTCATCTTGGACCCTGACTTTGTCATCCACCTGCCTTCGTGCCTCCAACATTTCTCATTATCTTGTTAAACTTGTGTTTGAGCCTGTTTTTGGTTTACCTGTTCACTGCCATCAAACTTAAAATGTTTTGGACCGTGTACGAAACTCCTCACCGTATCTGGATGCCCTTGGGGATGTACACAGTTTGATTTGTTAATCCACGGTTATGGACTCGTCAGTGCATTACGTAGGTGTATTGACACTAACAATATGTGAAATCCTTTAAGCTGTTATACCTTTTATCACAAAGAATAATTATTTCCTCTAAATGACATAAATCACTAAGATTGAAGAAACCCAGCTATGTAAAACAGACCGTGTCTGTGATTGGCTTATAGGGCACAGAAATAATGCCTAAAAGCATTTTTAGATTGTTTTTGTAATAAGATACATACAGCTTCTGTGTTGGGAAGATGGAGTGCAAGAATGGCAGCGTTCACTTTGAGGTCTCAACAGAATTGCTTGACCAATGCCTATAATCTCTCAGATGATTTGTTGATGTGTCTTGGTTCAAACAGTGAATGATGCTCCCTCTCTGGCCCTGCACACAGTCAATTACCCTTTAACACCAAATGTTTCCTGCATCCCGCTCCTTAGACAGTGAATTAACCTTCTACCTGTAGATGAAGAGGTATGTGGGTGAGCCTATAGCCTTGTTGCGCTCAGAGCTATTACAAGAAATATGCCTTGTACTTTCCACACAGCATGAAGTGAACTAATCATGCTCAAAGAAATGTAATAAAAAGAGGATTAGGATGTAGTTGTGTTTTGTCAGAGGTGCTAATGCCATGCTTTAATTGTTTATTCATTTAATACAAGGACTCAATGGGGCTTTTTTGAGGGGGGTTTATATGTTGAACGCGGCATGGTATTTTTAAAGCCACACAAATGCAGCATCGTCTGATTTGTAAGTCACTGGTTTGGAAGATAAATGTATGCATTTGACAGTGTTAAGGACTTTGTGGTGGTCACTGGGCGCTTAATGAACTAAGTGAAGACATTTTGTTTTGTTGTGGCTCAGTGCTTAACAATGGCTATTGCCATTTGGACGAATTGTTTTCAATTCGTCCAATTGGCTACATTAGGTCTCTTATGAGAAAGCCTGATATTATGATGTGATGAGGATTATGACCATAATGAGGATGGTGCTGTGATGCAGCTAAACAAATTGTTTACTTTTCAAAACATTGCGTTAAGACATAAAGAGTGAAAATGATCTACCTCCCAATAGGAAATGGCACCGGACTTGTTTTCTATTACTGACCGATTTAGGACCCGCTGTTCAAATGAGAAGTGGCACTCCAAGGCTGTCACTGATTTATCTGCTCTAGAAACAGCAGTGAAACCAACTTTCATTAAGCCCCACAGGCCCAGGATTAGATGTAGAGGGATCACTGTGTAAATCCTTGAGATCCGTGTGATATTTCGCCAGTTTGCCCAAAGACTGACAGTCTGTGTTACCAAAAACCTGTTATCCTCATCACACACTCAGCGACAAAGTCTTCTGAGCAGATATTTCAAAGTCAAGGCATTTTGGCCCTTGATATGGTCCTTTGGTCTCACCACCAACCTTCACTTTTAACCCTAACTTATTATTGTCTCTATTTATGCCTTATTTTAAGTATTACAAGGTGCCCATTTATTTCCAAACTGATTACAAATCATTACAAATTGCAAAGCTCTCATGCATTTATTTTCAAGCATTTTGCAGGGTGTGTATTGTATGATACTAAAACTTACTGCGCACACAAGTGAAGTAATCAGTGCTTCAGATCCTGGTTTGTGCTTTAAAATCTAATCATTGTGGGTTTTATTAGAGCATTGTTCCGAGGCAGAATAGGCTAAAAATAACTTTTCTAAACTGAACAAAGTTGGGTACATTAGTTAGGTCACAGTTTTTTTTCTAGAAACACACTTTACTTTTTCTTCAGTCTGTTTTGCAAGTTTGGTTTTTTTAATAAGGCCAGAGCCCCTTGGGCCTGTTGGACAGCAGGTCAGAAGTCAAGCATATTAATTCACAAATATTTATTTAATTTAAACATGTTTAGCATTATTTATTAGATGATAATCCTTTTGTATTTGTGACCACAGCAGATGTGCATGAATGCACACAGCCCTGTGTAAATTGATGAGAGCCTAACATGCACCGGTCTGAACTTGATGTGACAGACCACAATTAAACCAGCCATTTTACAATCAGACAATCGCATCAGTGTGGACAGACCATAACAAAACTGTTGACAGGTATAGAGGAAAGTACAGGGGAGGGAGAAACTACAAAATGAGGGATTGAGCCAGGACATATAGCGAACGCTCACCTCGTTTTACATTATGTCATAGTCATGTTTCCAGACAACAGAAAGCCCTAAAATGATCAGCGACTCTTAGTGGCCCCTCTGTGTTGTCCCGCAAGACGGCTCCTCCCCACTGTTGCTGTGGCATCCAAGTGATCTCTTCATTAATTCATAGCTGTGCGCTGAACTAAATTAGCACTCGTTAGCCACCCACTGTTTACTTTACTCTTTATTTGCTATCATTAACCCTGCTCCTTTTAAACGCGGTGGTCTGTGTGTGGACATGTGTAGATGGGGTGGGGTATAGTCCCACTGAGGGGGGGCTGAGGCATTTAGGGTGGGTCGTCATTGCACGCTCACCTAGCAACCTGACCTGGCAAGATTCTCAGAGGCTTTGCATCAGTGGGGGCCACACACCCACACACTGAAGCCCCACTGACTTTTGGGGGGCTCAGGTGCATTTGTTGATGACGCTTCACTTGCCAGATGATGCTCAAGCCCAAACAAAAGTAGAGCTCAAAGGGGGAACTGCCACTACCACCAGTTCAACTTGGATCTAGAGGCCAAAGAGGAGCAACAAAGAAGACAAGACACCTCCTCAAAATATTCACACTGGAGTCCCAACTTCATATTAAGAAATAATGCACAAAAATCTGAAGCCTCCAAATTAGTTTATCCTTTGACCCTAATTGTGGATTGTTGGGTTCCTTTAGCCCTCTGTCAGATGTGTTGTAATACAGAGAGGCTGTGTCGTCCACACTCGAACACCTTCCCTGGCCGTGTCATGCCCAGTTCAACACGCCTCCACCAGCAGAAGGACGTCTTGCCCACCTGTGGCTTCTGACTCCTGGAGCTAGCCATCTTCTGTCAGTCACAAGCGTTTCCATCAAATCACCTGGCTGTCTGCGCTGCCTTCATCTGGATGTGAAATGGCTGGCTTTTTTTAGCTTTTGAAAAAAAATAAAAACAAAAAAAAAAGCAATCAAATTAAACTACAGGAGCGGTAAAGACGAGAAGAAGACATTTCCCAAAGGACCAACTCAGACTTCGACAGTGGTAAGATTTGGACATATTTTTAATCTATGAACATACTTAAGCTGTGATGGCTTGTATTTAAATTTGAAGTTTAGATGTTTTTGATTTATTATGTATTGATTAAAGCCACATTCATTATAATGTAAAGTAGTCAGCTGTTGGATAATTTAATAAAACATAGCTGACTTTCCGTTGCCTCTTTTTCTTGCTTTCCTCTCCATCTGTTACAAATTGGACACCAAATGAACCATATGCTCCTTATTTATTAATCATCCACAAAAGCCTGTTTCGGTTAAGCTAAAAAGATGAATTTGGTGCAGATCTTGAAGGGTGTTTTTGTCCTCTGACCTTACTAAACTTGTTCTACTTCTTCTCACAGAGTTTTAGTTAGTCAAATTAAACATTGCACCTGCCATATTTGGGATTAAAGAGGAAACTGAATTCAGTCTGATATCACTTATACTGTTTTTGATGTTTTACTTATTAGCAACACGTCTTCCAGCTCAGATGATGTGGCCCTCATTAGTAGATGTGTTTTCAGCAGCACATGCCCACTACCGTGTAATTAGAAATACGTTTCATTTGCAAACATATTGAAAATGCCATGATTTTGCTGGTTGACATTTTGACTGTTGTGATTGGATAAGAGTCAGAGCAACAGTTTTGATAAAACATTTCAGAGGGCTCAACAGAAGGCTGCATATTTTTGGTGCACTTTTCTACTTGTGTGGTAGTTTTTCCCCCAGTTGAATTATAGACCCAATAATAATTCTTCAGGAAAAAGCAGAAAGACCTTGAATGATTTTGGTAGTCACTATGAATAGTTTTGGACAACCCTTCACCCAATGTTATTTCCTAATATGTCGTTTTGAGGCTGACATTTTGAGCTGAATTCATAAATTCTGGCAAACAGAACCACACATATTGTCTGTGGATACTGAATGTGAATTATTGATGGCGTCAGCCTGCTTAAAAATGCATCCCCAACCTTTCTCTCGCACAGAGAGAGGAAGTATTAATTAGTGTTCGGATTGAGGGGAGACAGAAGCTAATTATCAGAGCGGTAAACATGGCTGTTCTATTTTTTTATTATTATTATTCCATAGGTACAGAAATCAGAAATCTGTGTCAATCAATTAAATCAGATTAGAGTAGGAACAATGGAGGACAACAGGGGCCTTTTCAATCCTTCATTGCAAATAATCAGTGATTAAAATATTCACTAAAAAAAGGACAGGTAGACCTGAATTCTTTGTACCAATTCATATATTTCAGACCATTTGAAAGAAGTGGTAGCATGTCAGACTGTGAGACGGGCACACTAAAATACTATGGGGGAATAAATGGGTGACAAGCAGTAATAGCTGCAAATGGGCATCAGCTCACCTCATGACTGTCACTTGTGTTACCGCGCAGATCTCTTGGGTGGCTGCTTTCTAGAAGCTGAATAACACAGAACAAAATTTATTAAAATGACATTGGTGGCTTAGTTGGTACTATACTTAGGCATGTGGCTGAGCTCATGAGTTAAATACGACAAAGCTTATTGTAAATAAAATGGGACTTACATTTATCATATTTTTTATACTCCTAAATAGCAAAAAGAGCCACACTTTGTGCACGTTTTTTATCCTATTGCCTCATGCTTACACAATAAATCATCAGAGGGTCTACTGTAGCCATTTAAATGTTGTCACTAATTATTTACAGAAAATGTATCAAAACATTTTCTTCATTGTCCATGTCCATGTCCAAAGAACTCATCACAAATTTTTATACTTTTATTTTTGTGTTTGACCACAAGGGAGGATGACAAGAAAATCTCACACCAGAAGAGTCCTGACCCCACTGTGCACAGAAATGAAGGTAGGACTGTATCCTCGACCATCCATTGCTTTTCAAATATCAGTCACGGGGTTTACGGTAAGATTCTTAAATTGTGTTTTGAGTCATGATTAAATGTTTATTTTGCAACTGATGGCTTAATGGTGGTGTCTTTTTATATTGTAGACTTGACCTTAAAAAGTATTTTCTGTCCATATTTCTCAAGTATGACCGCAGCACATTATTCAGGAACAGACTTCTTTCTTTTGCTGTTACTTAGGGCTGTTAGTGCTTGACACAATTTTTTTTCCCCCAATCAGACAGCCAGTTAAAAAAAATCTTAAATAAAGCCACTTACCATGTTGTGTGCATCAAACACCTAATGGCCATGTTGGAAAAGTGCAATGTAAATTTGAACATGAGAGCGATCGTGTGTGCATTTCTGTCTGCTGAGTGTGTGTGGGGGAATGTGTTTCTTTTTTTGGGGATCTAAATGGTGTGAAATACGAGTGCATGTCTCCGTACATAGGAGGATTATAATGAAGCAGTGATGATGCAACATTTAAGTTTTCGGGTCAGTAACCATGGTAACTACACGACCCTGTGTGGGTAGATCTTTGATGGTAGTGAAAGGGGGTGGTGTTGGGAGAAAGGAGGAAGACAGATGTCAGCTACGCAGACCTGTACAGCCCCATCTTTAAACACACGTTTTTAGTGCTTGTAGGCTACAGTCTATCATAAAGGTCTTCATGATGCTCGTGCTTTCTAGTTCTAGTTCTTTCTAGTTGTGTGGCAGTTCTTATCCTCTTTTAGAGCTGCAGTGCATTTTTTTTTTCAGCTTGGCTGCCTATATTTCTTCATCTATATTTATCTTATGCAGATAAATATGAGAATTGGGTTTTATCCATGTGTTCAAATAGCTCAAACACACATACATACGTCTCTTGCCCAAAGGAATAGGCATGTCACAAAATCAATAAAAAAAATAAATAATGAAATAAATAAACTCAAACATACAAACACACACACACACACACACACACACACACACACACACACACACACACACACACACACACACACACATAAAAGTAAATAAAAAAATAAATAATGATTTTACCCATTGCCGCATGCGTCATAAACCACAGACAATCCCACGGTCCCAAAGACATGACTCGGCGCCTCATTGAGTTTTTAATGTTGAAGTTATGTAATGCTCTGCGTTTCCCCAAAATGCACACATACGGCAACTAAAATATTGTTAGGTAAGACGTGTTTTTTATGGGTTTAGCTGATTTTTAGAGTGGTGAAGTCCTCTTTTTAACACTTTTTGGTAGCTGCATTAGATATTATTAGCCTTATGCAAAACATATGCTAGTTAATTAGCTATGTAAGTAACTGCCCCTTTTCTGTCTTTTTTGGGGGTTTTTACTTATCAAAACTGAAAATAAAAAAATCTTATTGTTATAGTTTTGTTACAGCATCATAAAGCTTAATAAACTTTACATTTAAAATAACTTTTACAGTACTACACAACTTTAGTCATAAATATGTAGCTAGGCTAACAAGAACTTAATGGTTGCTCGGCTGTGGCTTACCTAACATACTTTATTGTTAAATTGTTCCTAATATGCTGCGTATAATACTGGTATGTTTGTATTCCCATTGTGCCTTTATCTCTTGTGCTGTCACTGTCGTTTGCTCAGCCTCTTTGCCACCATCCTTGAGGGAATTTCTGTGTTGCTTTTTTGATTTTCAGTCCCTCACTTGCTCACTCACTCTATTGCAGACACGCACTATTACACGTGCATGCATCGCAGGCTACCACACACACCAGTCTGTAAGGCACACACACATTTATGCAATCTCTTATACATATAGCCTACATATAAACCATGAACTATTCCCAAATGGTGAGTAGTTGTTGACACCAATGTCCCTGGTGTTTAGAGACCTGTACTTAGAGTCTCTCTGTTTGCTTTGTCCATCTTCATTGTTCTTTTGCTCCAAATATTTATTCTTCCATTTCTTTCTGAAACTTAGAAATATTCAAATTTGCCAACATTTATATAAATAAAAATACTTTGTATATCACTGAATTTGTCACCCTTTTCTACTTCGCACCTTCACAGAAAGGCATATGTTTGAGCTTATCTGAAGTCACTAGAACTGAGAAGAGACGAGAGCGCCTCAGACGAAAAAGAAGTCAGTGAAAGCACCTTTTAAGTCTCCAGCCTGACCAGAGAAGCAGGGGCTCAGATGGCTTAACTCTTGAACTGTGAACCATGTCCATCAAAGAAGAGAAGAAAAATCAGCTCACAAGAGGTGCTGTATCAAAGACAATGTGGGTGGAGGTTTAGTAGCTGTGGATATTCACAGTCAGATAGTGAAGAATTGAACAGAGTATCTGTCTTTTTGGCTTTCAGTCAGCTTTAAGCAGCTCTATGCTATGCTCCACGGGAACCCTGCACTCCAGAGATTTGCCTGTGCCTTCTTTCTACGGCGCCTTTTCTTTTATCCTCACTTCACCTGTCTCACATCATAAATGTGTGCTCATTTTTAAAATTTCATCTCTGCCACATAGAGCCCCTTTCACCTAGAGCGCAATATTGTCCCCTCCACCCTCCCCATCTGTGCTTGCCTTGTTTGCCTCCCTCACACTCACTCGCTCACTCTCATTGTGAGGAGGGAAAGAGCAACAGCCAAGCCACTGTAACAGCACATGCAACAGGGTGCAGACAGAACCTTGTGCTTCACCACCTTTCCTTCCACCCTCAGCCCTCCCAGTGGACCCCTCCAGGGAGAAGAAGAGAGACAAAAATCCAACCAGAGCTTAGGATTTGCCGTCCCACTCATTTGCATAAATAGAAATGAGAGAAGAAGAGAAAAAGTTAAAGAAGCGTGTGGAAAAGCAACGGAAAAATCTTCAAATTGAAAAAGATCAGTTCGAGAACAAGACAGAAACAGAGTGAATGCTGCCTTTGAAGCAGACAGTAGAGTTAAGAGCGAAGATGCCACCTGTGGCTTCTGTTTAATTTCAAACAAACAACTTTAACTCTGCGTCCCACATCTCTAAAACTGTACAAATGGCATCCAAGAAGAAGTGGGCTGAGAGGAGAGAGCTGCGCAGAGACCGGCCATTCTCCACCCGGGATGATATGTCCACTGCGCCCGGGACAACCGGCCCAGGCCGCTCCACCACTAGGGGGCGTTTCTCAGAGTCATGGAAAAGGCTGAGCTCCAGAGGGGGGTCCACCAAGAGGGGCGTACTCAACTCTCAGCAAGCACCGGTAAGACGTTTCCAGGACACAGGGCCCTCACTACATGTTGCCCAAAAACAATCAAACACTAGACAATAGAACCAGGTAGTTATTGTAAATAGGTTCTTAATAACCTAGCTAATAAATAAATAAATAAATAGAAATGCAAACAAAGGATTCTGTGTCAATAGAGTCTCACCTGAGATAGAGCCTAGCAGCTGTAAGAAACGAATCTATAATTAGCCAGAAATCAGTAGCAGTTTGTCAGCTTCACACTTAAAAAGTGCACTTGTGGCGGAGTCTTATGAATCTTTCCATTTTACTATTGGTAAACTTAAACTAAAGTCATAATTTAGAAATTTAAAGTTATATAGCTTGCAACTACCATACTCTCTAACATTAGTCCAGTAGCTATTATGAGTTTGTGTGGGTTTTGTTTAGGGATTGAAAAACTCAACTGCGGCATACTATTGTGATCAGAAATACAACATTTGCCACATATGCAAACACAAAATTAATCCCCCTAAAATAAATTGTATACTCTTTTGTATAATGCTTGTATATCATTTGTAAGATCTGAGTTGAGTTAAACCAAGTTTGTTTTCAGGCTGAAATTCTCCTTCTTTTCTGTGTTTTGGCTTCATGTCAGGTGAGTAATGATGGTTTACTCTGACATGAATGAATAATCTCTCATCCACTCTGCTTACTAAATATGGTGCCCATGTTTATGTATCAGTGTTAGTAAATCTGGCCTCTAGCTGGGTGCTCATGGACTATTGCACATAGCCAATCTGTGGGGTAATATGTGGCAGTGATATGTGGCAGTGATATGTGGCGTGACGTCAGCTGGGAAATGTGTGGGAGAGTGATTTGCACGCATGGAGAGCTGAGATTTATTTCAACATTTTTTTCTAGATTTTTTTTCACTGTTGTCACTGGTGCTGAATTTTAACTACTTTACTTTCATGTCTAAGTATTGTGTAGGTGAACTCTGCTTTAGTCTGTGTCTCAAGCGCCCCTTTTGTTTTTTATGTGCCCCTGCAGTCACAAAGACAAGCCTCCTCCTCAGGGATTTGTGTCGCTTGGATATAAACCACAGAGATAGGACCAAAACACCAGTGTTGGTCTCAAATTATTAGACACCTTAGAATCATTTATGATGGTATATGATATATACAAATAAAAAACACCATGTAGCACATGTGCTATGTGGTGTTTTTATTTTTTTTGTCCTGTGTAGTTCTGCGTGACTGAGCTGGGTTGTGAAGAGTGAAAGGAAATAAATTGAAAAACAAAGTGAAGGACTGATGCCGTTCTGTTTCAATCGTATTTCGCGAGTGATACGTGACAGTGCTGAATGAGGTAGATTATAACTAAGGCATCAGGCAGTGAGGGAGAGGAGCCCTTTACCTTTGGCACATTTGAGCCTGGATCATATCTTTCCCTCTCGGTGTCTGAAATAGTCAGTGGCATGGCCCAATGATACCAATGTGCACCTCTTTGCCAAACTTTCCTGCCACTATATAGTTAGAATGTTTAAAATCGATGTAAAAGCAGCCAGTAGTAGACCCAGTGTGTGTATGTCTAAGACTGCCCTAAATTATGTAATGGTTATTCCGTCCTTATTTTGATCATGTTGTTAATTTTATAAACCCATCTGTGTAACTTGAGAACAGTCTGGTCCTTTGCTGTCTCTCCTGCAGCATGCTATAGTTAAGGTTACCTTGTCAACATGCTTCACCACATTGACTTAATTTTTATGTAGAAACATACTGTATGGAGCTCCCGATAATGACGTCAACCAACTCGAATTTATGTGTGTACAATAAACAATAGTAAATAATCCTTAAAAAAACATTTAGCCCATTTCTTTACAGATTTTAGTAGACGCCTTCTGTCTGTGCCAAATTAAAAAAATAGAATAGAAAAAAATACAGAGCAAAAAGATTATTAAATGTTACCACATTGCTAATTAGCATAAATTGATACAGTGAACTGGCATGTAATACATTATTTTTATTTATTTATTGTTTATTTGGATCCCCATTAGCTACACTTCCTGGTGTCCACAAAGAAAAACACATTTACACAAACAAGCCAATTCACTACACTATTATTGTTAGAATGCTAAAGAGGCTAATGTCTTTGCCTCCTGTGTCATTGTATATAGTTGTTGTGCAGTGGAAAGTGAATAAAATACTTTTTTTTAATGTGTTACTACTAAAAACAATATAGAAAAAATAATGAAAAAGCAGTGATTGATACTACCACAACTCTGCTGGTTAACCTCTTCAGACCAGGTAATGTGATAAACTAAAACTCCTTTTGTTTGCATATCATTATTTTAAAATTATAGACCTACAGTCTTAGAAAAGTCTTGCTAATTTAGTGACTCTGTAGTGTAGAAGTTAAACTAAAGTGCTAGACAGAGCTAATAGTTAATGTCTGTGAGCTGCAGGTTTATGTGATCGGCCTAGATGTCTTGTTTGCTTTTTTGGAGCAAAGATATTGACACATTAGGAAGTAATAAACGAATTGTATAAATTATGCAAAAGCTTCAAAATATTAGCTACTATAGCTACCACCGGTGTAATGCAGAAAAGTTAGTCTTTGCAGGCAGATTCATTAACCTTCTTATGAAGTGAAGTGAGAACCTCTCACAATGAAGCCAATGCTTTGTCTCTCATATTGGATGTATGTTTTTGGTAGTTTATCCTGCATATGTTGGTACTGGCCTTTGTTTTCTGATGTCTGGCTGTGTGTGTACCAATATGTTTACTGTAAAATGCTTTGTTACTCTTTGATGATACAACACATCTTCTATTTTGCTATAATAAGCCATTTCAAATCACCATGGGACCACAGCCCTCTGAAAACAGACATTTTACGTGCAGTAGTTTGATTCCTCTCTAAGCGCGTTGAAGGGATCAACTGATGTTTCCCATTACTTAATTCCTCTCTACAGCCAGGCTTTTTTACATTGACTGCACTCACTTTTGTTAATATTTTCAAGTTAGTTTATTAATTTAATAATGATGTTGTCTGTTGTGATATTTTGTGTCAAGCTACTATGTTTGTACTAAGTTTGATTTGCCTTTAAATGACTTCATTGACTTTATAACACAATTATGAAGCCCAGAAGAGCCCTCCCACTAGCTTAGTTTTAAATTATTATTATTAAATTATAGTACGTAACATTAATACAATAAAACAATAATATTTGTTATAAAATTAAAACAGAAAAAGTATTAATTCATGACTTTTTGAGAAAAAAGAAGTAAAAGCCGTTGATTGGGCTTAAGTCCCTATATTTATCAGCGTTGTGTTTGGCTGTTTTGCAATTAAAAGTGTTATTGTTAAAGAAATGTTGGAAAGAAAGAGTTGTTGGTTTCTATGGAAACAGTTCATGGTTTAACAACATGTGTTGTTTTTGTAAGGACACTTTTAGAGAGTCCATTTTCACAACACTAAGAAATCTGGCAGTTTAGGAGGCTGTTTGAGTTCATGGTGGGAGTTGAGACACTTATGTTTGTGCAATTGATTTATTGAGCATGCTACTAATAGGCTACCCCTATCTACTCTAATTCTGTGCTAACATTTTCATTTCTTAGGGCTAGAAACTCCATTCTTTATAATAAAATCTATGCGCCAACAGTCACTAACAGGCAAGCTGTGATTCTGATGTCAATTTTTGCTTTGGTCTTTGTGTTTTTCATGCTTCAATATTGTTACAGATTTGTATTGAATTTTAAATTGTCATTCAATTTGATTGTATGTGTCTCATTTTTGTTATAATATGTCATATTCTTTTAAGGTAGTGCCTCTCTGCTTAGTTTTGCAGTAATAATATTATAAAATGCCTTGGACAGGGAAATGATCAATGCCTGATTTACTGAGAAAATGTATTTGTTCTAGGTCTGCTACTATATTATAACTATAAGGAAAGTGGTTCTTAAAAACTCACTTATTTACTTGGTAAATAAGTGAGTAATAATCACAACCATTATTACCTTAATAATCACAACCATTTCATCAGCGAACAATTAAAAGAATGTTGACTTCTATGTGCAGTTGGGTTCTTTGGTGAGTCCAGATATTAAGATTCTTCCATAAATGCCTCACTGCTTCTTTCAAGCTGTTGAGCCTATTATTTCTTCATGTTTTTACTGTAGCACTGTCTGTAGATAGTAAAGGTTTATGAATCCTTTCTTTAGAAGGTATGGCACATTAAACGCTATTGCAGTACTTGTAATAAAAGTCTGCAAACCACAAACGAACACTCCGCCATCAACACTTTTATAAATGGTATTTGTTCAAATGCATAGTTCAAATATATTATCTTGGGAAGATAAATCTTTGCTTCAGATGATGTTCCTGGGGGAGTATATAACGGCAGAAGTATGTTGCAGTTAGAAAAAAGTATTGACGGCTGAGATTTTATTAATTCTGGCATTCATTAGCTTTTTGTCAGTGTTGACTCATAACTAACCTGAGTTTCTATTATTGACATGCCGTAACAGCTAAATCTTTAACGTTAATCTGCTTAACCCACGTTTGAGTGGCAGACTGGTACCGCTGTAAATATAAGCTGGTTATTAGATGGCAGTGATAGAGTGAGAGTATGTAGGGTGATGACTGACATGCGTAGCAACAGTAGCTTGGAAACAGCCCGAAGTATCAAGTGAAGTTAGTTTAAGCACTGATTGTGGTAGGAGGTGTTAAGCAGTGGGAGAATGTTCAGGGGAAACAAAAGATAGAAAGATAAAAAGTATATCTAAGAGTGTGCAACACAGACGGAAAGTGAGAGAATTGAGTTCGAAATAACTTTGGGTGTTACAAATTAAATGTGTCTTCCCTTATATTGTGCAGCAGTAGATCTTTCTGTCAGATACTATTCAAAAGGATGCTGTTCTGGTGATCTTTGCCAAGCTGTGCAGAGCACAGCAATATAAAGAAGCAATAGACTAGTGCCATTAAAAGAAAAGGGGATGGGTATCAGAAAGCAAGAGAACAGGGTTTGATTTGGTTGTGCCAGTACTCACCTTTGTGAGTTAATGATACATGAGCTGACAGACATTTTCTGTGTTTGCTGTGATTATGTCTGGGGAACTTGTCGGCCTGATGGAGGCTAATTTTCACCCTAAAAGCTTCCCTCTCCATTTTAGCAGTTTGACTTTACTGACTCTGAGCTTCAGTTTATTTCCTCTGACCTACATGTAGCAATAAGTGTCTGTGGTTTCTGCCTTGTTTGGACAATATTTTTATTTGGTCATTTAAATAAAAAAATAAAAAATAATAATATAACACCATCATTAACTATACATCATAGATCAAAAGCATTTGAAAGACTTATTATGCCTGACCCTTGTTATTCAATAATGTAGCATACATTTAGAACACATTTAGTTATCAGTATACGTATATCAATATACCAAATATTATTATACCAAATATTATTAACATTTTTTTTTAAAAAGAAGACATGCAGGGGTTCTTCTCTTAATAATGATTTTTTGAGGATTTTATTTTATATTTAATCACATTTACAACCGTTTAACCATCTTACTACCCCTCTTCATTGAAAAGGAATCACAAATTATGACAGTTATGTAATTTATTATGTATAGGAAGATACGTATCAATAAATACTGTGCATAAAAACATGAATAAATAAACATATATAATATAAATACATTTCACTTTTATTGTTCACTTTTATGTTGAGTACCATTTGTCTTGCCTAATGTTAGTTCTCTTTGGCTTCCAGACCTTCCAGATCAGTGCTCTAATTCTGAGTGGCAGGCCATGAGCTCAACCTGGAGAGGATTAAAATAGTCTCTCAAAGTGTTTCTTATCTTTTTCACTGCTGCAGCTTGAATCGCTCTTTCTAATGCTCATGACAGGTACATGTTTAGTGTTCACATCCGGCTTGTTAAAGGCTTAGATAAAATGTCTGTGAAGGTTTTCAGTCATCCTGGTCATCTTAAAGAAAAGCTTAAAGCAAAGGCATCTGGACTTATCTGGATTTATCCAGGTAAAATGTTTGAGAACTAGTTCTCATGTATAAACATAACCTCAATTATCTTGTTCTAAGAGACTTTTTAAATTCTGAGATCAACTCATTGGACCAGGCTCTTCTGGTTTGTTTAACTATGAAAGGTAAGTCTGATTCATGATGGGAGAGTTGTTAGTCTCAGGTGATTCATTAATGTCACTGTTCCATTCAGGTGTTGTCCTTCTAGAGTGAAACTGATTTGATTTAGGTTTCAAAACAGTGTTGTAAATAGTGGGCAAAATGTCTCTGAGGCCTCCTCTTCTGTTCAAAGTAGCCTTCTCCATTTTAACAAAAAATTCTTCCCTCACACCCCCCTCAAACCATCTGGCCAAATTCGGACATTGCTGTCCTCAAAGGAATGCCCTTTCTCTTTGAGGTGGACCGCAGACTCAAGTCCACCAGCATTCGCTATTCCTATCAGAGCACTCTACACAGATCCTAGTCAAGGCTCTGCTTTTGACCAAATTGAATTTATTGCAATGCTCTTCTGGCTGGACTCCCTGCCTGCACAAAGAGAGTGCACGTAACTCCTCTCTTCAACTTCTCTACTGGCTCCCGGTTGACACCCGCATCAAGTTCAAAGCTATGCTCTTGACCTACAAGACCACCACTGCTTCCGCACCCTCATATCTTCACTCACTGATACAGACTATGTTCCTACCAGATCCCTCCGCTCTGCAAATGAACAATGTTTGGTGGTACCATCCCAAAAAGGAAAAAATTTGCTCTCACGTACCTTCTCTGAATCCATTCCACATTGGTGGAACAAGACTTTCTGTAGCCATCTTTAAAAAAAACGCCTGAAAACACATCTCTTCCGTCAACACCTTACTGACAAACACTGAATTCTACTATTTCTATCGATTCCTTTTCTTCAAAACAAAACTAAAAACAGACTAACAGACTTTTTGGTGCACTTATGCTTTTTGCTACCCTGTGTTGTTAAAATTGCTTCCATTGTTTTCCTCACTTGTAAGTCACTTTGGATATAATTGTCTGCTAAATGTAAATGTAAATGTAAATGTAAGTTGTTTGGATAAACCCATAAGGGATAAACACATATGGGATAACTACACCCTTCCTTTTTGTCCCTGGTTCCTGTCTGTTTGGTTTCTGTGTCCTCCTGGTTTTGTTGAATGCCTATCTGGGGTTGCCACAGTTGCTCAGTGCTTGATTTGTTCTTCTTTACATTTGCCTTCTGAGGTTGTTGGAACCTCTTGTGCTCTGTGCTGAAGAGTCCAGATGACTTTAGTGCTGCAGAGGGTGCTGGGAATCAAACAGTAAATATTGATCCGTGTGTGTTTACTTCCTACAAACTTCTTCTTGGAGTGTCCTGTCTTCACAAATAACTACTACGCAGTCTAAGAAGGCCAGGCGGTTATCTATGGCATCTTTACGGGTAAACAATGTTCTCTTCCACTGTGTTGATGTGCTCTGTGAAAGTTTCTACTTCCTGGGTCCAGTAACTGGGCACTGTCCCTGAGAAAGAGTTCAGGGCTCTGTTCTCCAATTCTTCCATGTACAGGTTAGCCACAATCGGAGAGACAGGTGGTCCCATGGCACAGCCTGTGTTTGACTGTAGAAGTTACCTCTGAACTGGAAATATGTAGTGTTTAAACATACCGCCAATAAACTGCAAATATGGTCCGGGCTGAGGCTGGTCCTGTTCTGTAGAGCTGTGTCTAGTAGCAGTCTCTTCCTTATGACCACGAGTGCTTCATTGGTGGGTATGTGACAACCTGTGACAACTCTTCACTTTAGAGATATAAGCTCAGCTCTTGTAACACATGATTTCAGAATCGGAAAAAATCTCTTGGAATTAAGAGATGAAACATCATCACCTTGAAAACTAAGTCCAAATGCTTTTGATTTAACCTTTTCTTAGCAAATTTTTTAATAGTTTATACTTATTGGCATGCTTAGCAATATAACTGTTTCAAATAAATAAGACATACATAGACAAGCTGAATAACGACAGTATATAGCCTCCTAAAAAAAACATAATTTGACTTTTTTCTTTTCTGAATTTGTCAGATTACTGGCATGGGTTCTGATCAAAGCTTTTTGAAAGCCCCCTTTAAAGAGCCTTGCTTTGAATTCCTTGTGCTAATTTATTCTTAGTCAGATAGTAGAGCAAAGAATTCAAGTGGAGAAACACACTGACAGAAAGGTTTTGGTGATGCTCAGTCACGCCTCAGTCCAAACAGCTTCCATTAGACAGTCTACATTAGGTAAAGATCTCATTTGGACTGTCACAATTTCTTGTTTTCCATTTCATTACTGCTCAGTGAAAACAAGAATCCTGTGGCCCTTATATATACTGTAGATCTTTATGTGCATAATTGATTGAAAAGCTCTGCACTTCTTATACAGATTTGTTATAAAAAATATTCTTTATTAATCGCTGGGTCGTTCTTTTTGTTTTCTTTCCTTTTCTTTTTTAATATTTTATGAATAATATGAACTTTCCAAATAACTGGTTGTCGAATAAATGTTATGTTACAGTTTAATTTACCACTTTGTGTTGTTAACTGTTTCCAGATCTAAAATTAGATAAAATTAGGGTTCAGTCTTCTTTTGTAAATGTAAATGTAGTCATCTTTGAACAGACGTGTTGATCAGAAACCTGTGTTGTTCTAGTCTTTGAACTGTAGCTTTGAAGTGCTTCTGTCTGGTGCCATGTTCTCTAAGCTTTGAGGTCAACCGTACCATTGTATGTATTTCCTGGAGTAACGCTGTGGCAATAAAAGCCATTACCAGGGGCCCGGGGCCATGGGCTCTTGCGTCCAGTTATTACACTGGCCCACAAAACTGTGGACACCATGTCCAACCATGCCATAGCAAAGAGTGATCCCACTCAGAAAACCTTTCTCATTGTCATTTTATTGTTATTTTTTTGGCCTATAAAAATAATTGCCAGTGTCAATATTGAAGATTGGCTGTCTGCTCTGCCAACTTGACGTAAAAGGAGCCATTGTTCATTATTGTCTGATACTGAGCATTGCTCTGTTGGCTACAAAGATTAGAATGGCAAGCGCTAATCTGCCCTTTATAGATTTGTGTGTTTGAGTGTAGAGCGGTGAGCTGACAGAGACTTGAGGAGTTCAGGTATAGGATTACCACATGGGCCAAGCACCAGTCCTCTGTCAATTTATACGTTCCGCAGTATTGTACAGTAACATACTGTTATGTCTTTTATATCACCAGATATAAAAGACATCTTTTATATCTGGTGAGCAATGAGGATCTGTTGTTGTATCAATGAATTAATTAACAAAATAATCATTATTTGAAATAGTGAGTGCTTAACTACAACGGCCTATTAGGGACATTTTGAGGCGAAGAAAAATAAATATTGGAGAGTATATTTTCAAGAAAAGAATAGCAAATTTACAAGAAAAAACATATTTGCAAGAAACAGTAGCAAATGTGCAAAAAAAAAAAAAATAGATTTGCCAGAAAGAAAGTAGAAAGCCTAGCCACTCCCTACACAGAAAAGGAAAGACGTCACTAGCGGAGATTAGTTTGTTTTTGTTTTGCACTTGACTGTCATGGCTGCATTGTCAGATCTGATTAAGCTGTGCTTTTCTTTTGGATTTACTGAGATAATAACAATATTAGCACAGAATAACCATGTTAAAATTCTCATCTCTCATCTCATTTTCTACCGCTTTATCCCGTTAGGGGTCGCGAGTGACTGGAGCCTATCCCAGCAGCTTTGGGCCTGAGACGGGGTACACCCTGGACACTGGCCAGTTAGTCGCAGGGCTGACATATAGAGACAGACAGTGACAGACAACCATCCACTCTCACATTTATTCATTAGGGACACTTTAGAGTTGCCAATGAACCTATACATGCATGTGTTTGGACGGTGGGAAGAAGCCGGAGTACCCGGAGAGAACCCACAGTAACACGTGGAGGACATGCAGACTCCTCACAGAAAGACCGGAGACGGCCGAGAATGTTTTGAGTTGGCCGGGTTTTGAACTCACAACCTTCTTGCTGTAAGGCAGGAGTGCTAACCACTCTGCCACGTGCACCCTGTATTGGGAAGCACAATATATTCACTAACATAAATGTTAGCGTCCAGCCAGGTGTAGTGGACAAGAAGGTTGTCATCAAACTGCTATATTGTAGGAACTGAAATGGTTACTGTCAGCCGCAACAACTCCAAAAATACAAGTGTCTAACATCCGTAACTCACACAGGTTCCTGCTCCACACTTGCCAATCCTATTTAGAACCCAACTCCCAATTCCTTAACAGGAATAAACAGGATCACTGCAGGGTTGCTACAATATTTTTGTATTAACCGCCAACACAAACAATTAAGTACTGACATTTTCCTTACACGTGCAAAAATGTTAGACTTTGACAGTAAAAACCACAAGATTCAGCCATCTTCCTGTCTCATTGATAACGCTCAACGTAATTTTACTCTACAATATTTTTTTTTGTTTGTTTCAAAATGGTCCTAATACACCATTGTATAAACCAACCAAAAACAAATGTGTAATTTATTGCATTAGTAATTTGCAACAAAAACATCAAATTGTTTTGGTTAACTTCTGCTACAAATATTTCCTATTGTAATATAGTTCACAATTGATTTGGCAGTCATATTTGATTATATTTGCTCTTTTCAATTTCCTATAATTCTGTTAATTGTGTCTCTTTTCTCTTTGGTTGCCATAGTACATGAATTACATAGATGAATCTAAAGAGCTAGTAAGAACAGCATTGCTGCACAATATTGGGAAAATGTGCAATAACTAGTCTAAAATAGTATGTGCTATATTTGAATGTTTTTTTACATAGAAAAATAAATATAATTCTCTGGACTATCTTTGACTCGTCAAAGCATGAGATAAATCATGTTTATCAACGATTATACTAGAACTAGATACTAAACCATTATTAAACAGGTCTAAACTAGGAATAAACCAGGTTTTTTCATGTATTAGGACACACCACAGTTTAATTTAAAGCTTTATAGTTACATAGTTATATTTATAGTATATAGTATAGTTATAGTAGACAGTTTGGGATTATTTTGACAGAGAGAATTTTGAAATTCTATAGAGTATAGCTTTATTATTTGCAATACGAATATTGCGATTGATAAAACAAAATTCGCAATATATTTGTTTTATTTATTCTTTATTTAACCAGGCTAGTCAATTGAGAACAAATTCAATTCATTTACAATGACAACCTGGCTCTATGTGTGTGTGAGGGGGACTATTGTACATGTCTGTTAGTTGTAGGGGAAAGAGAAGCACCCGGAGGAAACCTACACAGACACAAGGAGAACATGCAAACTCTGCACAGAAAGGCCCTACCCAGGATGGATATCGAACCCAGCACCTTCTTGGTGTGCTACCATATTGTGCTGGCCTAAGCTCTTTTTATGATCTATACAACTAACAATATGCAATACATTTGTTGACAGCAAAGTATCTACATTGTATTTTAGCTACAGCTTATATAACAAGAGGATATTTTATACTAAATCTTCTTGACAGTTTTCACTCAGTGAATTATCCTTTCCAGTAAGATATTGATCAACAGCCTTCCTGAAAGATTGGTTTGGCATTTTCATAATAGCATCTTCAATCCAAGGTAACAGTAATGACAGAAAAACATTGTGCTCATTTGTGGTTTGGTATCTAGTTAGTTACTTGCTCCTGTTGCATTTGAATTGCCAAAGCATAGTTATATAGTCAAAGTTTTCACAGGGTTTTTCAATATCCATTTTGGAGTTCCACCATATGTAAAACACCAATTTGGACATTTTTATATATTTATAATGATCTTGCTTTGAAATATTTAAAAAACATGTTGCATTATATTGTGCATCCCTAATCTAAAGTCCATCAGTTCTTGTATATTATTCATTGGTAATTACATGATCAGAGATGCAATTACTCCTACATGTTGTGTGCTGTTTAGGTTTTTCAAACTTGTAGGGCAAACTTATTTTTTTCTCATAAACCGGGGGGATGATTAACCTCACAGACACACACAAACCAGACTGATTAAGACTCATGGGTAATGCAGTGTTTTTTGTACTTAGTATTTAAAGGAGCATTACGGAAGATCCAGAGTTTTGAGTAGTGTGCCACCTCTGGTGCTATCGGTACTGCATTCAGTGACGTGTGTGTTCACTGTGAGCATGCTTGTACTAGCACAAACGAACAACAACTGAAGAAGAATCTGCAATTTTTGAGTGCGCTGGAGGTCTGTCCTCACGGTGTTCACAATATTCATTTTCAAATTTGCTGCTAGCGTTGTTTAGTTTACTTATGGCGGCAAATCAGGAAGTGAGATCCCGATTAATGAGCATGCACCAATGACAGTTTATACTATGGACAACTTCCGCTCATTCGTCCCCTATTCACCAATATTGTGATTATGACAGGGCAATAAAATGGTTGGTTACTTCCAGGCTTTTTCACTTTTACTGCATAGTAAAACAATAGTTTTCAATTTGCATAAACTGATTAATTAATAAAAAATTCACCCCCCCTCCCCTCTCATGTAGTAAAAACTTAGCTCTAGAGACCAGAGCCATCTTTTGTACCAGGCTGTAAACATTGCCATTGGATTTCTCCTTATATTTCTGCTTTTGGAACCTGCCCTCTGGTGGATGGCGGTATATCGCTGTATATTGCCGTTGTAAGACGCCCTTACTCGAGGACCTCTTTAAGGGGTTCCATGAGTGAGGCTTGGCATGCACACGTATTACGTCACGTTAGTTGAAACAGCGAGGGAGTATTAATCCCGAAACGTTCTCATTTAATTGACAGTACAAGCTTACAGAGGCAACCTCGGCTGTTGCTGATGCATGTATGGGTTCAAATTTTTTTTGTTTGAACCACTAAAACTTCTGTAATGTACCTTTAATATTTTAGTATTTAGATTGGAGACAGTTTTATGTTTGAGAGATTTAAAGATTGTTTTATTTGTATATGTTTATTTATAAGCTTTAAAACTTTAGCCTATATATTTAATATATGGGGACATTTGACATTTACACACTGTGGGAACTGGCTTTCGGATGGTACTGGGACGGTGAGTTAGTCTGGAGCCCTGATTTGTGAAATAATAAAAGTGCACTTGTTCACTTCTAATTTGCCTCAACTAATTTTATATCAAATTGTGAGATCATAATTGTCAATCGAATTGAATAATGAGTGTAGTCAATTGTTACATCCCTAGTGTAATTTGATTCTGTGGGCTCCTCGCCTCTCCCAGATAGAGCAGTTTACCCGGCTCTACATGGATCTTCCTGCCTCCTCAGGGCAAAGGTAGTGGGGGTTAGTAGTGTGCATGAGTGTGTACTTAACTTTATTCATAAGGCAAATATTGAACTGTCATATTTGTGGAGGCCTCTAGGGTATCACATACCAAAGCCAGTTTAGATAAAAGCTTTAGAAAACCTTTTTCCAAAAGAGTTGTACA
The DNA here is from genome assembly GCA_024349245.1 of Neodontobutis hainanensis. Lineage (NCBI taxonomy): Eukaryota > Metazoa > Chordata > Actinopteri > Gobiiformes > Odontobutidae > Neodontobutis > Neodontobutis hainanensis. The sequence continues at coordinate 1,014,484 of JALDNG010000007.1, forward strand.
CATTACCCTTAGTTTAGTATTTTTTAAGTTTATTTTTGGGAAGTAACAAAAGTCATAGTATTAGGATTAAACACTATGTAGTTAATGTTATATTACAACACAATAATTGCTACTTGTTACTGCAGTAAACTATCTAAAACATGTTTGAAGTGTCTGTTTCTGGGTTTAACTTTACAATCATTAAGTTTGAGTGTGTTTCTGAGATTAGATTTCGAATTGCATTGAAATAATGTGAGCTTTTTTATTGCCTACATTAGTGGGTCATCTTTGCTTGGCTTAATGGTAGGTGCAAATGTACTTCATTGTCACTTCTGTCAGAGTGGAGGCAAATGCAACAATAAAGAACACAGATGATAAAATGTATAGTGCTCTTAAAAGTATTTTATATTCAGAATGAAAACTCCTTTTTGAATTAGATTTAGTAGAAAATACTGTATTGGAATGATGATTTTCCATAAGGCCTACTTTGGTAAAGTAACATAAGCAATAAACATTTTGTTTTGTCTTAAGTAACTGATACAAGCTCAAGTCATTTGCTGCAAATGTCTATTTTGCTTTGCCAAGATAAGCTCCCACTGAGAGAAATGAATCAGCGTGAGAGAATTAAATCCTGTCATGTCTTGTTCTTTGCCAGTGCTTTTATTGTTTTGATAATTAGTGTGGCCAAGTTGAGTGAGATAATAAATATGAACAGTGTGGTTGTGTGGCTCTGGTGCCCTCTGGTGGTGACATTGTGAAAGAAAAACACAATGCATGATTTTTTTCTGTTTATACTGGACTTGCAATGTGAGTAGATTAAAAGGGGTCATTCTTGTATTTGGTCGATGTTTGTTAATAATGATACATATGAATGAGAATGACCTACATATGGTGGGTGCAGGATAGTATCATTATTGTACATTTGAATGTTGCCATCTAGAGTCAGAAGGAAGACAGTGCATAATGTTGCGCTAAGCCCATCTTGGCCGCTGAACCATTTCATAAGGTGAGATAAAGCCCCAGTCAAAGAAGTGAGAATTTAAGTCACAGTCTGGTGTATTCAGTCTCACGCCTGCAGAAAACTCACACAGCAAGCACACAGTGTTGGCAGGGTCTCTCTGTGCATCTGACAGACAGACCTGCCAGAGGTCATGAAGGTCCCTTGGGCTAGTGGTCAGTCAGGTGGATATTCTTAATGTCAGAACACAACGCACACTACCTCTGAAGTGGTGACTCAGTTGGCTACTTCACTGGTTTTGTGATGTTTACATATGACCATAGTTCATGCACTGAGGATTGTATTTCTTTCACTTTCACATGTGTAACATTTATGTTTACTGTGCAAGTAAATCTATGTCTTAATGAATGGTACTTTAAGTGGTTATCTTGGCTTGGCTTGTACAATAAGATGTACATTAAGAAGCACTTGGGTACTTGATGCTGTTATTTTTGTTTCAAGACAAACATAAGGCCAGTTTGGTGTGCAGACAAAGTGCTGAGTGCAAAGAGGTGTTGATGACAAGACATGGTGCCTCCTTTTAGACATGTACAGACCTGCCAAAGCAATCCACATTTTCACGTTTTCTAGCCTTTTGGCTATATAGGTTTAAAACTAATGAAAATCAGTATGTTCTGTTGAAAGGCACACAAGCTGAAAAGGTAAACGTATATTTGACCTTGTGCCTTGTAATTAGCTATATATGTCTGAGAGCTGTAGAATGCAGATAAGACTTGGTGCTGCATAGTTTGCTGCTTTAGTTTTACCACAAAGTGTCATGGTGACCAGCTATAATTGTTTGCTGTTGAGAAACCTCATAACAGGTAGTATTTAAGTAAATTACCAATAACAATCATGTAATAATAATCAACATATTCTTGTGGATTATATATTTATGTATTAAATATTACATGAATTGTGCTTAAAAAATGTTAAGGAAGGAATCACTTCTGTAAGGGAGCACAGTCCACAGCTTTATGTTACAGTCTTATGTTCCCTCAGCCCTATGTCCTTACAACACTATGTTCCTACAACCCTATGTCCTTACAGCCCTTTGTTCTTACAACCCTATTTTCCCACAACCCTATGTTCTTAAAGCTCTATGTTCTTACAGCTCTATGTTCTTACAGCCCTATGTTCCTACAGCCTTATGTTCTTACAGCTCTATGTTCCTACAGCCCTATGTTCCCTCAGACCTATGTTCCTACAGCCCTATGTTCCCTCAGACCTATGTTCCTACAGCCCTATGTTACTACAGCCCTATGTTCTTACAGCCCTATGTTCCTATAGCCCTATGTTCCTACAGCCCTTTTTCTTACAGCCCTATGTTCTTACAGACCTATGTTCTTACAGACCTATGTTCTTACAGCCCTATGTTCCTACAGCCCTATATTCTTACAGCCCTATGTTCCTACAGACCTATGTTTCTACAGCCCTATGTTCTTACAGACCTATGTTCTTACAGACCTATGTTCTTACAGCCCTATGTTCCTAAAGCCCTATGTTCCCTCAGACCTATGTTCCTACAGCCCTATGTTCTTACAGCCCTATGTTCTTATAGCCTTTTTCCTTACAGCCCTATGTTCCTACAGACCTTTGTTCTTACAGCCCTATGTTCTTACAGCCCTATGTTCCTACAGCCCTATGTTCCTACAGACCTATGTTTTTACAGCCCTATGTTCCTACAGCCCTATGTTCCTACAGCCTATGTTCCTACAGACCTATGTTCCCTCAGACCTATGTTCCTACAGCCCTATGTTCTTACAGCCCTATGTTCTTATAGCCTTTTTCCTTACAGCCCTATGTTCCTACAGACCTATGTTCTTACAGCCCTTTGTCCTTACAGCCCTATGTACTTACAGCCCCCTAGAGGGAAATACTTCTGGATTCAGATTGTTACTTTTCCTAATTTTTTTTACCAGAGAGTAATTAAAAGAGGTATATAATAAGAAGGCACTGTTATAAGTAGCTCTAATATTATTGTAATACACAAAAACTACAATAATTGGAAGATGTTACAGATGCTGTTGTTAATCAAAAGAGCCTTTTAGGAGTTGTAAGAGACAAATTGGTAAATATTCTGCATTGTTTCTTGTCTCCTGAGATTCAACCTGGGTTTAGTGTAAAACAGTGCATATCCATTCGGACAAACACACAGTACACACACGCTCTTCTCCTCATTCTCTCCATCTCTTTTATCACTCATTTTCTATGCACAAAGACTTGTCTTTAAACATATCTCATAGCTTCATTTTAGCTGCTTCATCCTTTGTGGGTGTATCTTGTTTAATGTCTCTCTGTCGCCTCGTCCCCTTTCTCTCCTCCTCCTCTCATCTTAGAGACAGTAGTGTTCTCAAATCTGAGCCGCTGCCTGTCAGGCTGCTCCGTTTATGCGCTTTGCTCTGCGCTGCTCTGCGCTATACTGCACTGCACTGCTCTCTCCACAGCATCTCTTCTTCTTTCTCTCTGTCTCTTTCCTCTTTTTCTTCCTCCATTCTGTCAAAGTGCATCTTCTTCTGTGCATTTCTTTGTTGTTTCGGGGGAACACTGTCAATTTCTTTTCCTGCGCTAAAGCTGAGTGCGCTCAGGCGACTGGATGAGGAGAGATGCTCCGAGCGCTCCAGGGTTGGATTGCCTCAGACTTTGTGGATCTGAGTAAGCGATAGAGACGGAGTGGGCAGCAGCTGCCCAGGTGAGAGCTTCGAGCAGTGACGGTGGTGGTACTGGTCCATGGTTGTCTGTCGAGGGTCATGCCCTGGGACCTGTGCTTTTGTCACCAGTTGGAGACCCCCTCCCATTTTTGCCCCCCTTGTGGGGCAACATTGATCCTGGTGCCACAAAAAGCTGCTGGAGACCAGTGGCTGCACCGTGAAGAGTGGGCAACATGAACCAGTTGGACGCGCCACGGCCACTCAACTGGACTATCAGAAAACTGTGCCACGCAGCCTTTCTGCCATCTGTACGCCTGCTCAAGGTAAAATAACTCTAGGGAAGGAAATGAACCAAAAATAAATGTCCAGGGAGATGTTTGCCATTGTAAAATATGTCAGGCAGCCCCTCTGCTCCGTTATTCCTAAGGACAATAGACGGCAAGAATTTAAGGGCTAATGAATAGAGACTGCTTGAAAAGGGGCATCTGCTTTAAATCTAGTTTTTGTGTAAATAATGTTATTTACCTCTGTCAAAACTGATCATGTAGAAGTAGCTGGAAGTGTCGGTCTGAAAAAAATAAATATAATGAAATGCAGACAAAAAAGCATGATGAGGCTCTAAATAAATTTCACATTGATAGTATGAATTATTGATCAGTAAAAGTATCATTCACATGATTAATGATAATATTGATAATTAATGATAATTGGGTTTTCAGAAACAGAGGTAGATAAGAGAATCAGAAACGTAAAAGGAAAAGGTAAATATTAAAGCAAAAAGACAGAATTCCAGGAGAGACTGAAGAGGGGCTGAGCAGGATGGGGGAATTGGATGTGACAGACAGGCCAAACAAGATTTTCAAAATAGAGGAATATGCAACATCAGGTCAGACAGATTGAAGAATAAATTTCTAATTGCCCTTGAATATATGGCTCTATTGTTCGGCAACTAAAACATATTAGGTTCAGATTGATTGCCATACCAATAAATTTTACATAGATAATAGATAAAACTCCAATGTTTGAGAAACAAGTGGCTAAACCCAAGTTTATTAATTTGCTTTCATAATATAATGCAGTTGCTGGCACTGTGTAAAGTAGGCTATTGTTTGACGTCTTGAATGCCTCTTTTTTACTCCACTTTGATCTACATTTATCAAAGTGCCTAGCTGTGGTGTTGAACCTCACAATCATATCAAACATTAGCATTTGAAAATCTTGGTTAAATTAACACCATTGTAACCACTGATTAAACAAGGATCTTTTTTGTCGGTGTCTGTTGCATTTGTGTGTGAGTGTGACACGTGCTTTACTCTGTACAGTCACTAGGGACTGTCCAAAAGCCCATCATAATCTTTGCATCCCTTATAGGACAGTCAGCTGTAACATGTCACTGTAATACGAGAGAAGTAAATACTTTTTCTACAAAAGGGACCACTGAGCATCTGAAGTTAGTTGGATGGTGTGTTGCGTAAGACTTGGAGTAGTTCAGTGGCGTAGCTTCCTCAGTTGACTTATGGAATTTTTGTGTTAAAGGCAAGACTGTTTAAAGTCAGTTTCTTGTGTTATTTATATCATGTCTCCATAATCTCTTTGGACTCTTAATGGACTATTGTCTTGACAGTGAACAACAGTAGCAGATATGGCTTTAAAGTATTAGCTCAGCCTCAGATTGAACATGGCTGAAACGATGTCAGTGTTCCTCAAGAGCTACCAGTCTATTATTCGGAAAAGGTTTGTAATTGTGAATCACATTCATTTCCCCAATGTCTCGCTAATACTTTCCTACAGCCTGCCCACCTCAAACTTACAGCTCATGAGAGCAACTTAGTTTGATGACAATATATATGCTCTCCGAGAAGTTTATCTTTCCATTGGGACAGGAAGATATTTTTATGTGTTATACTCACTATCTTGTTTTGTATGCATACTGTATCTGTTTGTGTGGCTTCTGTATGCATTTTCTATAGGCTACTAAGTATATCTCAAAGGTCAGTTTATGACCATATTATGATAACCTATTTTTTGCTTTTAAAAGTATATTCATTGTTTATTGTCGTTAAGTGTAAAAGACAGCTAATAATGTGGTTGGGTTGGAGCACAGCCTTTAGCCTCCTGATGCACATATTATAACTATAGAGTAAAATTGTACATTGAGCCTGTGCTGTGCAAAAATACCACAGTTACACTTTCTGGTCCTTCACATTGCTATAAATCTCTATTTTATTCATAAGTAAAATGAATCAGGTTTGTGCTGACACTGTGTTCAATAGTAATTCAATCCAATACAACAGCTCCCATTAACCTTTTAGATGGCAGGCAATTGGTTAAGTGACCCACAAGAGTAATGTCCCAATGAGAGGTGTTTTTGACTAAGGACAAGTATTTAGGCCAGAGGCAGTCCCTCTGAGATGTATCCTGAACTATCATCTTTAGAAGTGTATATCCAGGACAACAGTGTTATGCCTTACCTTATGCTGTTGTTATTCCCCTTTTGATATGTGTGATGGAAGCTGATTTATTTAGGAATTAGAAGCTGTGGTGTCTGAAATGATATGTGCTACACCGGCAGATAGGATTCAAATTAATTTGATGTTAGGATTTTGTACAGATTAAGTTCATAAAATGTAAACAATTGCTCATATGTCTTAAAAAACGCTCCATCAGTTGTCATCTCATTTTTTGTTTTAATCAGTCATCTTCTTATTTCACACGTCTGCTGCTATAATTATATTTATAAATATAAGCAGAAGTTGTTATTTTTTCTTTCTCTGTCTTGTCTCTAGATTACATCTTTCCTTTCTATCTCATTCATCTCCTCTGTTTTAACTTTTTTTATATTTTTTTCAAAATGTGTTTTTATTCTAATGCTGCCATAATAACAAACACTCCATCTTATGCAAAATGCATGGGGGCCGGGTTAGTACAGCTTAAAAAATAAATATATCACTCTAAAGCTAAAAATAAATGTGTGTTACATAAAAAGACACTGTGTTGCAGTGCTTTATCTCCTTGCTTTAGAGAAGTGAATATGTAGCTGAGCTTATATAACTATAACTAAAACTATATCTTGTTTCTTTATACTGACAGAAAACAGCAAAGCAAAGTACTTTCTGTCACCTATAGGTGGAGCCCCCCAATTTTTTATCAACAATTGACAAAGCTACAATAAAGTTGTTAGAAAAGGTCTATTTTAGTTTGAGTTTGCCTAACACCAAAGTCTGGACAAGCAAATAAAAAATACAAAAGACTCCAAGTGGAAGTGTTTGATATCAGTTTTGTGAAGATCTAACAGATGGGTCCTTGTGAAATAAAGAACAAGTAAGTGCCGTAGGAAATGTGTTGTCATATGAATGGCTGAGTCAAGCTTTGTCTTCACTGTCCCACAGCCTTGTTGTTCTCTCTGCGCTGTGTGAGGAGGCCTCTAACTCTGAGGGTGTCACAATGCACACTGCGTAATGTCTCAATTAAACAGCAAATACTGTATTCATGAGATTTCAATTAAAACATTATCTGACTAATGAGGCAAAACAAGAATATAAGCTGCCAATTATTACCTCATGCTGTTATTCAGGCACACAAAGACATTCTCTCATTTGGCATTCACCCACATGTCATGGGGAAAAGGTCTATTTTCCACAAGTAACCTAAAACCTTTGTCCTGAATAAATGCAACAAATATTACAAACTGAATATTGCCACTGTGGTGCTACTGAATCATTTATGAGAATCAATGAGAAAGCACCTGCAGCTTCGCAATAACTGTGTAATTTGGAAATCAACAGCTGGGACATACACTCAACATGTTCATTGGGTGTCTGACCTACTCTTTTCATAAATAACTGACAAACCTACCGTTATGAGCATCAAATCACTTCTGGCACTGGCCAGGTCATAGGTCAGTGCTCAGAGCCCACAACTACAGCCACTTGTGTAGTCATGGAATCTGCTGCCTTGACTACAAAGCCAGATACACTATGCACATAGACTCATTTTTACGTGAACATGACACAAAGTTTTGTGTTCTGTCCTATCATGCTCATTTCCAGATCCAAGACATAAATACAAAACAGACATTTGGGACTGAAATCAGGTCAAAAGTAGAACCAGTGAATAATGTATGGTACAATAACTCTAAATGGTATACTTAGGCTGATAATCAAGATAGAGGTTTCTTCTACTTGATCCTCCTATATTTACTCTATGTCATGGACTGACGTGGCACTCACACCACACCAATAGCTCACCAACAAATGAGTGAGTTTACTCATCAATACATTTCCAAGGTGTTTATGTAATGAAAAATACCACTGAGGTGTAAAGAATGATCAAGAAACTATTGGAACTGCATAGTGACCTCAGGAGATTAATCATCTAAGAACCACAGTCATATTGTTACTGAGGCATGTGTAGTCAATCAAGCTCCTGTCGCGCGGAAGCCAGCCAATCAGTACTTTGACCATTTTGACCAAACGCAGCAAAGCTGGGTTCAGATTCAGCACCACGGACAGTGACAGCACTACAAGGTCTGAGTTCAAAAAGTAGATCGTTCTTAGCAATTATGATTACATTCTAGAGCCAAGTATAGATGTAGTTTAAACTGTTTAATCCTGGGACACACATTTTGTCACAATTATGCCATTCACTTATTGATTTGGCTTTGTTGGTTTCCATTTGCATCTAAGTGAGTACCAACTGAGTCATAATATAATTTCTCAAACCTGTTAGAAACAGCCCGCACTCCCGCTGACCCAGTTTAACACTTAACTAAACTTGGTGGAGAATTGTTATTTTCAGCTCTCAACCTGCTTCCCTGCTCAAGTTGAGAAGAAGTTTATTCTGCTATGACAAGACAATATTCATTTCACATTTTGCATATTGCTTTGTCGGGGAACATTTGTGGTAGTTAGCAAGTAAAACCTGTATTTCTTGCTCTTGTGCTTTGGCCTTTTTCAAAGTGAAGAGCTGGTGAGGGAAGGGCTGTAAACTCATTTTTCTAGTTTGCAAGCAAGCCTAGGTAGTAGTTGCAAGCTAAGCACAACATGCTCATAGAGCTGGAACCATGTCAAGTAAGAAGGTGTTTGTTTAACCGACTGGTTGTACATGGCTGTCATTTGATTTTGACCTTTACCTTCATCAGTGTTTTTATATAGAACCATTCAACCATGTTAACTACCATTAACCACCAAAAATTTAACATTCAGCATAAACAAGACAATTTCATCAAATGGCTACATGTGTGTACTATTACTGTGTGTGTGTGTCTTTTGATTACATCACATTGAAAGGTTCTATATTATTTATGTAAAATGAACACATCTAATGAATAATTTTGTCATTGTTTGGTGCTATAATTATTCCCAGAAGACAGATCTGTCCCGTCAGCTTTATTTTTGGACCTACTGTGCTGCAATGTGGGATCGATGTGAAGTGAATGCATTTGTTTTAATGCAAAGTGTAGTGACAGAAAGGGTCTTTTAACAAGTGCTTTGACTTGATGGAGCATGGGACATTTTGCTATCTTTTCCTATATACTAATGTCTTTCATCACTATACACCTTTCTATCTGTTTTCTAACCATCTCATTATGCATCATTATTGTTCAGAATTATGCAGTATTTATACAACAGGACACCGTGACTATTTGTAGGAACATATTTAAATAAACTCAGACAAATTTAGATATAGAAATCTAAAGCTCAGCTCATCTACCATTTTCTTTTTTTTCTCCAACAGCTCTTGTAGATTGCATAGTGATTATTGGTTGAAAAGGTGATGGTTTTGTCAATATGTTGATGATTGCCTTTGACTCCTTGTTCACACCTTAATTTTAGTCTTTAACACTTTGAGCTCTAATTGAAATGTGGTTTCAGAGATGTAAAATCAGTTAAAAGCAGTCACTGACCTGCTTTGATGAGCTCACGAGAAATCCCCATATGGCTTCCCGTCTCACCCAATTTCATCAATCAAATATGTCCAACCAGAGCTTACAAAGAATTTTAGATTCTAATGTATATATATGAGATTCCTGCATATTTAACATCTTTCTCTATCCTGCTGTCTCTGCACAAGCCCTCACTTATCGCTCTTTTTTTGTTGTAGGCCCTTTGTCAGTACCTCTCTTCATATTCATTGAGCCTACAGTAGTTCTCCCTGCATTTTGTCTGGCCTATTGCATCAGTGTTTGTGAGCTCAACCAGGTCATTAGCTTGGAGAGGTGGCATCTTAAATCACGTTGGGGCAGCTTTATTTCCCCCAAATGCCACCTTCAATATGTTATCTGCTGCCAAGAGTCTCGGGTGAACACACATATACACCAAAAATAAACACAGAACACAACTGATTTGCATACAAAAGTTGATTCCAATGCACGTAACTTGGCACACACTTTCCTAAATCAGGAGGACCAAAGGGACAGCCCTGCTTTATTTTGTGTTATGAGCTGCCTTCAGTCCTGGTTGGACTTGAAATGATCCTTTTAAAAGACGTGGATTCCTCCAGCACAATGGGGAAAATGGATAAAGAAGTCTGCACCAAATGGGGCTCTTTTCTCCGCTGAAATGCATTTGTGCACACACACGATAGTCTTGATGAGTGTGAAGGGTCTTTGAAGATCAGCTATAACATAAAGGCTCTCAATCTAAGCTGTGGAAAAGCAGAGGATTTTCCTCTGTTATATGGGCCACATAGAACCTGAGCGTATGCAGATTGTCTTCTTCATTCCATTTAGCTCTTTTTTATGACTCATCTTCTTACCGCTCTATTACTTTTATATTTTTTATTGATAGTTGGTTGACAGGAAACAGGGCAACAAGGAAGGGGATGACATTGGGCAAATCTCCCGTGTTTTTGTGTATTTGCAAGTACTCTACCAAATGAGCCAGGGGCACAATGTTATTCTTTTGGTTTGTATTAATGCTTATTTGTTAGAATACTGTTAAATTCTATGACCAGATAAAAGCAGCCTTATCCTGAGCAGAGGGCTAAGGAGTCAATAGTTAGATTCTCTATCCTGCGTGTAAACTCGGACAAAGACAGAAGTCTAGTTGAATGACTCAATGGAGCTATGAGAATAGTCTGATCAAAACTATAAATGTAAACATAGTAATACACAACAATTGCAGTGGCTTTGATTGGCAAAGGAAACATAAGGTCATGGGTATGTGGCTGATTTAAGAATATGAGAACCACTGCACTGTCTCTGACTCTTATTTTTAGTTGGTACCTCAATGGGTACCAGCAATAGAACTCATAGAATGTTGTGCATGTGCAGTGCACTAAGTTGAAGTTTTGTTTAATGTGTATAGTAATGAATAGTTTACCTTCTGTTAGCAGCAGCTAAAGGAGGTGTGAAATAAATAAACTGAAAGGCATTACTTATTATGGTAAGGTAAATGAGTGTGGCTCTGTGCACTAGAGTGTGAAAGTTTTCTGTGTCTGGGACATTAGAGCCAGATGTGTGAATATGTGTATGGCTGTAAATTGGATATTGGGACATGGAAAATGAAAGCGAACAGCATGGCCACACATGGCTATTTTTGTCCCTCCATACATCTTTCATGCGTTCTCAGGCTTAGTGAGTATGGCACCTTGTTCCTTTTCCTTTGCCATGTTATCAGTGTCTTTCCTGTGATCTCTTACTGAACATAGCTCGATCATGTGTGGTCAGAGCAGTACAGTCGAGTTGGTTTCTATTGCTTTTCACATTTTTTAAACTGTCATTACAGCTTCAACCCTAAAGGGATGGCTGCCATTTTATATGGCATTTATAGCACTGCTCCACTTTGCCTTCTAAAGTGCAGCTTTTTACTAAAGTAAGTCTACGATTATTTCGGCACTCTCCTCCATTTGAAGCTCTGAGCCGGTTTAATGTCCAGCACAGTTCTGCTATCAAAAGTACAATTTTCAGACTTGCAGTCAAAACTGTATTACATAATTTTTATATTTCAAAGAATTTTTTTTCACAGCAAGTATGTGTTCCCCCACAAATTAAGCACTGGTTGAACTGTTGTTGTAGCCTGGAGGAAAGAATCTTACAAAATATCACTTATGTGGGATTTTCCTCCACTATTTTTTATTCACTGTGGCCAGCTCAGCTCTGGTATTTCTTCTGAAGCTTCAGCTGCCCTGTAAGAGAAAAATACCTACACTAGAAGGTCAACATGGAGGAACACCTGGGAACATTTATCACACAGGAGTGCCTCATATTTAAACAAAGTAGACTAATGTAAAAAGTGTATAGCGGAAAAAGCTTTGAATGGCTTTTGATACATGTTACACAGAAATACAGTGCTGTACAGTTGTGTACCCATTCTTCTAGTGACTGTTCTACAGTTCTACAGTGATGTTATTCACTGTCCTTAGATACTTTTCTGTACATTCAAAGAGTGGATTCTCGAGGACTGTGCCTCCCTCTTGAGTGTGCAACAACAGCAGCACAACATCAAGAGGATTATTCACTCTATAAAGACAAGCAAAGACAGTAGCTCTTTCTGCATGCCTTTCAGCCTCATTCCAAAAGACATTTTCCCAAAGAAAAAGGAAGTAACCAAAGTGGGGAAAAATGGGGTAAAAGCAGTAAACAGCTTAAGAGAATAGAGTGAATGAGCAGCCATATTGAGATGCAAAAATAGCAAGCAGGACGTCCCTATAATGATGAGTGTGCCCAACGCTCTGTGGGGTTGTTGGCAGGTGCCGTGTTGTTGTAGAATCTTGCCAGCAACCTTATGTAATGAAGCTTTATCCCTGTCAGTCCAGGAGGGTGAGAAATACAACAGCACTCTGCCGTTCATCTGTTCAAGTGCCAGAAGGAGCCTGAACAGGAGCTCATTATGGAAAACATGAGTGGTTCTTGCATACTCAGCACCACATTTTCACTAACTCCAGTATTAAGCTTAGACTCCATCAGCCCAATCAGTTGGTAAATTAACTAGACTTTGCACATTGGGTAGCTCTACGGTGATTATGATCTTTATCAGAAATGCTGCAGAGAACATGGGTTTGACCCTTCATGTATTCAAATGTATAGTTTTTCATGTGCTGAGAGGTAATGATGTATAATAGATGTGCTAATATAGTGTTCAAAATGCATCCCTAGCAAATATCAGAAGAAAGAGAAAAACACAAAAACTAGGACTGTCCCTGGAGAACAAGACTGCATATGTAACATCACCATACTTGAACACATTTAACAGTGCCTCAGTGGTTTAGCTCAAAGACTGGGTCAGTAGGAAGGACACACTGGGAGTGGCCCCATTGGAGATGGATTTGAACAGAAAAAGCCACTCTTGCTTTAATTTGTTGATCACCATAAAAGTTCATTTAGTTTATTTTATCAGAGGGTTACATATACTGTAGAAGGGAAGGAAACACTAATGGTATTTCCACATATGATTTTGTTTGGGCCATGAATTTATCATTTTCTAATAACCACTTTTCCATATAAACCCTTGGTTGGTTCCGAGGTGCATGCTACATACAGTTATGCTCATAAGTTTACATACCCTGGCAGAATTTGTTTTTGTTTGGCCATTTTTCAGAGAAAATGAATGATAACATAAAAACCTTTTATTCACTCATAGTTAGTGGTTTGGTGAAGCCATCTATTGTCAAAGAACTGGGTTTACTCTTTTTAAATCACAATGACAACAAAAACGACCCAAAAGACCTTGATCAAAAGTTTACATACCCCATACCGTGTAACATCAATGACAGCTCAAAGTCTTTTGTGGTAGTTGAGGAAGACGCTCTTTATTTTCTCAGATGGTTAAGCTGCCCATTGAGGTCAGGTGACTGAGATGGCCAGGCCAGAACCTTCTCATGTTGGAACATCCAAGTATGTCCCATGCGCAGCTCCCGGGCTGATGAAGGCAAATTTTCTATTTTCTGATAGCATGCTGCATTTTTCTTTTCCTGTGCCTTTGTAGCTCACACATCACCAAAACATCATTGACCCACCTCCATGTTTTACAGTAGGAATGGTGTATCTATAATCATAGGCCTTGTTGACTCCTCTCCAAATGTAACGTTAATGGTTGTGGCCAAAAAGTTAAATTTTGGCCTCATCACTCCAAATGACTTTGTTCCAGAAGTTTTGAGGCTTGTCTCTGTGCTGTTTGGCGTATTGTAGGCGGGATGCTTTGTGACATTTATTTTTCTTGTGCTTACTTTTTTTTCAGAGGGTCCTGTATTTCAGTTGAAGTGTTTGTTTTTCTTTGCATCTCGAACAATTCTCCTGGCAGTTGTGGCCAAAATTTTGGTTGGGCAACCTGACATTTTCATTTTCCATTTCTTTATTAGAGCTTGAACACTGCTGTTTTACAATAAATGGCGTCACCCAACCACTAACGGTAGGTTAATTGTTTTTTGTTTTAATTTATATTCTCTGAAAAATGGCCAAACAATCACAAATTCTGCCAGCGTATGTAAACCTATGAGCACAATGTTCTCATAATTTATACTATATCCTGACCTTTTCATGATGCAGTTTTGGAGTGGTGCAGAAAAGGTTTTGTGAACTGCTTGTGTCTTATGTCTATGTATGAGTGGCTCTGTCTATGTATGACTGCATAGAGGGTCAGGTGTTCAGCTGTAGCTGCTGCCACTGCGGGCTGACAAAGACAGCCGAAACCACAAAGAGCCTGAAAATGAGAGGAGCTATTTGGGGAAACCTTACACTCCACAGCTCTGTATCACAGGTGCAGAAAAATCACATGAGTCATTTTATGGCCAGTCACCAGCTCATGAGCATGCATGAGTCCACTACTTGCATGAGCTTTCAAATAAGTGTGTACATATCTGGGGCCCAACATTCTTAAAACACTCAATCTTTTATTGAAGCCATATTTGCATGTTTGTATGAAGAAACTTTCCCTTTGGAACTGAAGAAATTGATTGTATGGAGCAGCCAAGTGTGGTGGGAATAGGAGGAAGAAAAGCAATTAAAGTGGCAGTCAAATGGTAGCAGTGCAGCAGAGCATCGGATAGAGTAGGTCCCTAACTTAATTACGCTTAGCCCTCACCATGAGATGTGTCATCACCAACACAAAAAATGGGAACATGTGGTCAGGCGTCATGTTAATGCTCCATTTGACTGCACTGTCACCCATCTGTCACCATCCAGAATATGACTATGTGAGCAGCACACCTATAACAGATACACATACAAGAAAAGAATAAAGAATCTGTTTTGCTGTTCACTGCTCTTCCTTAAAACACTTTATCGTACGAGACTGGCTCCTCATTACACTGGGATAATGCTGTTTTAATGTGTAATTTTTCATGCTACCCTTTCACCATCAGGAGCATCAGCCTTTTTTATCTAAATAGCCACCAGCCCACTGTCCTCCAGATGCTTCACCTGCACCTTCTGGCCAGTGTTTGTCTTATAAGTGCACGTCTGTGGGCTGTCAGCTGCAGAAGAGGGAAAGAAACCCAAAGAGAGTGAGACAGTCAAGCGGCAGGAGGTGGCGAGGTGTTCAGCAGAGAACACAGAACAAGGGAAAATTCCATTTTTAGTGAAACAGAAACAGAAAAACTTATGACAGTAATGAGTCAATAAGCGAAGATGGCTATTATGTACAGGAATGTGTAAACAGACCCATTGTTTTAATAAAAAAAACACACTCCCAAAAGAGATGAAGATATGTCAGAAAAAAGGACTGAAATATACAATAATGAATGAGGGACTGAAAGAGGCAAACTGTGAAAAAGAGAGACAAAGACCCTGAGGTTTCACTGGCCTTGAGCCTTAGCCAGCTTTTTTCTGCCTTATCAGGCTGTTCCAGATGCAGGAGAAAAACATGTACCCATAATGCACTTTGGCTCTTGCCCATCTGCCTGGAAACTACCCCTTACCCTGTGCTATAAGCGCAGAGGTCAGCTGCCTCTACCAGTGGTTCTTCATCACTGGCTTCAAAATAGTTGCGCCAGACGCAATCTCAGTTGTAACTATGAAAACAAAGTTTTGTGGACGCATGCACTTGCAGATTTTGTGTAAAATTATTGTGGAAGGAGAAATGGCCAGTGTAACAGACAGCAGCTTACTACACTCTAGCTACATCACAAGACAAAGACAGACTTCTACTGTGACTGTGATTAGTGTCATCCTTTTAGTTGCCAGCCAATATGGCTGCATCTACAGCATCAAAAGTCACATGACATGAAGGGTTTCAGTCACTCTTTCCAGTTTACATTGAGCGCAAAACAGATTATTTTTAATTTTTTTTACAATACAAAGTGGCTGGATTTTGGAGCATTAGCACACAGAGATAATAAGTGTGTGCACCAGTTGTTGTGACTCAGCTGCAGTGAGCTACAGCTGTGGGCAGAATTAAAGGACACTAACAATTTGGCTCCCTATGCACATATTAGTTATTGCCACTACACTTATCACAGAGCTTATTTAATGGCAATGAACTGTCCAAAATTACCTTTTTACTATTACAGTGAGGGAGAAGTCAAACATTTTATTTTTTTACACTCCAGTTGTATGTCTTTTACTATGGGCATGACATAAAGGTATGTGTGTGATGAGGTCTCTGACGGGTTTGCATTTATTTCTTCTGCTAAAAAGGTACAAGCTGACAGACTATGTGTCATTTCAACATGAAAGCTTTACAAATCATCCTTCTGTGAAATTAGACACCGAGTGTTGTTGTGTAATGGACACAAAAAACAGGAGAAAATGGTAGGAATAACTGTTTAACAAAGGGAGAGATTTCAACTCTCTGTGGAAATTATGTTCAGATTAGTATACAATCCTCCACAAAAACATCTTACTGATATGAGAACTCATACCTGGAGAGGCACGACACAATTCTTTGCGTTTGGAAACGTGTGTGATAATGAAAAATGTCTGGTCTTTACCTGCAGTGTGCAGGTAAACACAGGTTTTGTGCAGGATCTCGTGTTGTTTATTTTCAGTAAAGTCAGCCATTTATCAGCCTCGTTGTCTGTCCATCTGTGAGATTAACCTTGTTGTCTCGGCGGTGCCAAACACACATTACTCTCTGCTCCCAGGATGCACCTGCTTGACAGATAGGCTTCATGATCAGCAGAGCTCAGCTGACTGCAACAGTGAAGGTTAAGTAATAAGTACACTGGTTTGCATTTGTTTGCTTTTAAGCTGCTTTACTGAATGGTCATGTTAAATGAAGACATTATTATTTGTAAAAAATGAACAGATACAGACTTTTTGGTTACAAAGATCACTGTGTATTCAAACGGAGGGGAAAGTGACTGCATGTGAGCAGTGCTGTAAAGCTTTTGACTGATAACTCCCACTGCGGCTATGCACACCTTAGTAATTATGGATTTTCTGACCTGAAATGTAAATCCAAGTCATTTCATGTGGAATCAAACCATGACATGCACCTGCTTTTCGAAGCTTCACTGAAGTTGAGCGAGAACAAGAGTGGCACTGAGATAGAGTGGCACTGAGATAGCAGCGGTATGTGACTGAGAGTAGAGATGATCATGTAGGTAATGGTGCTATCTTCTGAGCTTCTTGGCCCTGACAGTTCATTTAAATGGCCTTGATGTTAACTTGACAGCATTATTCACAACCACTGCTCACAAGCATTCAAAATCCAACAGAATAAAAGTTTTTTCTGAGGCTTTGGCCCATTTTGATGATTATTATCTGTTATTTTATGTTTCCATCTCAGGTCCAGCCTCTAATATGTTTTGAATGCGTATATTCTCATCCCTTTTATCTGCCTAACCCCCTCTTTGGCTTTCTAATTAAAAAAACATTTGTAAGTTTTGACTGCAGGAGCTTTTCTCGCTGAAGTAATGATGCATGTATGTAGGCCGTTTACTGTACCATTCACTTCCTCTTTGTCCAATTAAAGGCCATGGCGCAAATCCCCACTGAGCAAGAACAAATAGTGTGCAAACTGGTAATTATTTGCAAAAGAGGACAAGATGCTACGGGTGGAGAAATAGTGTTTGTTAGGATGTGTTTGACAAAAAAATGTATGTATCATACATATCATACATATCATATATCATTCCAGGTCAGTGTTTTTCTGCTTGGAGTCTCTACACAGTGTGCACAAATTCACTCATGTCATGTGTGCCAAAACAAAAAGAGATGGAAAATGTGTGAGAAAATATTCAAGAGACATAGCAAAATTTTGATAAATGAAGCAGCAAAGCATTGAAATTGAGAGCCAAGTAAATGAAAAACGAATAGAGTTATGGGTCATTTAGTGTCACTTTTTGTCATCATTATCATCTCATGTCTATGGTTAAACAAACCATTGCCCTTGTCCATCCAATTAGACTCCACTGCACCCAATGACACGAGAAGACACTCTATTAATGATATCGATAGATGGGAAAACATATGCCCCTTCTGTGATGGTTCTCTTCCCAAAAGCTGCCTTTGAAGGCATCATTAGCAGACAAATCATGGATCAAGTCAAGCATAGTTCAGAATAATACCATCAGGATTTGACCAAGACTGTTCTATGCTTTCCTCAATTTCTCATGTCACGCTTGAATGAATTTAATTTTTGCTTATTATAAGTAGCCCCACAGCATTTGCAAAGCAATACTATCACCTCACATCCTCTTAGTCACTTCTGCGAGTTTAGTAATGAATCATAGTACGCTATAAGTTATAGTGAGAAAAAAAACATACAGTTTAATCATGTAATAGCATATTGTCATGGGAATCATCTTTGTAAAACAAAGATGAAAGGCTTTATCATCATATTACTATAGATGGGAATATTCAAAAGCACATCTTGGAAGTTTTGGCCAATCACAACCAATGCTTGGATAGAGAGGTCTCAGGTTGGCTATTGACCACTCAATTGATGACCGCTGATATTCAAAATATTTAAATGCCTTTGTGCTCCCATCTCCCATGTGCAAACTTACCTTAAAGTCAAGGTTTGGCTTCATTTAGTCACAGAGTAACTCCTCTTCATTAAGGAAAAGGTTTCAACAAAGTCATCTGGACGTAGGTTTGAAGGTAAAGATGTTTTGTCCAAGGAAGGGAGGGATTTAGCATGAAACTACTGTGATTGGACAAGGCTAGTCTGGTTTCATTGTCATTAAGAGTTTAATGGGCAGTGTAAGTGCTGGTGGGGGTCGTTATACTCTTGTGGGCCATTAGCATACTTGTTCTCTTCAGGGGTTAATGTCCTAGAGAGAAACTATTCTGATTTTGGCTTCAATACACTGTTGTACATAGAGGGAAGGTTGTACCCCAGAGCACCTCCTCCGTTCTGAGATACAACCTTGCTCGTTTTATCTACATAATTAGGGTTTTTTGTTGACCAGACTGTTAATCACAATTAGCTTATGCAGCGTAAAGTAGAAACTGTTACATTTTTTTTGCTGTGTGGTCAATGTCTGCAACAAAGCCTTATATTTTTTTCTTAGTTTATTCTGAGTCTTATTAGATACCCTACTGAAGCACAGACTAATTAAAATTAGATTTTAGGGAAGCACTTTTTGGCTTTTCCCTTTCATATTTTTTTAAAGTAAACAGCCAGCTGCTGAAACGCAATAGACATAGTCCTGCCTTTCTAAAGAATTCTGTCTGGGAGATGGGTTCCTGGGATGAGAGTCGTTGAAATTCAGGGCTAGATTGTTATGACGTAAAATGCAAAGCCCTTGGCAGGTGGCACACTCCTTTTCGGGGTGTGTCCAGAGCCTGCGTATTGTTAAAGAAAGCCTGGACAGGCTTTGTTGCAAATATATTTCCTTCATCACACAAGAATATTATCAAACTAAACTAAATGTGTGTTACTTTTGTTTGGGGAACTACCAGGGAGATGACAAAAAATATGGTGGGTTAGGTGTCACTGACCTGGGGCTGAAACTAAAAATAGCCTTCGTTAAAAATGTTTCCATGGCCATGCAGGAAAAGCTCTCTTGGTGGGAGACCTAAAACTGTGAAGAAAAAAAATAAGAAGTGCACGTCAAGGACCAGATTTTTGTAGATTTTAACCGTGAACATGCTTTGAACTGTTCAGGGTTACCAAGCAAATGTATGTATGTACAGTGAAAATATCAATTACAAGTAAATAAACAACACACAATAGCAAATTGCTCAATAGCAAAAAAAAAAAAAACATCAGTGACAATAGATGGCTAATTTCTGTAAATAGACTTCCTGTAAGAGGCACTATTTCCTGGAGTTGCTATGTAAAGACAAAACAATGTCCAATGCCAAACTTCTCAGAAGATGAAACGCAACAACACTTACTCATAGACTGTTACCCCTTTCAAGAAATCTGGAAAAAATTACTTCACTTGGACTCACCTTCACCTGTAACTTTCATTCAATCATGTATGGACTCACCAAAACAATTATAACTTCATCAACTAATCATTGCAATAACCACTGCTAAAATTGGGAAAGAAGGACAAAGATCACTATTTATTAAATACTGATTAACAGTAATACTGTATTTAAACTTGGGACATTTATAATTTGTAAAGTTTATAAAGTTTTTATTTAATATATTGTTTGTTTATGGTGGTGAAATGTAGTTTTCTTTTAGATTGCCAAGTCAAGTTGCGTATGCCATAAGTGAAAGCACAGTCTATGTTGGGTCATTTTGGACATTTTAATGGCTAATTTCACTTGTGAACTCAAGAGACATGTATTTACAAGATGAATAATGTAAAAATAAAATGTATTTCAAGAATAACAGCAGGTATTGATATACCTTATTTTACACAAGTCACTTATGTAAGTTATGACTGAACAATGAACTAAATAAATGCACCTTAAAGCACATAAAAGAAGGAGATGTAGAATCACATAGAGAACTGTCAATCAGACTCTCACTTGTCATATATTTATAGAAACTCACACTGTTCACAAGGGACGTGTTACGCTTGTGTTTTACTGAAATAAATTTAGAGCAATAGCAGTGTATAGATGTAAAACGGGGCATAACCTGACATGAGAACCAGCACTTGGATGGATGAATAGATAATAAATGATAGGAAAAACAGACAAAACCTTACAGTGTTAAATTGTGGATCTACTGCAGGAAGCGGTCTGGACTTGGAGCAGGTGTGCGCATCCTCGTTTTGGATGGGTTTACTTTTTGAAAAACTTGTGACTGCATAAAAACCTGTGTAAATGGGAGCCCATTCTAATAATAAGGACATGAGAACACAGACAATAGTCTACTCAGTGACATGCTAGATACTATTGTCTTTACATAAAAAAAAGCCATTATGTGTCCTTCACACGGTTAAACAAGGTGTTCACTCGCTCCATCCTTTAATAAATCAGTCCGCAATGACAGTAAATACAAGAACAACAGTTTAGCAGCTACTTACTTGAAAACGGACATCTCACATCCCCTTTTAACATTTGTCCCTCAGTTTCTCTGCAGGAATTATCCAGGATTGCTCTTGTGCGCTTTATCAGTTCATAAACACACTCCAACAGCAAAGATGCCCAATAACTGCACGTGTTGTCGGTCTGCGTTGTCCCGCTCAGCTCAGTACAGTCCAAATATGGCTTGCTTCTTCTGCTCAGGTTCAAAAAGTCCACGGTGCTTTTTGAGGCCAACAGGTGGATGTGCACGCACACAGGCCTCATATAAGTCCTGGTCTGGACTCAAGTCTTCTGGCCCCAGGAAAGATATACTAGGACCAGGTCCTGTTATCACTATTTTGTAAAACATGCTCACTTATTTTATGCTAAGTTATTTATTAATTTGTTGTTTTAACAAAGTATTACACAATATAAATTTTAATGTAATTTAAATGGGTGCACGTGGCAGAGTGGTTAGCAGCAAGAAGGTCGTGAGTTCAAAACCCGGCCGTCTCCGGTCTTTATGTGAGGAGTCTGCATGTCCTTCATGTGTAACCGTGGGTTCTCTCCGGGTACTCCGGCTTCCTCCCACCGTCCAAAGACATGCATGTATAGGTTAATCGGCAACTCTAATGTGTCCCTAGTGAATGAATGTGAGAGTGAATGGTTGTCTGTCATTGTTTGTCTGTATATGTCAGAGCCCTGTGACTAACTGGCCAGGGTGTACCCCGCCTCAGGCCCAAAGCTGCTGGGATAGGCTCCAGTCACCCGCGACCCCTAACGGGACAAAGCTGTAGAAAATGAATGAATGAATGTATAATTGAATTATGTACTGTAAGGGCTGATGTGCACTAAAAATGCGCTAAGGAAATTGGGAGAAGGGCAATAAGATTAGAACATGAAGGGATTGTGTCAAGAGTACCTTTGACCACCTTTATTAAATGGGACTCACATGGGCAAGGTATAGCCCTAAGTCATCCAGGCAAGTGGGCTATTTTACTGTCTGTCATATGTGCAGTAACATGGATCCCTCTTTTACTGGCACATACTTATTCAATTTTGTGCAGAGGCAGTCGTGTATGACAATGGACCAGCAGAAATTAAAAGATCATCTCTCCTCAGATCTATGTTGTGAGTTATATTTGTGTTGTACTATGTGGAGCGAGCTTGTTTGTGATGAAAGGCAGATGATAATGCCTCTACAGTGATATGTTCAAATTGTGGCAGATCCTCACATACCTATGACAGCCCCATAACTGATCCGACAGCTCCATCGACAGGCTGATAACAAATGACTACACTGTGCCACTTTCCGGGGAAAGGGACATTTCTCAAAAATGTCAACATAGAATAATTTGTTAAAATATGTGTAGTCAATAACAATACAGGCAGTTGTTGGCTCGCATAAATGATGGCCCAAAGTATTGTTTCATTTAAAAACATGATGTTAGCCTTTACAATACAATTTACATGTCTCTTTGTTTATAATGAGAAAGACTTCCCATTAAATTAAATATGTTATATTCTTATTAAAGTCCACCGCTTAACTTTTAGCCTAAAAATATATATTGTCAAAATCAGTTTGATTAAATTTTGCAAGGGCGCTAATGTTTTGCTTATCCTTTAGCATCTCTCCTCTCTCTCTGTTTGCATTCACCGTTCTCTGCTTGTGTCACTGCGTATAAAAAAGGAGCGTTGTAATATTGGCTACAACTTTACCAATGTATCTCCACTTTCTCGGGAGAATAACCGCTAAGGTTTCACTAGACTGGCGTCCAGAGAAGCCCCTTGCTCAGAGCTCACAGTATACTACAGTCAGGGCTACAGTCTCCTTAATGTGTGGGAAACACCACTAGCAGAGTTGTATTATTTTTTTATTTATTTCATTATCACTTTATTATTCCCGTGGGAAAATGTACTGTCGGCATCTGCCACCAGGTGGTGCCCTGCATTTTTTAATGTTTGTGGCGGAAACCAGAGTACCTGGAGGAAACCTACCCAAGCACGGGGAGAACATGCAAACTCCACACATTACAAAATACGCAAAAATGCACATCTCATCTCACGTGATTTGGAATTACCTGTTAGCAGAGGCATTGTTCTGGCACAACAAATACTTAGAGAACATATACTTAAAGTGAGTACTGGCATCTTATTTTAGGAAAGTTTCTGATATTGTTTCTTGCTCAAGTGTGGCCTGAAGCATTTAAAAAAAATTGGAAAATGTACTTGTAAACAGTACTTTGTCTTAAGAGCACTTTGAATGCAATGGGATTGAACATTTTAAAGGCAAATACAGTAAAACAGTTAAATAGAGAAGCTGTTTTGTAAATGTGTCATTTCTTGTAAACCTAAAAGTGCTTATTGTCCCGTCTACTGTTGAGCTAAATGTTATAACCTTTCATTTTAGCAGATGTTCCCCTGACGTCAGTCCTTGTCATTTTCTAAATGCTGGGACACAGTGTGATGGGGTGCTGTCTCTCTGAGGCCTGTCAATTCCCACCTGACATACAGAATCAGCTTTGACGGACAGTAGAGGAGATAAAAAGAGGGGGCCTGGCTCCTCATGTCTCTTTATGTAGGCCTAGACTATCACATCATCGATTTTATGCATGAACCTGTTTCTGGACATTTTTGGTTGCGAGCTTCTCTCCAGTGTGTTTGCTTGTTGTACAGTGCACTGACGCACATGCCATGCTCCAGAGATCACCACTCCAGTTCCCAGCTAAGCCTAAGGGGCTATGGCAGGGGGGCAAAGAACGCACGGAAAGGGGGGTTCCTCCTAGTTTCTTGTATCCATGGAAACAGCACCCTGCTCTGCAGGGATGTGTGTCAGTGGTGCTGACACATAGGAATGCGATTGAGGAAAGAAAAGATAGAGAAATGGTGGGAAATGAAGTAGAGGAGGAAATAATGCACTGTATTGTGGCAGAAGTTCATGGTGATGGTCGGCTGACAAATAAAAGAAGAGGAACCCACAGGACGAAGTTGGATTTTATAAAAAAAATCTTTTCAGGCTTATTTTTTGATCAGCCAATTTTACATGAGGATACTTTAGTGTTTATTTAGAAACTTATTGAATTACATATAGAACTCCTTTGATGCTAGAACTGCTCTTATTAATGTATTTTTTTACCGTTTTCTTTTTTGCTTGAGAAAGCTTGTACATATTTTCTGATTATGGAGCCCTCATTTATGTCTAAGAATGAACTGAAAATTTGAAAAAACAAGGTGTTATTGTGACCATTGAAGGCTGTTTGTGCAGTCTTAGGAAACATAAATGGAATTTGTTGTACAAAAAATTATATTGAACACGACTGACATATTTCTAATATCTACCAATTTATAGCTTGTTTATCTCTATTGTTTCATCTGTACTGTGTGTAGGCTGATGATGGTGGTGATGATTATGTTTCTAGACCAGCAGACCAGCCCATCCCTCCCATGTACAGACTCTAATTCTGGTGTGGTGTTATTTTCCCCGGTGGAGGCTAGACTTCCTTCCTCTCCTCACTTTTCTCCCTGTTTTTTTTACTCCTGGGATTCACTCTGTCACTCTCAATTGTGTGAGTCAGATGGTGTTTAACAAACACCCCAAATGCTTATTGATTGGTTAAAGTGAAGGAGTCTAAGGAGCACAACTAAATAAATAAAAGATATTTATGACATTGGGCTTAACTCGAGGGCAGTTCTGTTGTTTGTGAAGGCCCAGAATAGACTTTGATGTTCATTTCTGTTTCTAACTTACTAACTTACATAAATACAAGTTTTGTTATGTCTAAAACAGTGAACTTAATTTTACTCTTGATGTTGTCAAACTGGGATATTTGCATTGAATTGTTATGACAGTTGTACTTAATTTTAGATTAAGTATTAATTATCTTTTTTTTTTCAAATGGCTTTAATTTATTCTATACACAGTTTGTGTAGCTAATGATTACTCAGTGTGGCTTTATGACATGTTAAACAGCAGCCTATGTTCTGCACTGTACATCTGGCTGTGTAGGGTTTTAAAGAGCCATTTGACATTTGTGTGTGACTGCAGCTTTCACTTCTTCAGGCAAGTCTCTCTCTCACAGGGAGCTGCATTAATGGCACTACATCACAGTCTCAGTGTGACCGCTGTGCTGGTTAGAATATTAAAGATGGATCACTGGCCATGAACACTTGACCTGGGAAATATACTACAGCCATCATAGATTGAGGGAAGTGGCAGAAGGATTGAGAAGGACAGAGTGAGGGTCAGTGTCAGTCATTATAATCCTATATGGGCCAGATCATTTTCAAGCAGCCCAAACGCTCTGAATTCTGACTCTTGTGGCTCGCTGTACCTGTCCTCATGCCGCACTAAAGTTTCTGTTGGCCTCACTGTAGTGGTTGCATGAGCAGCAATTTCACAGCGCTTAGCCTGAATTGCTGCAGTACCTTTAACTTCATTAAAGCTTTAGCAAACACAACAGAGCACACAAATGCGGAGGCTTGCAGCCCTCAGTGAGGCCTTGAATGCACCATTTTATGAGAATTTTGTCAACAACCTTTCCTGTGTGTAGCCAGTGCTCTGTGTTAAATAGAAAGTCACTTTGCACAACAAACACTTTTTGTTGCTCAACAGTAGTAGAAGCAACATTAGGCTACAATCACAAGAGAAAACTATACACCGCTGAACAGACACATGTCAAAACACAAACACACGCTAACTCATAATACAAAACACATATATGTGTGTGTCCTCACAATATACTACTTTTTGTTTTTATGTAACTCTCAAAAAAAAAACATCCACTTGACAGGCACCAATAAAAGTATAAATAAAAGACTGTGTGATGATTGGATTGACCACAGCTCAGTCTCTCAGAGCAGCTCAGGGGCTCACTCTGTCCTCAGCTGCCTATTATTTCTCCTCTTGTGAGGAGATTTTCACTTCTCTGGCCTTGACATAAACTAAATGGATATACTGTACCTTATCTTTTCCCAGTCAGTGTCCTAGTCCATGCCTGCTGTGTGTGCGCCTATCTTTTTCTGCTCTTTTACAATGCTTCTACTACTACAATATTCTAACTACAGTTTTTATTTCCCTGTTTTACCTGTTCTCTCTCAATGTTTACTCTCCACTTCCCTCTTTCTTTGTTTTTGCCAGCCTCATACACACCTCCACCCCCAAAGCATCCTCAGCCCCCTGCCACTAACAGAATGGCCATGCCACTGTTGATTAGAGCCTGCATGGCCAACCTCTCAGCTCGGCTTAGAGCAGGCCTGTGGGAAAGAGAGCTGCTTATTCTAGCCCCAGGAGATGGATTGGAAACGACGGCAACTAAAACAAGCTAGCATTCTCTCATTACTCTGAGTCGTTCAGCACACCAACGCATGCGCACAAGAGGGCACCACAAGTGTATAAAACAACATCAGGAAATAAGCTTCCTTGCTGCATGTGTTTAGTTTGTTGTCAGGTGCGGTTGGCTCTTGGCTGCATGTGCTCTTCTTGTAAGTTATGGTTCTGCTGCCACATCTGGCCCAAAATTACTTACATAACTGTAATGGGAATACTCTAGACTCATTTAGTACAGTATTTCAGGTTGTGTCTGGTTATGTATAGTTTCAATTATTTTTCTCTAGACGCCTGTACTTTCACTACAGTAGTTCTAAAGATTTTAAGGTTTGCTATAAATTCTACAATGAATAAAAAAACTATTGAACTAGTGCTGCTGTCCTCATCTACTTCATGGACACATGCTGCAGTGAAATCCATAAACTAAGTATAAGTCCCACTTTAAGCGGTTGGGCAATCAACCATAAAGTTTTTCATCAGGATCACACAAATCTACTTGTACATCATCTCAAGACCACTGGTCGACAAAGGTCAGACACAAAGAGCCACTGATAAGAGTCTTTTTGATGTGATAAATGTTTTTTGATCACCGTGATCAGAGTAGACTTTGCAACATGCACTACATATTTTCAAGTGTCTCCCATGGAACCTCCTAAATATGAGGAGAAACCCAATAGCAACTTTACAAGTGTAAAAATCCTGTTTGCAGCCTGGTACAAAAGATGGCTCCGGTCTCTAGAGCTAAGTTTTAACTACGTGACAACTCTGGGTGGGGTAAATTTTTGATTATTACGTCCTTTTATGCTATCTAAAAGCTATTGTTTTACTATGGAGTAAAAGCCAAAAGGCCCGGATGTAACGGCCATTTTATTGCCGAATCGTAACGATAATGTCAGTAAAAAGGGGACCAATGGGCAGATTATATCCACTATATAAACAATCAATGCATATATTACATATTAATAAATGTAGCGTGTAATTATGACTCCCTCCATACATTATAACTCTGTTTATGTTCCATTACAGGGCCAGGAAGCTAGACCAGCATCAAGAGTGTAGCTATGGTCTTATTTTTTGTCTAAATAGAAACATGCTTTGTAGCTCTATATTTTCATTGTACATTGGATATGATGTTGAGAGGCCAGTGGGCACTGAGCATGGGATTCAGTCAAGGGCATTTGAATTAATAAATATTTGGCTTTCTAACAGTTAGTAAACAGATGACTTTAGTTAGTCTGGGCTAGAGCTTAAGCTGACTGTTGAGTGTCGAACACACACCACTTGACACAGGTCTCAGGTCTCTCAGTATCCCGTCACAGAGAGCTACCACTCAGTGACCTGAAGACACAATGGGATTATCATGCTCGAGGGCAGTGGTATGCACAAATACTGACTAATGCACATCTGCACACAATGCTGCTCTCTGTGTCCCAGTGGCCCTCACACATAAACACAAAAAAATTGAATTTTATACTTGTTTCAGCATTTTAGAGCAAGTTGAACCCTTGTCCCAAAAGGACACCAGAGTAACAGAGCTTATTAGCAGGACTTAGTTAAAAGTGTACTGCTATTTGTGTGTCTATATTATTGGCAACAATGTGTTGTTTATTCATGTTTTGTCATGGTGGTATGTAAGCTCTTATCTCTTGCTGTAAGAAATGGCCAAAGAGAGCGTGAGTGACTAGTGTTAAAGATATGGACAATGACAGAAAGCTGAATCTGGAGCTAGAAAAGGGACATCTGCTGCTGCTTTTACATCGTTCCCCGTATCCCTGTTTACATTACATATAG
This sequence comes from Neodontobutis hainanensis, assembly GCA_024349245.1. NCBI lineage: Eukaryota > Metazoa > Chordata > Actinopteri > Gobiiformes > Odontobutidae > Neodontobutis > Neodontobutis hainanensis. Next base: position 1,042,524 of record JALDNG010000007.1, read on the forward strand.
TAATAGTCATGGTGCTGTTTGGATGTCACAGTGCCTAGAAGCATCTAGTTTACATCTGAGTTTAAGATGGTAGGAGACAGACTAAATGACCTCCTCTGAATAGCTCATCTACTCCATTAGATGGTCAGTTTGAGTGGAGGGCAGCTATCAAGTCCATTACAGGCTCATTACGATGCTGGGACTTTATCTGACTTTGCAAACCACCCACTGTCACTAAAATTAAAGGCATCTGTTTTCTTAACATAATCGGCTGTTTTACAAAGGAACAGCAGTTTTATAATAATAGTATAGTTTTTTAGTAATAGGATCCTCTCAGCTCATTGAGGAAGGAAGTTTTTCTTGTCCGTATTGCAATGTGCATTTTTTCTTTTTTAAATAATTAATAGTTACAATGATTTACTGTAAATTAAAAAGTGAAAGCATCTGAACATAGTTTGCAATGTGTATATATATACATTGCAAACTATATATAAAAAGTAAAATGACAATAAACAAGTCAAATAAAATGAAAAGGATTATAATCATTGTGGATTTGTATAGGTAGGAACTCTTCTTTTACATTGTAGGTGCATTACTATGAGCTTCTTGTGTTCATGCAGTAACACACCCCTACCTCTGGTGCCTACAGCCTGGTGGACTCAGGTGCTCTCCTCTAAGCAGTCTACTACGAGTCACTAGAGCAGCATCTGAGTGCATGTAAGTCTCTAATGTGCTGGCCTCATTTCTATAGTACTAACATGGACAGAGATTGTTCTAAAAACACTATGTACTTTTTCACGGATCACACCCACTAAAGGATTTAAGATAGACACATGCTTCTAGAAACCCACATGAGACTTTTACATCTTAAGACATACATACTTCAGCAGCTGAGAAATAACCATCCGGACTAGTTTTAAAGCTTGAAATACTTTTATCTCTCATCTAAGAGATTTCATCTGCTCTCACTTATTAGACGCAAACAACGTTAAGCTTTAAACGATCACTAGATGCAATTTTCTAAATTGTAAATGAAGTGAGGAGGTAGCCTATTTAGATTTTCATACATTAGCAATTGAAAAGCACAGTCTGTTCCCTTTGTGTGGATTCCTTTGTAACTTAAACATTATTTAGTTCAGATTAGTTTTCTCTCACTAATTAACCCTTATACTGTAAAAGCCACTGCTACGTTTCCTTGCAGTCCCACGTGTGCCTGCCCGTGTGTCATTTAGGACAAAATAATGGTGAGCAATCCAGACGAGTGTCATATTGCTTCACCTAATAGGCGCTCTTGCCATTCAGACGCCCTACTTGGTCTTGATCTCAGACAGAAATGTGCCTGAAGCAGATGACACGCAGACAGCCTGACAGGACTGACTGCTATTTGAATCCTATACAGGAGCTCGTTTGTCAAGAAAAGTGCAAAAAGTTAATAATGGCTACAGTTTTGTCCGAATGCGTACAAATATTGCCTTGCTTTTTAATGCAGTGTCTTTGCAGCATCATGGCGACTCAAAAAAAGGGGGAGGAGCTGTTGTAGATGAGTTTTTGGGGTAGTTCCACTGGTGTCTTCTCCTCCATGAACCCCCACACACACTCTGTACTACTGTGTGGCCATTGGATCCACTTTGCTCTAGGCAAGATATAGTAGGTGTTTTTTTTTTTTTTTATCAAGTCTATTTTTGAAAGGAAAGCCCCAGAAAACAGGTGAGTCACTAGAGTGTGTAAATGTCCTAATATCAGGCTCTACTCTTATTTTTTTTTTCATGTTGCAAATATTTATGATGATATCCTAGCTGTTCCCAAATTAATACATTTTCATCACAAGACACATATTTGTGCCTTTCCTGTAGTGTTAATTTCAGGACAATAAGACGCATAAGTGTTACTTGTGTAGTCTGATCTACCATGTGACCAAATGATACAGTATTCGTAATGACCAAATTATCTTGCTTTTTGATCTTATTAAATGTACTTAATTTAGAAATATTAGATGTCAAGAATGTCAAGGTGTTTTTATTTCTGCTCAAAGACTAGCGGCTTTTTATAACGGCTGAGTTATTCACACTTAAGATGAGGAGTGAAAAAGGCAGAGGAAGAGCAGGAGAGCTGAGAGATTAGGCTGTTGATTGGATATGGTTCTCGATTCAGCCCGATGCCAGTGTCAAGAACAAAGAGGAGATACAATAGTAAAGGGTGGTGGTATGGTGGAGTAGTCCTGGTTAGGTGTAATGGAGTCAAGACCCCTAACAGGCTGTCAGATGCTGCTCACTTTCCACACAGTCCAGTCTCCCCACACACACATGCTGTGTGCACTTCTGGTGTGTTCAGGTTTGTGTGCTGCAAGTGCATCTAGGTGATTAATCTTAATTGCACAATGGATGTACAGGCCGTGTGCCATCTCATCGTGCCATGTCAAATTTCACGAGTAACAATTGACAATGTGGGCAAGTAGCAAGACAAAAAAGGTACATTATGAGATAGATGAAGGAAAGAAAAATTAATGAAAAGCCTATTAAAATAATTTGAAAAAGGGGGAGGCTCTAGTTTGTGGCCAGATGAACTAGCGGATGGATACAGTGTTAGTTACTGTTACCAAAAGAATGGGGCTGGGGGCGCTGGTGTGGCCCACTGAGTGATAGTGGCCAGGGTGATCTCCAAAAGCATCCCCTTAGAGTAATGGTTAATCATCGTGGGAAGTGTGGTGTTAGGGTAAGTGTGCACGAGTGCGGCCCTCAGCCTGGTCGTGGCCCGTTGCGGTGGGTTTTGCTGTGCTGTGGTGTGACAGGGCCAGTCAGGCGGATGCGGCGTGTGTTGTTGTAGCCATGTTGGTGGAGAAAGCCCTGTACAAGCAACTCTTAGCTGCGCTGGCTGGGAGAAGACCCAGGGCAGCTCTCCCAGATTGGACATCAGGAAAGAATGCTGTCCTTTTTGTTTTCATGGTTTTGTGTTTCCTTTGTGGAGGGTTTGAAGTCTGTTCCATGAGTCCTCTCTGTCTGTTGCCTGCTACGTGCTAGATGGGCCATTTGGTCTCATTCTGGACTACTAATGTCCGCTCTATCAACACAAAGCCATTCTGATAATCCACCTCCTGGGATGGCAGTGTCAACCTTTGAACTGATGTATAATATTTATATACTGAAATGTGTATTCTGCACGGAATTCTGATTCGGATTCTACATTGGTCGTTGGATTCTGTCTCTCTCTTTGGTTTTGTGACACACCCCTCATCTGCTCCGCTACATGTTAACTAATGCAGCCTAAAATGTTTAAATAATTGCGCATTCACTGCCCTGTCATTTAAGAGCAGCCCCTACAGCACACAGGCGTTTACAGCCTCACTTTATACAGCCTGGCCACCAGTGCAAGTTATACGTTGTTTTAAGCGATTCTCTTCAGATTATTGAAGGTCACTGTGGTGCATTATCTCACTTTACATTACTGACGGATCTGGCAACAACAAACAAACACATGTGCACGGCGCGGCCAGCTGGCATTTGCCTGGCCACAGCTGCACTTCACAGGAGGTGTATAACAACTTTGTATTTCTTTTATGCTTCCCTCCTGATTACTGTGGCTTCAATAGAATGCAAAGAATATAGATAAATATTCAGCCTAATGTCAGTATAGTAATGATTAAAGAATTTACTGCTGCCATTAATGTAACCTCACACTATTTCAGTAAGTAAGAGACATGTCAGTTCAGTGGCACGTTAAATAGTTAGCTATAAATGAAATGTATGGTTGAAAAAAAAAAAGAAAGTTCAAAACTAGGTCATATTAAAAGTCTGTATTTGCTCCTTATATTTTATATATTTTACACTCCACCTTTGAGCCACACCATAAAGCTGTTTATTAAACAATTGTGAAAACCACAGGAGGGGCTCTTAAGCTGACAGATGTTCAAGGACATTCAAATACAACATCAACAAAATCAGAAATGCTTCCATTTTCTAAAAGCATTATGCAAATTTCTCAGATTGATCTGCATTTGTTTTGACAGAAACAGAGCTCCTCTTGAAAGGCAGGTGCCATTTAAACAACACATTTACACATTAAGCAGTGAAGGAGAATCTTAGGCTTCACCTTACTTACAGCCTAAATGTAAAGTTGTTACAGTCTAATAAGGACAGCTTCTTTCCTCTACGTCAAGGCCATCATCGCACAGATAACCCGGCTCCAAGTCTAAGCTCTATCGGGTAAACAACATGCTTTGATTTGGCATTATGTGCACATTGACCTACTATTAAGCTTTATAAACTCAGTCCACGAAACAATCGACAGACTGGTTATTCTACACTGTGTTAAGTGTCCAGTGTCAACGTGTCCCGTATAGATGGAAATAAACATCTCCTGCCTAAGACATCCAGATAGTCTCCAGCCTGTTTTTCTTGTGTGACTCCTCTTAACTCTAAGAACAACTCAAATATTCTCTAACAAGCAGTGTACTGTATATTTTCTGTAAGGAATTGTAGGTGACTGGCGCCTTATGTGTAGCGCATTGGCTCAAGATGTTTTGTATGGGAGTTGGAAGAATGTTTCCAAATCTATTCTATGTCTTGTGTGGCCAGCTAGTGGTCTTGATGGCTGTATATTGCTGTAATTCACATTTTTTTCTGAAATCACAATACTTGAAATCTGTTGGCCTGGCTGATATAGTTTTTATGCTTAGTTTGCAACAAGGCTTCATCCCTGCATTTTTGGAGACAGCTGTTTATCCCTGTTAAATGTAGTCCTGCTTATGTAATGCAGGCCAACTCTGTGGCTCTAAACTGTCTGTCTGGATGTAACCATAGCAAGATAATTGGCTCCAGTCAGTCGCATTGTCATTCAGACCTGCAGCAGATGCAGAGAACCACCATCTGACACATGCCCCATTAAACTGAGTGCATTATAGGGAGTAAGTTGTCTTTATACCATTTACTGTCCAAAAAAACTAAGCACACAGATGTAAAAATTACATTTTTGGTCCCATAATACAAACACAAGTTGTAAGAGGTAAGCGCCCTCTTAGCTGGCACTACAGAGCGTATTTCAAGACTGGGATTCTGGACATAATTTACTGCCTCAGTGGGTTTAACATCCACTTTCTCTTTTCCAGCTCCTCATCTCACCCTAAAATAAGGTTGCAGTCACTAAATGACATAAGACATTTTTGTCAAAATGCCTTGTGAATTATGTCTGAGCTGCTGTGAGTGTATGAATGTAATTTAAAAGCTATGAGACAGTAGCGCTACAAAAGCTGCATTACTGTTCGTAAAGAGCGGCTGTGGTTGTTTTAATAAAAGTACATCTGTGTTGCATTAAGTTTTTTCTAATTTTAATGTGTATGTAATAATACATCCTTTGTATTTGTGTTTCTGCAGGCACAGAAATCGTGGATAGAAAGAGCATTCAGCAAGAGAGAATGTGTTCATATCATAGTGAGCGCCAAAGACCCCCATAGGTGAGTAACAAATGTAATGCATTTTCACATATTATGGACAAACTGTTGATGGCTGAAGATGTATTATTATTTGTTTTCAAACCTTATGTACTTTCCTGGCCTCTAAAACACAACCCCTGTAGTTTCAGAGCTAAATGTTACACCTTAATGAGCATACTCTGACATTATACATTTGAGGACAAATATTAAGAATGGCTGTGATGATATTCATGACATTCACATCCAGGCAGATGCATTAAGAACATACCCTAACTATTGTACATTTTAAAGGTTATCCATTTAAGCAGCCTTTTTGAATAAAATATGTATATGTAAAATTCTATGCAGTGTATTACTCAAAAGGCATTTCTTTACTTCTATAAGTCACAGTATATACTCGACAGTATAAGGCCCCTTTTGGAAAATAAAATTACACTTTCCATCTCACCTCCACAGTTTGTAGTCTCCTGCTGCTCTACGGCTTTTGGTGCAGGGATGTTATTAAAATCTCTTCTAGAGCTAATGCTGCTCCTTCAGAAAGTCTAATTTAGGCCAGTACTGGTGTAAGCCGGGTGAACATGATTACCATCATGGGATAGAATGGCAGTCAGATCTTCTGCAAAACAGGTACATTTATTTTTCAATGGATGTAGTATTACCTTTAGTATGAGTTGACATAAAGATAACGAGAGAATCACAGCATCCTGTGTTCCTTCCTCTTAGGGCTCTCACTCCATCCTGCAAGGTTAAACACAAAATAATAAAGCTAAGTCCCCTCCATTTGAAAAACTATCTATGTGTCTGAAATTTCCACAATCCATAGAACATTCATTCTGCTACTTTCTCGTTGCCAAGAGGGAGAAATAAAGGATGAACATTAAGAAAGATGGAATGGTTTTCCAAATCATTTAGCGTAAGAAAATAGTAAAATAAATCTTATTAATCTTATTAATCTTACCCTATAGATCCCCCAACTCTTTCTTCCTCTTTTTCAAGTCAGGAGATTAGAGCCACACAACAAACTGTCACTTCAGCTGTTGACATTTTTAACCACCACTGACATAACACAAGACCACATACAGTATGGTACGACAAATTGCCATGACAGATACACTACCAATCTTTATAACTCTTTGCAGTAATTATTGTACCTAGCAAAACAAATCATGTTTAGACTGCCCAAAGGTGCAGTTGTTGTTACTTGTTTCCCCTGTAGGCGACAGGAGGTGACAAAAAAGGAAAAGAAAGGATGAGCTGCTCTGGGAGCCTCGAAGCACAAGCTAGTGGTGCCAAAAAGTGACATCCATGGCAGCAAGGCTGAATATAGCACAGTGGCAAGAAGTGTTGCCTTAGGCGGACGGCTAGAGCTTGGTGTCCTATGTTCTAACACAGAATCTACATTATTCTCACTTATGGAATGTCACAATCTAACTTTGAGCTAAACTGTTCTCTCTCCTAGGTGCTGTTGTGGTCGTCTCATAGGTCAGCATGTGGGTCTGCCCCCGGGCATCTCCTCAAGTCAGAATGACAAGGCAGAGCGCTTGGCCAAAAATGACAGCCTGTCAGAGAAGTGGTCAATCAGCAAGCACACCCAGCTCAGCCCCACTGATGCCTTTGGCACCATTGAGTTCCAGGGAGGAGGACACTCCAACAAAGCCATGGTGACTATGTATATTCCTGTCATCAATGTCTACGTGTCAAGTGTTACATGCGCTGAATATAGTGGTAATTATTAAGTTTTTGTCAAAAGATGTTTTGATAAATCAACTGATCCCTGATGAAGGAGATCACACAACGAGTAGCATTTGGGGAACTGAGATTATTCGGCTGAATTCCCAGTGTTTAATTATTCATTCAGACACATGTCACATTGGGTGACTGAGGGTGAATTAGACAGATAAACAGATGCTCCATAATGCATGTGGCTCTCCAATCACGACAAACATCTGCTTAGTACCTTATGCAACATGGCCATACACTCAGACAGGTTTGCACACAGGTCTGGTCTGGTTATAATTTCATTGCACCTTTTATTCAAACATTGTGTCATTTTGTAACATCTAATATATTTAAACACTTGTCCTGCTGTATCCTGCAGTATGTGCGAGTATCTTATGACACCAAGCCTGACCTGCTGCTTCACCTGATGACTAAGGAGTGGCAGCTAGAACTACCGAAGCTGCTAATTTCAGTTCATGGTGGACTGCAAAACTTTGAACTACAGCCCAAACTCAAGCAGGTCTTTGGCAAAGGGCTCATTAAGGCTGCCATGACAACGGGAGCCTGGATATTCACAGGAGGGGTCAACACAGGTAACCTCACAGGAACGTCATATAATCTGAATTTGTTGTGAGGCATATACTGGAGGAAGTAAGTGAAATCTGTGGGACTTTTCCCAGAAGTATAGAGAGTTGGCAGAAAGGACTGACCAAAATCTGTGGTGAGAGAAGAAATCTTTTCATCATTCATCATTATAGATGGATTTATAGCTGGATGTAACCTAAAGCAGCATTTAAGAGGATCTTGTCGGATTGGAACTGGACTTGTGTTACTTTTTGGGCTTTGGATATGATGCACAGTATCAGAAGTAGAAAAGTGGATGGATGCTTGTTGAAAAGGGATGATTTACTTGAACACCTCTGAAATCATCAACCAAGACCTGGTTGTGAAAAAATGAAAGAGGTTGTAGTAAACATAGGAAACTGGCAGATTGACAGCAGATACAATATGCATCCGTATGAGGTTATTATGTGTAAGAAGAACATGTCCTTGTCTGAACTGAGGCATAGTCTGACAATTTAACTTTTTCACAAGCATAAATTGAACTTTACATGACAATTACTTACAACTACCACTAATTGACAGCATGGTGTTTTACTTGGACAATAATGTAGTCACTTTTGCATTTTCCCTTATTGTTTCAAGTAAAAAAAAACTAATTTGTGATCCAGGTTAAAGCCATAAATAATAAATAATGGATAACAATAATAAATGGAAAAGAGAACACCAAAAACAAGTTAACTCTCTGTTCTGTTGTGCGCACACAGAAAGCAATAGAAAGTAACTTTTAGTGACAGAATGGGTGCAGAGTCAAAAAGAGCTTGTGAGTGCTAAATAATGGATGGACAGATGAATTGAAGGGATAGTCAAGGGTGGAGATGGAAAACGAAAGAATGAATGTCAGCAGGAGAGATGAGATTAAATGGCCTTCAGGTGTGTTTGCTGCTCCCCTAAAGACAGCCACAGGCCACTGGCTATTATCTCACTGTGTTTGTGTGTTTTATTGTCTGTGCATCCATATCGTTGTTTTCTATGTCTACAAGAATCTGTTTATCTTTCATAGCAGGGTGTATTTGTATTAAAGTCTGTTACAAGTAATCACAGTGAACTGATTCTCAGTTCTGGTCAACACACAGGGGTTATTCGCCATGTGGGGGATGCACTTAAAGACCATGCCTCGAAGTCAAGAGGGAAGATCTGCACCATTGGGATTGCTCCATGGGGAATAGTAGAAAATCAAGAGGATCTCGTTGGCAAAGACGTAAGTGTCAGATACTACATAATAAAAACAATATGGCCACTGTTACAAATAGGACGCACAGATACTTTGTTGCTTGTTTGCATGTGTTTATGTGAAAAATGCCAAATGCTATCTACAGTTTGTCAGAGCCAGTAAATTGCTGTTGACAGCTTATTAACTGAGATGCTGAGTTAGCCAATTCAATCTGTGATAAACAGGCCTTCAAAGTGAGCTGGACCACATGAGACTGTAGAGCACATGCTGACTCATTTAAAATCTGTGGAATCAATGGGATGTTATAGTTAAAATTTAATCACATTGTGTCCTAGTGAACAAGTCAAGCAGAGAATTAATGCCTTGTAGCTGGAACAAGACAAGGAAGAGCTGAAACTCTTTTCAATACTTAGTTTTAACATAGAGCTTAATGATCAGATGCCAGGAAAGCCTCAGCAGACTAAATCTAAGCTATCATCCTTGCTTGTATTTAGTGATGTTTATTGGTTTTATTTTATAGCATATTCATACAACATGGCAAATATGACTTACTGTTGTTTTGGCCAGGTGGTGCGTCCATACCAGACCATGTCTAACCCGATGAGCAAGCTGACTGTCCTCAACAGCCTTCATTCCCATTTCATCCTGGCAGACAATGGCACAACAGGAAAATACGGCGCAGAGGTCAAACTTCGACGCCAGCTTGAGAAACACATTTCCTTGCAGAAAATTAATACACGTGAGTCAAATTTTGTGTTTAATATATCATGACAATGCATAAATGCCCTAGATATTTCAGATTTATTTGTTGACTGTGATAACACCAGGATGAAACCTCAATCCTTGTTTTATCAACAACACTTCCATGGGTTAATTGAGTTCATGTTCTATTTTAGAACTGCAAACAGACTAAAATTATCACTTACTGGCTTTGTACTGAACACATGCTGTCGGTTTATTTTTACCTAGCCAGTAAGGCATCTCAAAAAGCCTTTGAAACAGTCCTGTCCTTCAGGAAATGTTATTTTTTCACCAAACTCTCTGGCAGATCAAATGCACTTTCTTCTTCATATCAGCCTGTTTGATTATCATTGTCCTGCTTTTTGAGGTGCAATGACGGGTTTTTAGGCAGGGCAGGAATAGATCAGATCTCACACTGACATTTGTTACAGATCCTAAATAGTGCACTATACTTATCGTCATTCTCTATTTGAATGATACTAACATTTGTGTTTACAGTCACCTCTTCCTGTAGATGTCTGATAGAGACATTTGAAACAAAAGGTGGCACTACTCCTTTACACCTTCAGGCTTTCGGGGTTGAACAGCTCGTGATATACAGTTTTACCTTTTCTCATCTCTGCTTTTCTTTCATCATGTGACCAATGGACTTCCCTTTGTCATCCTATGCCTGGGCTCATACTAAAGGGGCTGGGAAGGCAAAGGGACGCCCAGTTGTCATACAAGCTTCTGATAATCCATAAAACAATTTTCCTAAAGGAGCCGCATTAACAGTGGTAATACAAACCTTGGTTTTGGTGCTGAAGAAATACCTGAGTCCATTTGTTTTAAATTGATGTATTACTCATAGTAGGTAAACTGTAAATGGCAGCATTACTTTAAAATTAATCTGCCATAAATGTGTGTTGACACGTGACTGGCCTCTGCGGAGATCAGCAGTCTGCAGTGCGTAATTACTATTTTCTATATGTTGTGCATGTAAATCCTTTCTTTCATTTGCTGCTGATGCATTTGTAGAGAAATGAGCATTTGATGATTTGAATACCTGTCCATGGTCATTCGAGGAGTTATCAGTTTTCCCACTGGAATTGTTACTGTTGCCTTAATGGGTAGGTAAAGCAAGTCAAAAGGGTAAAAGTACTTCTGCTTGCACGGCCTAACATTTAGGTTGTGAAGATTTTTTTTCTTGTAGCACACAGTCACACACACACACTGAACAGAAACAGAAGATGAAAGACGTGTGGTGGATAGATATGCGTAATCTCCCCCTGTGGTGTTTTTGTGATGACTGGGCAATCCTGCAGCTAATCCTGCTGTGCCGCCATGTGATTTTTCATGGAACGGCAATCACCATATAGCTCTGCTAAAGCAATTAACTCCATAAAGTAAAGGACATTTTAGGCATAGGAATGGATTTCTTGGTACATAAATGTCTAACACTAAGGTCAAGATGTGCGTATGCTTAATTCTTGTTGCCAGTGGATATCTATGGCCATTTTAACACATTTTCATTTCACATTAGTAGGACTGTTGGCACCTGTCATATCTCATCCTGGAATTACAGTGGCAAATTTTCTCTCACTTTGTGCCATACTTGGTATACCCCCTTGACATTTTCCATTCCAGCCATTGTAGTGTATTTAATTTTGGGATGGAGGTTCATCTCCACTGGAAACTGAAGAAAAATATTTGTGGGACAGTTATCCAGTAAACTGCTTTAAACAGAGAGGTTGGGACTACAGTGGACAGAGCAAGAGTGTGCCTCATGTCATCATGCTCAGGCTTGATACAACAAGGACAGACATGGATTACTGTGGTACAGATTCATTTTCAGGCAGCACACGTTCTTTGCAAAAGTAAAATAGCATTGCTTATAGGCCAACTGTAATATAGTAAAAAAGAAAAAAAATTTTTTTACATAACTCCTCACTGTCACCCATGAAGGTCAAATAATTAAATTCATCTTTTAAACAGAAGGCATATTCAACTTGAATGAAACTAACCCAGTTCTCAGCTTGATAACATGACAAGAGTTGTTTTACTGTGTTTGCTACATTGCATTTCATTTACCTTTTCTAAAGGAAATTGATATGAACAGACAAATAGAAGAGGTAACTAGAGAAGGAATAAAATCAAGTACAATAGAAAGTCTCAAGCAACTGAAGAGGATGCAGTCAGTGAGTCACCATATTACCTTGAGTTTCTGGTGATAGCAAATAGATATGGTAGATAAGAGAGGGCACATAAAAGACAATTATTTCTACCTTAGAATGAGCCAAAAGAAAAAAACACACATTTGTAACATGTTATCTGTGCTGTTATTTATATCACAGTGTAAAAACCTTCAATTCAAATAAGGATTGCTGCAAAAGATTAACATTCATCAAGTTCACAAAGAAAAGATATCTCAAATAAATAAGTAAAGTGGCTTATACTGCAATCCACCTAACTACATAGATGTTATTGAGAAGTATTTTATAAATTGAATGAAGCTGTATGTGGGTTTTTCTCTATTGTGTGGCCTTCACTGACCTTTGTAAAAATGTGCTTTCATTAATCATATGTAAAAAATAAGGTAGCTGCAGTAATTGAATCCAGGGGCCATAAGTTCTTCAACTTCATATTAGCTGTGACAGTGTGACCTTGCCTGTGGAGCAGCCTATACAGAAGAGATTATAGTTAAGCTATGGGACATGAGATGTCAAGAAGGGTGTTATATTCTATTTCAAGTGTGATATAAGAAAAGACATATTTTTAACAGAGCAACAGTTCATTTTCTGATAAAAAAATACTTTCTGAGTTGAGATTTAGAAACAGGGCAGATTTAAAACACAGCAAATAGGCTGATAAGCTCCTGTAGTAGTAAATCAATAAGTGTGAACTGACCAAACTGTAGTTGTGAAGCTGTAGATTTCCAATATATAGAAAAAACAAGCACTGAGATAGTACAGAGCCGGTTGGATGCAAAAAATGTCAAAAAATATAAAACTAGTGCATTGTTTTCTCCTGTGTCAGTAATGGGTGAACTTGCTGCTAGTGCAATTAAGTTAAGGGCATGCATTGATAACATGTCATTTGGTGTGGGAAGAATAGGCTATAAATATGGGATTTCTATTGCAGATGCAAGACTATTCCCCAATATATCTTATGATTAGCAGGTTGGTGGCACTGTATAGCGCTCCTAATTTAGGCCGCTGGCAGGAAAGCGCCACATCTGTAGATTCAACTCTCAAAACTAAACTGTGGAAAAGCATTGAGTCCATTTACAAGGCAGTTAACATTTGTGTAATGTGTTGTCCCACCAACAGCTACTGTATTTGTCTAATGTCTTTTAGTGACTTGTTGTGCAGCTGACTCCAGAATTAGCTCCAGAGAGGTGAAACACAGGCAATTATTCATGTTACTAAAGATGATATTAAAACAACCTAAGAAAGAGTGTTTAAATACTAATGTAACTTTGTTGTTCAAACTTTGTTTGTCCGCTTCAGACTCATACAAAAATCTCTTTACATTTACAGACCTACACAACTTATAAACTTTAACATGTCTTACTGTTTTAGTGACTTTAGGGTTACAACAATAAAATGCACATAAGCTATGACTAATAAGATTTGTGTGTACTTTTTTAGGAGTTTGGTCTAGACATCTTTTAATAAATGCATGCCAGCTGCATGATAAGGGTCTTGATATAGATTTACTAAGTGAAGTTTACCTTAATAGCGGCGTGGTAATAAGGTAGGCGGTTCTCCCTAGTACATACTGTCATTGTGTCCTTGGGAAAGACACTTAACCTACCCTGTGACACAGGACTGGAGTATGAACGTGTGAGAATGTTGCTCTGGTGTATGAATGTGTGAGAATGTTGCTCTGGAGTATGAATGTGTGAGAATGTTGCTCTGGTGTATGAATGTGTGAGAATGTTGCTCTGGTGTATGAATGTGTGAGAATGTTGCTCAGGGGTGTGAATGTGTGAGAATGTTGCTCTGGTGTATGAACGTGTGAGAATGTTGCTCTGGTGTATGAACGTGTGAGAATGTTGCTCAGGGGTGTGAATGTGTGAGAATGTTGCTCTGGTGTATGAACGTGTGAGAATGTTGCTCTGGTGTATGAACGTGTTAGAGTGTTGCTCTGGTGTATGATTGTGTGAGAAAGTTACTCTGGAGTATGAATGTGTGAGAATGTTGCTCTGGTGTATGAATGTGTGAGAATGTTGCTCAGGGGTGTGAATGTGTGAAAATGTTGCTCTGGTGTATGAACGTGTGAGAATGTTGCTCTGGTGTATGAACGTGTGAGAATGTTGCTCTAGTGTATGAACGTGTGAAAATGTTGCACTGGTGTATGAATGTGTGAGAATGTTGCTCTGGTGTATGAATGTGTGAGAGTGTTTGCTCTGGTGTATGAATGTGTGAGAATGTTGCTCTGGTGTATGAACATGTGAGAATGTTGCTCTGGAGTATGAATGTGTGAGAATGTTGCTCAGGGGTGTGAATGTGTGAGAATGTTGCACTGGAGTATAAATGTGTAAAAATGTTGCACTGGAGTATGAATGTTGCACTGCAGTATGAATGTGTGATAATGTTGCACTGGTGTATGAATGTTGCACTGCAGTATGAATGTGTGACAATGCTGCAACAATAAATGGAAATTACCAATCTGGCATGTTTACATTAATGTGGCTGTGTCTTGTGTATGTTCATTCACATGCACCGTCCCAATCAAATAAATAAATTAATTAAACGGTGCTATTCACGTGCTAAATTAGGACTTCCTGGTTGAGCTCTACACTGGCGCTTTTTCCTGACATTATGGCCAATAGAATGCATTTAGTCATGTGACGTCCGAAGCTCTATTGGTGTATTGTCTGAGGGAGGAGGGTGAGGGATGTGAAGACATGGACACATTCTGTAACCCACCTCCTCTATGTGCTGATAGTTATAATTTGACATATACAAGGACAAACTGGTTGATGCTGGCACTTGCCACGCAAAGAGATTGAGTTAATTGTAGGTCTTCAATTGGAGCCATCTCCTACGTTTCTCTTCCCCTATTCTTTCTGGTCTTATTTATTTTTTCACTCATAGGAAAGATACAGAGATAGGATAATACTTTCTAGCCTGGGCTTTTTCCATTTTTTAAGTGTAGTCACGTTTGGACTGGGGGTTCAGTTGGAGAACAACTGCTTAGAGTTGTTTACTTCTCGATTGGATTAAGGTCCGGGGATTAGGCTGGCCACTCCATAACATTAATTTTGTTGGTTTGGAACCAACCGACTTTGCTTGTTTACTAGTGTGTTTGGGATCATTCTCTTTTTGACTTTCAAAGTTTCTCTAGTTTCAAAGTTTCAAACAAACTTTTCAAGGGAGTTTACTCTTCAGAATAAGTCAACATGACATCTTCAAATATTTTGACATATGCAAACTGATCCATGATCCCTGGTATACAATAAATAGGCCCAACACCATAGTAGGAGAAACATGCCCATATCATGACGTTTGCTTAACTGTCTTCACAGTGTACTGGGGCTTGAATTCAGACTTTGGGTTTTGTCTCAAAACCTGTCAAAAAGAAAAAAAATACTCTCATCAGTCCACAAAATCCTTCATTTTTCTTTAGGCCAGTTGATGTGTTTTTTTGGCAAATTGTAACCTCTTCTGCACATGCCTTTTTTTAAACAGAGGGACTTTGCGGGGATTCTTGAAAATAGATAGGTTCACATCGACGTCTTCTAACTGTCGCAGTATGTACAGGTAACTCCAGACTGTCTTTGGTCATTCTAGGGTTGATCATTGGCTGAGCTTTTGCCATTCTGTTTATTTTTCAGTCCATTTTGATGGTTGTCTTCTGTTTTAAGGAATTCAAGATATTTTTAGCTGAACACCCTATAATTTTTTGCACCTCTTGATAGGTTTTTCCCTACTCCAATGAATCAAAAATCAAAGTACGCTGTTCTTCTGAACAATGTCTTAAACAACCCATTTTCCTCGGGCTTTCAAATGCATGTTCAACAAGTACTGGTGGTTTCATTCTCAAATAGGCGCCTCCTGGTTCACACCTGTTTTTTCACTAAATTGATAACCTCAGTGATTGAATGCCACACTGCCTTTTTTTAACACACCCCTTTCAACTAATTGCCTAATTGCACAGCCTTAAGAGCGTACATATCATGAATGCTAGGTCTGGTTTGTTTTTTGAGAATCTACTGCACCTACTGGTAACTTGTTTACCACTTAGCAATAACAAATATACTAAAAACCTGGATCATCCTGGTTAGTCACATTGTACTGCTAATATTTTGAACAAAACTGTAAAAGTGAGTGGCACCAGTGGAACTTGGTCCAGATACTATGACTATAATTAAATTGAACTGTTACTATTCCAAAATAATACAATTTTGGCAGTTTTGTGGTTTGTTTACAAATGTGTTCACCGTTCTGTATATGTATTTGCACTGGAAAAATGTTCTTCAGCCAATCAGCCTTAACACAGCTGTGCTTTTCCCCCTCGTCCCCTCCTCTATGGCTTTCAATTGTACTTTCAATAGTCTGCTTTGGATCCTGCAGTGTTGCCTGCTAAGCTTTTTAGTCATCAATATCTACTGTATGCTTAGTCTGACATCCTTATACACACATGCAGGTAACAACAGAAATTTGATTCTACCATGACAATAGAAAAAAATAAAACCAAATGCAAGCCATTAGCCTGCTTTTTTCACATTGCGCTCTCTTGATCTATGGTCGTGTGATGTGTTGTGGCACAGTGTTTTACCTCTTTGAAGTAGGCGAGGCCCCTAAAATATTCTTCTTACGTAACTGTCCCTGTTGCAAGGCTACACGAGGCTGTGTGAGGCAAAGCGTAATGGTGGTGGGTTTGCTTCTGAATGTGTTTGCGTGAGTGCGTACTGTATCTAAGTGTGCTTTTGTATGTGCTCGTCTGCCAGCATGTTGGAGAGACAGACGAAGCTTTCTCCTCTGTGAATTATGCAGACCGGTATGAGGGCAAGGGAGATGAGCCACTTACATAGCTTTTGAATTAGAAGATTCCCAACACCTGGCACAAAGCACAACTCATAAAACAGAATTACAGGAAGCGAATGAGAATGTGGTGGTGGTTATATGCTAAAGCGGGAAAAAGCCATATAAGGCTAAAAGGTTTAGGCAATAGATTAGGCTAGAATAGGGCTGTGGAGTTTACAGTAGACAGGGGGGTTGATGACAGGTTTAATGAGAAATAGAGCACAGATAGGAGATAAAAGGGGGATCATTTGGAATCATTTTCAAATCCACAGTAGTTTCCCCTGTATATAGTCATACCATGTGCAGAAAAATCCACCTGCTAATTATGCATAATTATCCTAAAGAGTCTGATTAGCAAGCAAGAAGCCTGTGCCTGTTTTATCTGTGAAACACACTCAGTGGTGCCACAGGAATGAGACACAAAGTAGGCTGGTTATTTTTGGTACATGTGCTTTATAAAAAGACAGTTAGCCATAATTAGCACTTGGTTTCTTATCAAGTCATGAGACATCACAGGTGTCACATTTCCCCAGAGTTTTTCTATTTATGCATCAATCGTAGTTTTTTGGGGGGGACTCTTGACTGTGTTTTTTTCTCCCTAAATATTTTCTATATTTCTATATATGTAATGACTAACCAAGCTTTTTCCCACTCTTTCGATGTACAGGTATTGGTCAGGGTGTGCCAGTAGTTGCTCTGATCGTTGAAGGAGGCCCTAATGTGATCTCGATAGTTCTGGAGTACCTCAGGGACACACCTCCGGTCCCAGTGGTCGTTTGTGATGGCAGTGGCAGAGCTTCAGACATCTTGGCCTTTGGACACAAATACTCAGAGGAGGGAGGGTATGGATTTACTACAATGCAAATAAAAAGTGAACATTTATATCTAAAAGATTTTTATCAAACATAATATCATGTGAACTTGATACATTGTAGTATAAGTTCCTAAAGAATAAAAAAAGTTTACAAACAATTGCACTTGATTTAGCCATTCAGTAGTTAAAATTACTGTAAAATGTATTTTTATAAATTTATATTTCCAGGTACAGATGAAGGTTAAAAATCTCATCATAGTTTTTAAGATACAGCAGTAGTCTCCGGCAACTGTGGTTGACTTAATAATAAACTAATTTAATTAGCTGGCTTCTCCTCTGCTTTTTTTAAAAATATTTTCTTCTTTCTGCTTGACTTCCTGGTTTTCTTTTCTTCTTTTCACACAATCTGCCTCTCCAGCATAATTAATGAATCTCTAAGAGACCAGTTACTGGTGACCATCCAGAAGACTTTCACCTATAGCCGCACGCAGGCGCAGCATCTGTTCATTATTCTAATGGAGTGCATGAAGAAGAAGGAGCTGGTGAGTGTTGCTGTCATTTTCATGGCTTAGACACGTGTGTATATATATACACATGACATTCATATGACATGAACTAAATGCAAGTAAACAGTATGCAACACATTAAATATTGCATGAACAGGACAGACTGCTGGGATAAACAAGAACAGATATCTTCCATTTCGGCCTAGAACAAATGGATTTGTCAAACAAAGCTTTCTCATCATGAAATTTTAATTGAAGCAATTATTACCCCATCTTTGATGTATGGCATGTAATGGTTAGTGGATGTAAATGTTTTCATATGACGTTTGGGACCAAATGGCCTTCACCTTGAGTGTCTCTAACCCTTTGGCAGTGTTTAAGTCAGGACACACATTTTGTCAAGCACAGCTGTCACACATTTCCCTCTTCCTCAGGGACAAGATTCCACCTTTATTAAGCACCGTCAGTCATATAATTCCAGCATCTGGAAGGAGGAGGAAGGAGGATGCTAAGTGCTGTATGTGTCTCTATGTGTGCATTTATATAGACGTGTTTGCTATATATTTTGGGTGTTAATCATGCTTCACAGTTTTAAGTAGCATAGGGTCTGACTGTGTCTCGGTTCATGGACATGAAGTTTAAAATGCCGTCACAGCATGTAATGTGCACATAAAAATCCTCTACGCTCCCAAGTAACACATCCCTTATTACGCTGTGTTAACCAAACAAACTGCTTGCAGCAGTTACTGTGTCTAAGCTCTGCTGCTAACCAGATCTACAGTCTATTTGCTACACAGTCTTTTCCTTCTAGTCTCTTTGTACTACATTTTTCCGATGATTGTTTGTTCACTCATACAGAGTGGACAAGGTTCTTTCATCACATTCTTTGAGGTGCAAGTTCTCATCAGATGAGACATCTACACTATGATGGCAACCTCTGATGTCTATCTCTGCTAATATGCTCTCTGATAGCATATTTGATGTGTCACATGTTTTCTTGTTATCCCAGCCATATGAGCCCAGAGTGTATTCAAGACATGCACAGAATTTGTGGCTGTGCACCATGCAGAGATTCTCCCAAAAAATTATGGTGGCTGTTTAAGCAGAGACCGAGAAACTTTTGACATCTCCTTCTGTACTTAGTGTTTCTGATCAACACTAGAGGATTTCCCCAAAATTGCACTTTGGAAGAAACAAATTGACCATTTTTGACATTACAGCTGAGAAGTTGTAAGACAGCAAGGTAAAAAGAGAGTTTGAATTGTCACTCATTAACGTCAGTACAGTAACAAATTCATGGCCACAAAGAGAAAAAGACAGATGCATTTGTAGATTCTAGGAGTGTATTGCATCAAGATCATTGCAATACTGTTTATATTGATTTATTTGACAGTTAATGCAATGTCACAAAGTCTGTCATGATATGACTCAATTAATTTTTTGGCTTTATGCCAATTTAACAGAATATATTATCAAAATGGTAAACTATTCAAACAATTATATTATTTCAGTTAAAAAAATACAATTAAACATTCAAACATTTTTTTTGTTTATTCCTGTTAATAGTCACCACTCTTCAGAGATGGTCTATTACTGCTTATTCCCTCAAAAGTCAGCAACTCTGACAGAGCCATGAGCATCAGTGCTGTAGGTTCATAGGTGATCTGCATTGTCCCAAAGTTCTATTCTGTTATCGAGGGGTTTTGTGAGTGTTCTAGACCGGAGATACAACCCTCCTGCTGTAAGAAGTCCATTTACTGTGACTGAAAGAGAGTGAATAAGTCAAAGGCCCAATATGTCCAATATGTCCATGCTTCACTCGTCCAGGCTCGAGTAAAGAGTAAAGACTGTGACTAAAGAAGATGGACTGACTGGGATGATGTATTTAAGGGGAGGAAGTGCTGTGTGCTTAAGAGGGCAAGTGAAGCAAGTGGTGACTGTGTTTCTGTGTTTTCAGCATGTTGGTTTATTCATGTAGACATTTACTGCTTGAGTTATTTTCCTGCTGCCTCTGCTTTGTTTGTCATACTCACAGCTGTTTAAGGTTCATATTAAGGCACAATATAACTGCAGTGCACATTTCTGTCCCGGTTATAAACATAGGAAATTAGACATTCTGCAGACTCAAGCTTGCGTGTATAGGATCCTTTTTTTAATATATATATTTTTGTGGAGTAGTTAAGCCTTCATGCAGCGTCACATTTGTATCTTAATAAAGGTGGATTTTTATTGCAAGGAGAGATGGTGTGCGGGATTCTTCTGC
Source organism: Neodontobutis hainanensis (assembly GCA_024349245.1). NCBI lineage: Eukaryota > Metazoa > Chordata > Actinopteri > Gobiiformes > Odontobutidae > Neodontobutis > Neodontobutis hainanensis. Next base: position 1,062,779 of record JALDNG010000007.1, read on the forward strand.
ATCATAGTTTGCCGGGTTGTTCTCATTCATCCGACACACCTGTCTTTTTAAACCAATGTGCACAGTCTTTTTTGTTGCTTGTCCCGTAGAGTAATTAGTGAATAAATAATAACACATTATCATTTATAAGCAAACTTTATTTTTATTTTTATTATATACATTACTTCTTATTAGGCATGCACTGTTTCCAACAAACATAAGAAATATGTTTACTGCCAGTGTTTGGTATTTAAAGAGCATCTACTTGCTTATCAAGGACTCCCTTGAAATTTAGGGAATATCATATGAATACAGCGTTACATAATGCAAACAAATGGGATTTGTAGAAGTTTGTTTGGATAAAAGTGTAATTATTTTTATTTGTTTTCTATTTTCTTTTATTTGAGCTCCACAGTAAAGGAGCAATATAAGAGAAAGAATATAACAAAAGCATGTTTCCTTGAAACCTTTGTTTGAGTAATAAAGTCTTAGGTTTAATTAAAGGAGTAGCATCGCAACATCCTGCAGCTCCTGATTCCTTGTGTTTACTGAGTACAACTACCTTGCTACTGTATCCCATTATGGTATGAATTATTTAGTACAGAATGGTCCTTATATGTTTAATTTGGATTAAATATGGAGGAGGAACTGCCAACCCACTGTGTTCTACCGCCTCTTGAAACTATAAATGAGTAGGCGGAAGATGAGAAAAAAAACAAAAAAACCCATAAGAAATTGTAGGGGGAAAGGGGAGGGGGGGTTAACAAGACCAAAAGTACCATGATAGAATTAATAGTTTTGATTAATGTTGTCACGATACTGGAATTTCTAACTTTGATGCAATACCTTCAAAAATATCGATATTCGATACCATTTTCGATACCGAAGGGAAAACAACACAATATTATTATTTTTTTATTTAAATATAAAGCGCTTCTCATTTTTCTTCTCAATTAAGCGCAAAGCACACGAGAAGAATGGAAATCAAAGCGGTCAAACTAAATTCTTTAAATTTAAAATTAAAGAGAAGCAGATATTTCACATCTGTGACCAACTTTTTGAGAAAATATTGTGCTAGAACACCATTAATCATTTGTGTGCACTTTGTCCTGTACATTTTGAAATGTGTTTTATCACTAAGTTTGGCATAGAAATCAACCTTACAATACAGACAGTATGCCGTGTATTATCCCTGATAAACGGCTTTAACCAGCCTTGGAATTCAGGGTTTGAGTCCCACTCCTTTCTGTATTTCTGACTATACAGTTTAGATTGCGACAATATATGCTAGCAAGCTTAGCTTAATTCACAGAGAGGTGTACACACAGTGGACCAGAGTTGTGTGAGTCAAATAAAATGCAGCAATTTTTGCAGTGATTTAATTATGTTTATTGACAAAGCTCAGCTGGTATCGATCCTTCGGGAAATGAGTATTGTATCGTTTGAGATATTTCAGTATCAATATTTATCGAATTATCAATCTATTTTTTAATAACACTAGTTTGGATAAAAACCCAAAGTGGGCAGGGGGTTGGCAAAAGTCATTGTAATAACTTAGCTATTATTCTCAAATATCTTATATTTTATACTTTTATTTATGGAGATAAAAAGATTTGCATAGCCTTCTCTTTATCTACCGCCAACACCACAGAAAACCCACACATGTATGTTGTGTATGCACATGTAGCAGCATGAGCCTTTGCCTGTTAAATGAAGATGGATGTTTTGTAATCAGTGTGGCTCACGGCAGCATGAAGAGCGGTTTTCCGATCCTCTAAGCAAAGAGTAAAGCTTTTCTGGCAAATGTGGGAATGATCTCAAACATTCCCATCACAGGGAAAAGGATAGTATCAATGCTTTGATTTTCATTTCTAATAACCAGCCACAAATTGTTGACAGAATATCTCTCTTTTATCTTTTTCTCATGGACTTCTTATGCTCCAGTCTCCGCATTACCCAATTAATAATCTTCTTCTTCTTCTTCTTCTTCTTCTTCTTCTTCTTCTTCTTCTTCTTCTTCTTCTTCTTCTTCTTCTTCTTCGAAAAAAAACTCTTTGTCATTTCTGTGCCCATGAACAGTTGTCACAGTCATAACAGAAGATTGAACGCCACCATTTTTAGTAAGTGCTCAAGATCACCTTGAGCGCATTTGCCAGGACAAGGCCAGTGGCTACAAACTCTCTGTTTGCTTTTACAATGTCTTATTGATTAGTGTCTGTTGGTATTGAATTAGTAACCCTCTTTTGTCATAGAGAATGTGTTGCTTAGCCTCCGCCAAGTGGAGCCTCTTTCAAAACAGGTAGCGCATTTTCAAAGGGTCACCTTGGGGATACGACCTGCGGAAGAGAGACACAAAAGAGCTAGGGAGGAAGTGGATGAGGACAGGCAGGGTGAGGAAAGTAGCATGGTAGTGGGAGGTTATTACTGGTTGGAGGCGGGAGTAAGGCTGGAGGATGAAGTGTGAACGAACAAAGCTGGAAGTAAAGGAGAACAGGCATGGAGGTAGAAACAAAGGCAAAACATCTCCTATAATCATTATCTTTCCTCCACTGCATCATCATCCATCTTGTGTCTTGAATACAGCCAAGACCCCAATCTATGTCTGTGAGTGTGTATAGGAGTGTGAGGGCACTCTTGGCTAGAGGTGGTTTTGGCAATAATACAACACAAAAGTATTTGTCCACACTATTATCAGAGGTAAATGATAAGTAATAAAAGTAAGCTCTAGAATAAATCAAATCCCATCCGCAAGTAGAAATGATGACAAAACATTCACTGCCATATACGGTAGTTGCTTGAATCACTGACTTTACGTTATTGGGCAAGAATTGAGCATGGACTTAAAAATTCAATATAGCGATGGTCAGTCTGTGAGTATCTTGGCAATAATTATAAACCCCCTGTATTTGTCATCTGGCTAAGTGATTTTATAAAGTACTCGTATATTGTGAATCCTAGATTTGGTTTTACACTCAAAAGCCAGAGCACTGATTTACATATGCTTGAATGCACGCACTTGATTAGATCATAGTATTGCATGTGTGTTAAACAGATGGCTCCCTAAATGTGTTGTTAGCATCAATTAGAATGAAGGCAGAGATGCATTCTAGCAAATAATAATCTTGCCACTGGCACACTATGACTAAAGTGTAAAAAATACAAGAAAAATTACACAGTGTGCCACGCACTTATTGGTCTCCATGCGTATAAAAACCTCAATCAATATTTTTATATCCCATCAGACTTCTATTTCACCCGGGGTAAGACCTTGTGATTACACACATCGCCACACACAAACATGGCTTCACACATTAAATCCTATTAGAGATTGATTTTGTAATGCATGACACAGGACGAAGGTATTAGAAGATGTCTTGCCTCTCGTTACTCTCTAAGGGGTGTAGCCAATGTAAGAGCTGCATATGGTTAATAACAAATGAATGAGCCATCAGAAACACTGTAAATAATCAGTGTTAATTGTAACACTTCTTCTTTGCATTCTGTTGTAAGAAGAGGAGAAAGGGTGGAAGAGGAGGGTTATCCCACAATGTTGCAACATTCCCTGAGGGAGAGAGCAGCCGCAGCAAATCCCACAGATTCCTGGAGCTCTACGAAATGAAGCCATTTATAGGGGGAAGATGGGTTGCGGGGAGGAGAGGAAGGTGGGAGGAGATGGATGTGAGGATGGAAAGATTAGAAAAATAGCTCATTGGGCATTCAGAACACGCATTCTCCGCACACGGCTCCAGCAAGGTGCCCTTCACACATGCACGCCCATACAAGCATGTGTGCCCATGTACATATTGTACTTGTGCCATGCTTTTACATGCTTGCTTTATATCAGACAAGATAATCCAGGAAAGCTGTGCCAATCTATTTTTTTCCCTCTCAGATGATTTTGGCTTTTGTCCATACAGCCATTACAGAGGAAATGAAAGGCAACTAAAATGTCAGTAAAATTTGATAAGTAAAAAAAAAAACAAAATGGAAAAAAATCAATAGTAAATTAATTGTCTCCTCCCCAGATGCCAGCATTTACACATTTGATTTATTTTTTATACAATAAACATCTAAATAAAAACGAGGACGTTGGCATCTCACTAGATGTAATTTTTCTGTTTAAAATTATTAGCAATAAAACAGTATAATGTTACACCAAAATAGGCCTCACACAGAACATGTGTCTGAAGGTCTATGTCTGCACAACATAGTCAAACAACAGTGTCAAGGCTAAAAGCACATTGACGCTGACTGGTGTAGAAATAATGTATTTGTCATTTTGTCTCTGTCTGTCTGTCTTATATTGTGCCAGATAACAGTTTTCCGAATGGGGTCAGAGGGTCATCAGGACATTGACCTAGCCATCCTTACTGCATTACTCAAAGGTAAGTATGTGTTTGTGTGTGATGCAAATGCACTGTAGCACAAATGTATAGTGAGCGGTTCCCATATGGCTCGTTCTCTAGGGATGTTGTTATTTAAGTGTCTGTAGATCTAAAGCGGGTGCACGTGGCAGAGTGGTTAGCACTCCTGCCTTACAGCAAGAAGGTCGTGAGATTAAAACCCGGCCGACTCAAATATTCTCGGCCGTCTCCGGTCTTTCTGTGAGGAGTCTGCATGTCCTCCGCGTGTTACCGCGGGTTCTCTCCGGGTACTCTGGCTTCCTCCCACCGTCCAAAGACATGCATGTACAGGTTAATTGGCAACTCTAAAGTGTCCCTAGTGAATGAATGTGAGAGTGAATGGTTGTCTGTCAATGTTTGTCTCTAAATGTTAGCCCTGCGACTAACTGGCCATTGTCCAGGGTGTACCCCGCCTCAGGCCCAAAGCTGCTGGGATAGGCTCCAGTCACCCGTGACCCCTAACGGGACAAAGCGGTAGAAAATGAATGAATGAATGAATAGATCTAAAGCATATTCTGTTTTTTTTTTTTTTTATCTCAGAGCATCACTGGCCCATTTTCAGTGTTCACTGTAAAGGCGGTTTAAGCATAGACATATTTCCTTGTCCAACACTGTTACCTGTTGCAACAACTAGAGCATTCAAAAACAAATACTATATACATGACTCAAATTTAGATCAGATTAAATTAGGTTTGCACGAGTTCAGTTTTACCCAAGAGCAACAAAGAATACAAACAGTAAAAATCAACCTTAAAATGAATTGTGTTTTTATCTTTACAAAAGATGTAAACATGATTTACGTCTATTTTCCATGCAAAAAAACTCACAACAAGACCTAGAGCATGATCAACAAGCATCAGGTAGATAGCTGCATTAATTCTTAGATTATTGAAAAGCACTACCGCTAACAAAAATATTACATTGCAGCTTTTATTCTATGATTTATTTCTACCTTTATCTTATTGATGTGAACTAATTTGTTTTAGAAAATAGACATGGCAAATACAATCAATTTGATTCCACTTTTTAAGCCTGATATTATCTTCCAGGCTTTACAACTGACAAATGAATGAATAGTCATATTCATAATAAAGTCATATTTGTGCCACTTTTTTTCCAGATATTCCAATACATTGCATAGATTCAGAATATTAACCTATAAAATGTGACCCTGAAGATTTACTATACATTAAAACATAAACTATTAACCTTGATTTTGAAAGAAATTGTTTTGTAGCACCAACATTAACTCAAATTAAATCAGTTTAAAAGCACAGACATTATAATTAAAGTCAATCGGTAATTGTTCTTCATCCTATTTTCAGCTTCACTGTTTATTCTTGCCTGGCCCTTTCTTTTCTTGCCCTCCCTGAGCCTGTGCACATAGGACTCATAGATCCATACCTTTGATTGGTTGTTCAGTAGCTTGGATTGATTAAAATGGCTCTTCAAGGAATAGGGCGTTAACCAGACCCTCTGGAGTCTTAAGCATGCTTTCAACCACACATACCTATGCACATGAAGCTACACACTACAGATGAGTCTCATGGGACTGCTTAGCTGGAGAGATATGATTGACTATTCTTGGCTTCAGTTCCACAGAGTAACAGTTCTTGAGTGTGAATGGGCTTAGCCAGTTTGGGGCACTAAGAAAGTAAAAGGAAACGTGTTTTGCATAATGTAAGTGTACCAGTCAGGTTACATGATTTCTTTGCGCCACGTATCACTTTGGGATCTTTGTTAAGCTTCAAGACTGACTTTTCTGTAAAACTTGTATACATATTAAGTGTTTGACTAATAGTGTCTTAGTCATGCACATTTTTGTTGACCTTTTTGATTAATTTATGACACATTTAGATTGAGATGAGGGAGAAATTAAACACTGTTCCAAACTAGTAAAAGGAAGAGAAACGTTCTAAAGAAAAACGGGGCTTTACGGTAAACAGCATGGGGGCTTCTGTGACTGGCTGAATGAGACATGTTAAGGCTTTTAGTGTAGAATAAAATCAGTCACATCCTGCCTCAGAGCCATTTATAACACTGGATTAGACTTCTTTGCTGAATAACTAAGCTACTGCCTGAAGCTCAACACCACGCTGTAGTCAGGATGGCACTGTGCAGAGAGATGAGTTTAAAAAGAGGCAGTGTGTCGCTGTATAAAAGCAGAGCAGGAAGGTATACAAACACGTAGTGTTACAGGGTCATTTAGGCTAATTGATTGTCTGCTGTCTGAGGTAGTCAATATCATGAAGATTGTTCTATGAAGCCACTTGGCTGGAGTCTGTGGTTCCCACAGGCAGGGACACAGGAAGCCTTTGATAAGGCAAGGCCACCCTGTCTTTTAATATAAAACATATATCTCCACTGAAGCTCTTATTAGTGAGCTCTCTATCTAATTAACATGGCTGAACTCACACCATTAAGCTTCAGTAATGCTTTGGGCCTTTTAGACTTGGGTTAGCACTGCGCAAAGCAATGATACTAGAGAGCTTATTAAAATGTCTACATACTAGGGATTATTATACTTCACATTACACCAGATTTCTCTAAAGGCTGTGACAACTGCTCTCCCACCTCTGAAATTTCTGGACTCCTCCTAGTGGGTAGTTTAAATGTGATTTATTCTTGTTGCCAGCAGAGTGTACCTGTTACATTTTTATGATCAAAGTGAGGAATAATGAAGAGATTAAGTGGTGAAATCAATGGATGGTTGGTGGTTTATATCTATTACGCACAATTACTGTATGTACTATTGCTTTTTTGTCTGGTGGCCCTGTCTGCAGTACAACATAACAACATAACAACTTAAATCCAATAGTAAAGGTGACTCTATTGTATTGAGGATGGGAGAGAGCTCCTCTTGCTTCACATTCTATCATTCACCTCTGTGTATCACATCAATATCACAATATTTTATTTATTTATATTAGTCAAAAAGTTCTCTGAAAGTGCTGAAATTGAATACCGTCACTGTCCAGTTGAACAGTATACCTGGCAGCCACTGGCAGAATACACAAATTGTCAATCAGCAGTAAAGTAAAGTAAAAAATATTCATTATCCAGCTGTTTGACATCTTCAGATTGCATCATTACCTCTGTACAAAATTGCAGAATAGTATAGCAGGAGCACCAAGTTTTCTGTGTGTGCTTGTATGGGCAGCAAGCATAAGGTGTAATATTATAAACAATGTAACACAATATTAATACCGTGTCTCCAATGTCATGTCCTCCTTCAGGTGCCAATGCATCTGCCCCTGATCAACTGAGTTTGGCTCTGGCCTGGAATAGAGTGGACATCGCTCGAAGTCAAATCTTCGTCTATGGACAGCAGTGGCCTGTAAGAAGACAGAATACAGAATGATTCATCAATACTGTTGTTTTTTTTCCTCAAGACCTTTGATAACTGAAATGTTGTGCTCTTGGTTTGCCATAAACTTGATGATGAAAATTAGTTCACCACACAATACTTTTAATATAGCAAACGAGACATGCAGTGACCAAAAGACTGCACATACAAGAGAATCAAGTTTGACAGGTTTAGCATTAATCCAGTTTCTGTGAAAGGTTAATTAAAATATTTGCACTAATTCTCCTGGCCCTCATCACAAGAAACTTGAACACGTGAACATTGTGAATGTGAAGATTTAGAATACACTGTCTATATGATTCTGACTTTGTCTAACATGCAGACAGTTTGAGTTATTGTACATTATGTCTCATTTTATCTATAAAGGTTGGTTCACTGGAGCAGGCAATGCTGGATGCCTTAGTTCTTGATAGAGTGGACTTTGTCAAGCTCTTAATTGAAAATGGAGTCAGTATGCATCGGTTCCTAACTCTTTCCAGATTGGAAGAACTCTATAATACGGTAATAACAAATGCACACCATAGCCCCATTTCAGCTTCTTTCTGTAATTTCTGCAATCATTTGTCCCAAACATTTTGTTATCTGTGTGACTTAAATAAAATTACAGCTTCCAACATGAATATAGGATATTAGTTTTTGTTATGCCAAGTAGGCCCTTTTACACATAAGACATTTCCCCTCTGTCACATTTCTGTTACTCTCACCTTTTGTGGGATTTTGGTGGAATGGCTTCACACTTTTCATGCCCTGGGGAAGGAAGATGCTGTAAAAATATAATAATGAAAATTGCAAAAATAACAAAATAGATAGCCCAAAAATATATATAAAAATCTTGCACAAATACATGGTATTTGTACAGATCAGATTGTTCTAATCAATTCCAATTTTTTTCCAGAGACACGGGCCATCCAACACGCTTTACCACCTTGTCAGAGATGTCAAAAAGGTATGATTATCACCGTCGTCAGTCTGTGGCTCCTAGGCACACTGTGTGGGAATGATGACTTGAATGTGTGTGTTAATGTAACTTCACATACATTAGTTCTTACATTGCTTTCTTGCAGTGTGGGTTCCTTGCATTCAATGTTTGTGTTGGTGTTAGCTGTAGTCGCTGTGAAGAGGCTGGCTTTTCTCTTTCAGCTGGAGTTGCAGGCTGCAGTGGCTGTATAAAGCAATGCACGACTCTCATCCCTAGCTCCCATGACTCTCAAATGACCTTGTTCTTTCTCTCTCACACATCTAGCTACTGTACATTAAACAAACACTGCACATGTTAAACATTGTTTTTCTAACACTTGAGGTTGATCAAAGTGAGGCTGTAGTGGAACTGTTGTGAAGCTAATGACAACCTCACTAAAACCATCTTATTCATTTTTTATATTAATATACATTTATGAAACTGGTACCTGTGTTTTTTTTTGCTCATTGAGGTGTAACTAAGACAATGGACTGATTAACTTCATATAAAACAACGCTTTACTGTCTATATTTTTAATTAGACATCTTTAAGATTAATGTTAATAAAAGCCTGTTTTGCATGTAATTAAAATATTGGTACCATTTAGGTTACAGTGACACTTGCCACAAATGAAAGGTGTTCATTAATTAGTTCTGATTATGATAATGCTGCTTTCCCCTCTGGGAGGCACTTAAAGACTTATTCTTTAAATATTTGCTAGTGGATGCAGGAAGAATAATATTTCTATTTTAAGCCGTGTAAAAAGTAGTTCACACTTTACAAAACACTCTGTAGTGCATGGTAGAGCAGCCCCATCTTCAGAGCTTTGTGTAGTTGCTGTAGTATAGCTGAATGTTTTGTGTATAGTGCTAAGTGAGTTTAGTGCTCAGATCAAGTCATTGTGTCATCCATGTCCCATTTTTTCCTATATATCCTCCAAAATACTACTACAGTGTTTAGTCGGTGTGCTGTACGGCTGGTAAGGGGCTAATCTGATCTTTTTCTTTACAAAAGCTGAGTCAGAAAAAGACACAGAGATTGGTTTGTAGACTAATGCTGCCAAAGCAGAAATTGGTTTTCCTGCTGAGAAAATGAAAATGCAGCTTTGTTGCAAAAATTGGTAACATATTTTTCTTGTACTTTGAATGCCTTATTCGTTATTCATGGATGACTAGACAAACAGTATTGCAGTATGTTACACTTAAAGTATTAAGTATAACGGGTAGAAAGTGTAAAATTACCAAAGCAATAATGTTGCTGTTTTAATGTCAGACAGAAACAATATACAAGTTTTTCATATTAGTGAGTCAGCTTAATTTACTAAGTTTATTGGAGAGTTTAAAAGAGTTTTTCCTCCTGTTTTTCTGTGCATCTGAGAAATTAGAAGGTGAAGAAAACACAACTATTGCCAGTTGGCAGATGTCTTTGTCTGATTGTACTGTTCAGTTTTCATAAACACAAGAACAGTACAGAAACGGGTTTCATCTCAAATTTTAATGTGAATTAATAGTCAAGATGGCGGTTAACAACAGGTACATTTCCTGTTAAGCACCCTTCACAATAACTAACTGTTCAGCTCTATACACCCTCTTTACCCATATTTCTTAAGATTCTTTACATCAAAAGGTTATTCCATATGCATCATAAAATGAAGGTGATAAGAGTAGATAAATAGAATATTGTTGAACGGGTCTGGATGATGTCAAAGTGAATCTCATGAGGAAGAGTACTTGTGTTTAACATGGAAACTCAAAAAGACTTGAATAATGATTGTCCCCTCCAGCGGTAATAGCTGGCTGTCCGTCTTTCCATACTAGTTCCTCTCTTCCAGGCTAATAAGTCAGTTTACCTGCATAAGTTGAATCCCAATGCATATGTTTGATTTTTACTCCAAAATACACATTATTCTAAGTCACCTTTTCTATATTGGTACACCAGAGGTAAATATTATACCTTGGTTTTATTATCTTCACCTAAACTTTTAGCATATCATTCAGGAGAAAAAAAGAGAGTCTGGAAGGGAGATCTTGCCCAAAAACATTTGTCTCTCATATCCCTTACTTTTTCTTATTACATGGTCTACTCACTGACATTGTGTGTTTTTTTCAAGCAAGAATATCCAGGGTTCAGTTGGATCTACTTCAAGGTGAATCCGATAATCATGTTTTCTTTCATAGCCAAGAACAGTTTGATATGGATTTGTGAAGTGTGTATGACTGAGATGAGTTGTTCTGTAACTCTTTTCCCCTTGTTTACTTTGCTGTTTTTTAATCACTTGGCATTGGTTTCTGCCAATAATACTGTTTGCTTTTCTAGGGAAACCTGCCTCCAGACTATCGCATCAGCCTCATCGACATCGGGTTAGTGATTGAATATCTAATGGGCGGAGCTTATCGCTGCAACTACACCAGGAAGAGGTTCAGAACGCTATACCACAACCTTTTTGGCCCCAAGAGAGTAAGTGAATGTCCGTAATAATATACTGCTAACCTTACACAAAGTCTTCAATTTCAAATTTCAAATTTACTTGACAATTTAAAATTTTGTCTTTTAACTGCATTCAGCGTCTGTCTCATCTATAATAAACTAATGTAAACTATAATGTTTACGTGTGTATGGACCAGTTTATCCACTGTATATATGTCTGCAATGAGAATAGGCAGCTGAAAATACCCTGGTAAAGCCAAAGCATTGAAATGAGACTAAGCAGACACCTGGAATATGTGAAGGAGTCCTTATCAATTGAGTAAATGTTTTTAATTTTTTATGAAATGAATGTGTCATCGCAGCCATGTACATATGTGCACTCTTGCACACTCTCACATGTTAACTATGAACAAAGCCTTGAAATAGATGCAGATATCAAAATCCCCACAGGAGACCAGGCTATTTTTACCAGCTCAGATGATGTCTCATGAATGCATAATTCACACATGCCCTGCTTTAATACAGATACACAGTACTGTACCAAATGTGTTCTGCTTTAATAAATGCAAACAGACAAACATAAACGTATATAGGATACTGTAAATCACATAAACACAAAATACTGATGTATTTTTTTGTGTTTTCCGCTCAAACATACAGCTAACATTTGATTCCCCAGTGATTGTCAATATGCCAGTCTGTATTCAGAGACTACATTGTCCTATAAGTTATACTTGTCTGCTTTTTTTGTCTTTTCCAGCCCAAAGCCCTAAAACTGCTTGGAATGGAGGTATGTCTTATTTCTTCACATCTTCTGTTTGATTGTGTTTGTCACTTTTAGTATTGTTTGAACTCTCTTTTGACTCATGTTTCTCACAAGAAAAGACAAAGATAAATGCATGTCTGTGCACATTTTAGACTTTACTTGTGTCCCCTGTTGCCCTGAATGTAATTTTGCCACAGATTTATTGAGGAAGGGAATATGTCTTCATGAATGTCCTGTGGCTTCAATCAGACGTTAGCATACATGCCAGAGTAGCTCAGTTATAGTTGACTGAATAGGTAATGACTGACCTAAAGAGAGTACATAATAGATGGTTTGTGTACTCTCCTTGAAGGATCCACATCATAAAGCTTTTATTACAGCAGGACTCCAAAGCCCACAGAGGTATTTATATAAAACATGCAAGGATATCAGTTCTTTTTTATGTCAGTGTTTTGAAATCCAGCTCACTGTTTTAAGTCTTGTTGTGTTGAATAAAGAAAAGAATATATTTATGTTCATTTTAGTCCTTGATATAATAGCTAAACATAGAAATCACTGAATAATAATAATAAAGTCTATATTTATTTGCTCCAAAATATCAGTGTCAAAAAACAACCAATAAATGCAGTCAATTTTCAGATGTAAAAATGTGTTAGTAACGGTGTATAGTTTCCCTGATATTTCATTGAATGTATGTCCATCAGGATGACATGCCCATTCGGAGAGGCCGCCAGAAAACAACACGCAAACGAGAGGAAGAGGTGGACATTGATTTAGATGACCCTGAAATCAACCACTTCCCTTTTCCCTTTCACGAGCTGATGGTGTGGGCTGTGCTCATGAAGAGGCAGAAGATGGCGCTGTTCTTCTGGCAGCATGGTGAAGAGGCAATGGCCAAGGCTTTGGTGGCCTGTAAGCTCTGCAAAGCCATGGCTCACGAAGCATCAGAGAATGACATGGTGGATGACATCTCCCAGGAACTCAACCACAACTCCAGGTGGGACGTCTGCTGTGGGGTGTTCGAGGGCATGTGTAATTGTAATCTAAACTGAAGAGATAACAAGGTTGAAGAAGTCAAGACACAAAACAGATAGCAGATACATTAACATACCTTACAGCATCTTAGGTGACCCTTTGTGACAATCATGAAAGGAGATTGACATATAACAAAGTATTGGCTATTTAGTCACAAACTTAATTAAAGCAGTCACCTAGAGATGGCAGTGCTGACAACTGAAATGTTAATTAGGAATACCTTTCATACAACAAAAGCCTCATAAATGGATGCACACAGTCTCTTGGAAACATGTTTTCAAGGCCAGCAGTAGTACAAGCATGTCTCAAGTATTTATTTGCAGTCAAATTTAGTCAGTTTCAATCTTGGAAAATGTGGCTCTCTGAATAGACTTTAGATCTTTATGTAATTTTGTCTCAATAGATCTTTATGTAATTTTGTCTCAATAGTTGCTGCATGCTCGTATGTGTGGAATAGTTTTTTTTTTTTTTTTTTTTTTTTTACAGCATTCTTGATACAGTATTCATTTATCAAGTTGCATTAATGCATTAGTGCATTTTTTGTTATAAATTTGCCAATCTTGTGTTGAATGAATATGCCAGTCCCCTTGAGAATCTCTTAACAAGTTTGAACAATGTTGATATTACAATGTTATGTCCTTCTTTTATATGTGTGTCCCTGTGTATGCCATGCATATCATTTTACAGAGAGTTTGCCCAGCTGGCAGTGGAGCTTCTTGACCAGTCCTATAAACAGGATGAGCAGATGGCAATGAAGCTGTTGACTTACGAGCTGAAGAACTGGAGCAATGCCACCTGCCTACAGCTGGCAGTAGCAGCCAAACACAGAGATTTTATCGCTCACACCTGCAGTCAGATGCTGCTGACAGATATGTGGATGGGACGCCTGCGGATGCGCAAGAACTCAGGCCTGAAGGTAATAGAAGTTGGTCAGATGTTTGCACTGGCTCATGGGCAAATAAAAGTAACATACTCCACACTTAATAGATTGTCTAAGCATTTCAGAGGTGCCAAGGTATGGCTTCAGAAATGGAATCTAACCTCTCTGTAGAGGTGGAAAAAATACTCTTAAACAATTGCTGAGTTAACACAGGAATAGACTGACACTGTACACTGTTACTGAACTGTAAGACGGTAGAATGGGGGATTGCTGTTAACCTTTTGTAAGTAGACTTACATACTCAAAACACAGAGGGAGTCCAACTGTATGATTGATGTGCTGCTCATAGCAGCCATCAACTTAGATATATCCCTCTTTTTTAGTCAGCTGAAGAGAAATTCTGTTACAGAAATATCCAAATAAATTTACATTGAACTCAACATATTTCAATACATGTACAATCTAATTTTTCCATCATTAACAAAAACTTTTAACACAAACCAGTTTAGTACTAATTACTAAACATAGGCAACAATACAACCACTCTAGTATGAATGTAATTTGGTCACAGTCAGTAAGTCACAGTGATCTTGATTTAATGGTAGAAACTAAACGTTTTGTAGTAAAAGTCCTTTACTTGAACCAGAGGAAACCTAACAACAGCCCCTAACCATTGAAACTGTGGCCACATATTTAATAATGAGGCTGATGTGGTGAAGATTACTTTTAGTTGAGGGAAGCATTTACACTTGGTGTTTGAGTCATTTTCTCTTGTGGTTGTTGTAGATGTGTGAGTGCAGGGTGATATGTGGCAGATGCTAGGATCACAGAAGTAAGAGTTATGTATAATAAAGAGTTGCCATGGGAGTTGCTTAGAGCATGGTTGAATTCACACACACTCATACACACTGAGAGAAGAGGGACTGGTCTGGCCAGCAGGGCAGACTACCCAAGTGCTTTGGGTAAGGATCGGCCTTTGCAGGTGGAGAGGAGAGAAAGTGTGTACATGCATTGTGAAGGCAAGGTCACTGGAGCAGAAAGAGGACAAGAAAGTGTAACAAACAAGATTGTATTCCCCCAGGGGATGATGATATACAGAAAATAACATTGTCAGAATAATATGCTTTCACGTCTCTTAAGTTGCTGTAGTTGTGAGGACAGTCAGCTTGTTCCGCAACATTCCCATCCACATGAAAACAATTACTGGAGGCTTAAAACACATTTTTTGATAACAGTTGACAATAATTTCTCTACGTATACTTCCTCACATGACAAGAGACATATAACTGCTTAACTGAAGTCTTATCTCCGGTCACTAACCACGTTCTTGTGTATGTTTTTATTCATGTGATGCTGGGTGCGCTTCTCACTTACGGCCTGGCTTTTAAGTCTTTAGAAAATTCATTCTTTGGCATGCCTCATTTAATCAGAAATGAATACAAAGTAAAAATTGAGTCTTCCATGAGCCAGTTGTCAGAGCAGAGAAACAGCTGCTCTTTTAGATAAGAAGACACTTTACACCGCTCTCCATCTTTTTTACTTTTAGGTAACTGTGGGTCATGTTTGACTATTATGTATGTGAAGTGTTTACAGCACACTTGTCCCCTTTATCTGCTGCAGCTGTGTGCCCCTCTCATTTATTGTGTGACAGCGCAGTACATTTGCTGCCCATTTGGACTAATGCTTTTGTAATTGGCTTTTCTCGTGAGTTGTCACAAGGATCAAAATCTTTATTAATCTGCTGTCTGCATGCCAGGCTGTTATGTACACAATGATGAAGTTAATTATGCTCGTTTTGCAGGTGGGTATGATTAACACAATATTTCAGAGGATGGTTTGTTTCATAGTCTTTGAGCTCTAATCTTTGCAGCACTTACCATACAAGTGTCTCCTTTACTTCTACCACCTGAAACAAGGTGATATTAGGACTGCTTCTGCCACCATCCATCTTGAGCCTGGAGTTCAAGAACAAAGATGAGATGTCATACATGCCACAGGAACAGGAAGCGTACCTGCAGGAGAAGGAAGAGGAGGAGCCTGAGAAACCTGTCAAGGAGAAGGAGGAGGACGACATGGAGTTCACAGTAAGATCTTACTGTGAGGCGCAGTACAACTCCGTGGTGAGAGAACCCACCCTCCTTGCGCAGAATCTATAGTCAACAATAAAAACATTTTCAGACTTTACAAATAATTTGTGGGCCAAATGTTTTATGTTAATTGTGTCCACAATGAGAATATATAATACATACATGTTGGCTCACCTTTTCCCACTCACATACAAATACATGTTTCTTCACTGGCCATCTGGACAGGTCCAGACAATAGGGCCATTCCTGTTCCTCATCATTTTAGCAAAGACATCGGTTGTGGAGTTGTAGCGTCTCAGTCTGTCGCCGCTTGTGGGTTCCCCCTTGTATGTTTTTCTCCCCTCTCTGGCTTCCTTTTTGTCCCTCTTGTTCTCCAGCTTCCCCGCTTCCCCGCTTTTGCTTCCTTTACTTCTTTTGCTATCAAACTCTTCCCTCAAACTTCCCTCGAGGCCTATTTCCTCTCTCTTTCTCCTTCTTTCCGAGCTCACTTCCGATTGAGGTACAGTACTGAATGCCCAGCCGATTGCTGCCCCTCACACTCACCCATCAGTGATGGCTTGCTGCAGCAAACCACTCAGCATGAAGGCCGCTGAGCATGGGACGCCCAGGCTTGTGCATTATATAACCATGTGTGCCTGCTGCAGAGCTTAAATCTCATAGAGTTGGAGCACCCACTACCAGGTCGCCGGAAGAATTGGTACTGGTCCATCTGCATAGACATGGATGTACAGCAGGATAAGGACACATTCAATTTCAATCCAACAAATTTTGGAGATGACACCAGGATACAACTAGTGTACTGTAACTAAGTGACACTTTTAGGCAATTCAAACAAACAAACAGGATCCAAGGTTGTCCCATTTATTGATTGAACTGAGATTGAATGCCCTTCAGCGCCACTGTACATACTCTTCATCTGCTTTGAGTACAGCCAGCAAGCCAGCACAAAAGCTCACAAATGGGCCATTTTATACATGTAGTCCTCAAGGCACACAGTTGGCTGCTGCTAGAGGATACATTTAAAATGAGCTCTGTCATTTAGCCTGGCTTCCAGCTGTACAAATGCACTCTCAGATACATATGAGTTCCACCAAAAATCATACAAAGATACAGAGATTGCTGCACCGCAGAGGGAGATTGTATTGTCTTATCTTCAGATGCTTTAGATAAATCTCACCACACTACGATGAATGCTTCAGTTTAGTTTGTGTCCACTTGGATAATGCATGTCAAGTGCATCTTAATTTGTTCCCCTCAACAGTCTTGTCGATTTCCCTTAATCCTAGTCAAATATTTGTCATAGGGAGTACGTTCAATGAATTACAAAACACAGCACTAGAAGTAGTTTTCTTTGTAGTAGACCGTCCTCTATTGTACTAGTTGTATAACCTAGGAAGATAAATCCATATATATTAATTTTTTATATATATATGTATATGTAATAATATATATATATATATATATATATATATATATATATATATATATATATATATATATGTAATATTTATATATTACGTTCTAATTGAATTTCAAAAGCCACACTTATACTCTCTCCAGACATGCAGCACATGAATACAAGTAAACTCCCTCAATGCTATGGTGTGGCTTTGACATAAAACCATGATCATAAAACAGGCTTCCAAGCCTCTCTCATGGATAAAGACGTGTCCCAGAAAGAAACCAGATATTTATGTTTTCTCTTTGCTTTTCCTCTCCTCCTTCTTTACCTGTCTGTTCTGTCTCTCTACTGTTGTCTGAGACACAATCCATGAGTGTCTGCGTGCGCGTCATCTGTTTTTCAACCTCCACCCGACACGCCACCTCACACACACATTTTGACATTTTGGAATGATAACATTGCTTGTGCTTGCTTCTTTGATTATGTAAATAAGACCATGCAGTACCATGCAATCTAATAATGACCGTTTTTCACTTCTCTTGTTCCCTGCTATTCTCTCTCCCTCACATATTTACCTCTGCTTCACACCAAACTGCTTCACTGTTGAACCAATCCATCCCCTTTTCCCCACATCCCATCGTTCTCTACTATTGCTCCGTGTGGGGTCCCCTGTCTCGCCCAGGCAATGCTGGGTAAGGTATCCACAGAGACATCCAGGAAGAAGGAAATCCTTCCAGAGGTCCAGAACCGCCACCGCCTCATCCCTATGGGACGAAAGATCTATGAGTTCTACAATGCTCCAATAGTCAAGTTCTGGTTTCATACGGTCAGTGTCGCTCACTTAATGTCTTTCTTAATATGTCTCGGTTAGACCAAACATACCAAACTTAAAGCTTGCATTATATGAAATAAATTGACATTGACATTACACTGAATACCAGACCACACAAACTAAACAAACATATCTAATAAAAGGTAAAGGCACATGCTTTAGCCGTGGATTAGTTGTAAAAGAGGAAAAGTCATCCGTTCCTCTTGCATTTGATCTACCACCTCTGTGGACATTCTAATCACTAGGTTATATATGTGTCCTGAAATTACATCTTGTTCAATTGTATCATGATGCATGAGGAGGGAGAGTTGTGTAGATAGTGCAAGAAAGAAATACTTAAACCCTTGAGCAAATCCACTTCCAGCATGGGTTAGTCAGTGTTTACACTTGGGAGATAATGTGCGTCTTTACATGTGTCTGTACAGCACTCTTATCTAGATTTATATTAGGTTTGTGTTCTCTGTGCTTCTGTGATGTTTGATATAAACTGATCTTTTGTTCACATGACTTGAATTGGGCTCCTCCAGTTTGCTTGCCTAAGAAAAACATTTTGCTAGATCACCGGCAGGGATTTTTCTGTTTGTTTATGCTGTGGAAATATTTCCCCTGCCTTTGTTTCATCCCTTCTGTGGCTATTTATTACTCCCCTCCTTCTGCTTTGTGCCCTTGAGGTTAAAGGGAAATATTCAACTGTGAATTTCATTATTGTGCTTACAGAACACAGTGGGCTTTTCTCTGGGTCAAAGAGTACACTTTACCTCATTACCAGATTTATTCAGCGATCTGTGTGGGGCATTATTAAAATCATCACCTGCTTTACTGTAGCTTTTTCACATGCTTATTAAAAGGCTAATCATTTTTCACAGTAAATTAAAAACCTAAACCTCTACAGAGAAGGCTTCAGACCCTAAAGATACTGATCCTATCTGTGTTGAATGCAGTTATGTTACTGGAATATTGATCAGATAATAATTATCATAATCAATACTAAAATAAATTCAGAACATGTGAAATGTCAGGCACCTATTTGACATTTATATTATGATATTATACTTGATCCCTCAGTTGAACACTAGACATAATGTGATGCATAGATCATTCAACCTTTTTCCCTCGTATTCATTCAATCAATCTCATAATGATCAAAATGAATTAGATTTACACTGTGTTCAAATGAGCAGAAGACAGCTGACCTGAATATAAATATAAAACAGGCCTCAACATCCAAACATCTGTTCCATTCAGAAATGACTTTCATTTTATTTAATGTAAAATACCTTTATTTGGCTTGTCATTTCATGTGAAGAAGAGTAAGACAGACTCCAAACTAGACACCAAATGTATCATGTTCTGCACAAAACATACCCATTTTGCCTAGATTAAAAGCTTCTTTGGTTAAAAACAAGGTTTATTTAAATTTTTTAAACTGTTTGCACAAAATTTACAAAAAAAGCAAATGCACATGTGGAAAACATTTCAACAACTTTATCAACAACTTAAACTTTATCAATACATTTGGCCTAAAGACATAAACCTACAGCACCTAAAGTGAAGAGACTCTGACCAGACTGATGTCCCTCTGCTGTGTGTTTTTATGCAGTTGGCATACGTGGCCTACCTAATGCTGTTCAACTTCATTGTCCTGGTTAAAATGGATCTATGGCCTTCACCTCAGGAGTGGATCGTCATTGCTTACATCTTCACCAATGGGATTGAGAAAATGAGAGAGGTACAGGAAAGCACTGCACACTGCATGAAACGCACAACTATCAGTGTTCCGCCATTAGGCAGTAAAATCTAACACAAGTTGCCTGTTGTTTAATACAGTACATTTTGTATACATCAGAGGCAGACCATTACGCCCATGTCAACCAATAAATCATTGAAATTGATAGGATCTGTGAAGGACTAACAAATTGGAGTAGGGTGTAAGATAAAGGCAAAAGTGAAAAAATAATCAGGTAGAAGAATATAAATAGCAAAAACATATTTGTAATGTGTCTGTATGAAAGACATTAATCATTGTGTCAGTGACATTCTCAGCTACACAACAATGCCTCTCCAAATATTGTCAAGATCTGATGGGTGAACTCACAGTGCCCTCTAAAGGCAGCCTTAAAATATTGCATCTCATTGTTATTGTTCTCAGCACTGTGTTGTATTTTGTGTATGACTGACATCTCTTTATCACTTTTCTAACCAACCATAGATCTTGATGTCAGAGCCTGGCAAGTTGTTACAGAAAGTGAAGGTGTGGCTGCAGGAGTACTGGAACATCACCGACCTCATGGCTATCCTCATATTCTCTGTTGGCATGGTCCTGCGACTCCAGGAGCCACCGCTCATGAGCTACGGAAGGGTCATCTATTGTGTAAACATCATCTATTGGTACATTCGGCTGCTTGACATCTTTGGAGTCAACAAGTACCTGGGTCCCTATGTAATGATGATTGGCAAGATGGTGAGAAGAGGCACGAGAGGGGATTTTTGTGTTTTTTTAACCACTCATTCCATTCATTTTTATTGTTAGAGTTACACACTAGAATGTAGTATTCTATACTAAAATACACTGTGGTCCATTATTGCACACATTTTACTATTTACATTTTAGCATTTAAGAAGTCATCCGTTTCATTAGTTTACGTATAATTTTTTTTCTAAACAGCATAATGTACAAACATTTTTATTTAAGCAACTCTATAAATCAAAAATTACTTTTGACTCACATTAAGTGAACCTAAAAGAGCATATCAGAGCTTTAGATACATAGAAGACAACATCAAGGCTATATCATGAATCAAAAGCCTAAATCAGTTCTGTACACGTCTGATGTTTGCCTATCTTCGACACGGGCTACGTATCATCAAAAAGACTCACTTTGATATGAAAATCAGCAGTTGGTTTGTACTGGGAAGTGTTTTAGACTAACATTTAGTGATTGAGTCAGGCAATTTCATGAGGCCGCAGCATCATAACCTGATCAAGTCAGTTTAGAGAATTTGTGAGAACGCTGCAAACTAGTAAATACAGCAGTCACTGTGAAGTAGTAGTAGTTATAGTGATAGTTAGGTTCTTATACAAACTCTCAAACAATTAGTCAATCATATTTTATGTCTTCTTTTGCTGCTTTCCTATTTCATTGATGGTGCTTTTTTTTATAATTCATACTCTTACTCCAAATATAAACACTTACCATCTCATCCTTCTCCTCTCTTCGTCAACTCCCCTTCATCAGATGATTGACATGATGTACTTCGTGATCATCATGTTAGTGGTGCTCATGAGCTTTGGAGTGGCACGGCAGGCCATCCTCAACCCAAATGAAGACCCATCCTGGATGCTAGCGAGGAACATCTTCTTCATGCCTTACTGGATGATCTACGGAGAGGTGTTTGCAGACGAGATTGACCGTAAGTTCAAGACAGAATCCAGAGTTCAGAAAGTCAGTTACCTACAGTATTTCACCACCTTTTGTGAAATTTGAGTGGATTATTGTTCTGAAAGTTTGCAAGATGTGTGACCAAATAAACACCATCCACTCACATCTCGACAAACCACATAAAAGAAACCAAATTGCAGTTTTACCTTATCTGTATAAAATTGAAGTAAAGCTGCTTTATTCTACCGACAGGAAAAATATTTTACTATACCTTTCACATGTGCGACTTTGTGTTCGTAAATTGAAAGTATTGTGTGCTGTGTCTGTTCAGAGGAAAGTATATCTTCTGTTGTCTTCGTGTACAGTACTTTAAACTATATAAAGGTGTGCACAGAGTGTGAGGAGTGGCCCAAAGAGAAGAGATCTGAAATAATGTTTTCATTCTTTGTTTCAGATATGCATAGTAGGAAGTTACAGCAAAGGCTGAATGAAAAACTCTGGTCTGGTCTGCTCCAAAATTTCATACGAACTCATGGAACCTGGCGTAATATTGGTCCATCCCACATTGCCCAGAGCAGTCATACTCCCAGTAAATGATTATATATGTAGACCTCAGTTTAACCGCATCCACATATCCCACCTTCTCATGTTAACCATGTCATGCCCACCTTTACCACCAGAGGTTACCTGAGACCAAAGTGTGCATGCAGCTTTTCACAGGATAAAGTTGGCCTCCCTTGTTTGGTATCTTGGGTCAGCTGCTGTATTTTTTTTTAAATATAAGCTTTTTTAAGCCTCAAAAATTATTTATATTTCATTGTTTTGTTTTAGAAAACCAGTAGCCTGACTAAAGGTTATACCAATAAACAACTTTACCCTGACAAAGTTTGGCACTGTCTGGCAAGTGGCACTGTTACATGGCAGCAGCACTTTTCAAATGCATTAATTTGGTGTTTCTTTCCCCTTTTTGTTAATTCACTTAAAATAATCTCCATTTCAAAAAGTGACTCTGCCATGTGAACACCATCTTGTTTCATAAATATATCACCCTTTCTTTTATGCTGGATCAGAAACCTATGTCATGAGTATGCACAGATATGTAGACGCGAAAACAACATAAACATACAGAGACATATTGTACTGCCACCTTTCATCAGATCAGATGATATTTGTTTTTTCATGTGGTTCAGTTGTCAGAGTTTTTAATCAAAAAATAAAGAAAATAATAATAAAAACAGACAATTTACTTCAGTTCTCTTTCTTTGGGCTACATTGTGTGAAAAAAAAAAATACAATATGCATGACTAGAATGCATTTTAAAGGCAAAGGCAAACAAACCAAGAACAAATGCTTAATGTTCTACAGATAAGCTACAGCAACTGAACCATCACAGATGGAAAAAACATACATGTACTAAATACATTTCACACAATTCCATTACAGAATTAAGCTTTGGTACTATTAAGTGTCAATATATTTTCAAACATCAAATGTGTGTTTAAATATATTGGAAACACAATTTTATATACTTAATGAATGAGTTTTATCTCGGAAGATATATTTTGTTTTCCACTCATAAATAAATATTTGCCCCCTTATCATTAATTGCTATTGTGCCCTTTGTAATTAAAGAAGCATAAAGCAAATCATGCTTCTTGTTTGTTTGCTGAGAATGTACTTTTCTTTTTTGTTGAACGTCTTTGTGTGTCTTGTTACTTGTTGATGCAAGTGTCTGGGTGACATTTGCTCATATTCTTTGTTTATCCTATGTTGAATGTGTGTTGGCATATCACTTAAGTGTTTTGCAGCATTGCATCAAATATTTTATAGGGCCCAAATAATATTTGTATTCGCTTATTGAAATACAATCTTCTATCTCATGGTAATCTCTGTTTATTTCATTTTTGTGTTAAAATACAGCACCCTGTGGGCAGAATGTCACCACTGGAGATGGTGTGGTGGTGTCTTTGCCTCCCTGTAAGACAGGGGCCTGGATTGTTCCAGCTATCATGGCCTGCTATCTGTTGGTAGCCAACATACTACTGGTCAACCTTCTGATAGCTGTGTTCAAGTATGTAGCCTCTCTTTTCTGTCTAGTCATTAGATTCTGGGGTAAATCAGAACGAAATTATCATGATATGTCAGCACAGCACAACCTGTATTACCTTCTACCTACATGCTGTGTCATCCTTCAGATTAAAAGTGATCTTCTCCATGTCATTGTAGTAACACGTTCTTCGAAGTGAAGTCCATCTCCAATCAGGTTTGGAAGTTCCAGCGATATCAGCTCATCATGACCTTTCATGAACGACCTGTTCTCCCTCCACCACTCATTATCTTCAGTCACATAACCATGGTCCTGAAGCACCTGTGCTGTCGCTGGCGTAAGCACGATGATGACGAGAGGGACTATGGACTGAGTGAGTACTATTTTGACCATGTCCATAGATGAACCAGGAATTCAATGATTCACTGAATGAGTATGTTTGTGAGCTTTTATTAAAAGCTATCTCTTCTAACTGACAGAGCTTTTCATCACTGAGGATGAGCTGAAAAAGGTCCATGACTTTGAGGAACAGTGCATAGAGGAATATTTTAGAGAAAAGGATGATCACTTTCACTCCTCAAATGATGAGAGGATCAGAGTCACCTCTGAAAGGTTTGTCTTGGTTAATCTAAGCTGAAATTGATTTTCTTTGATAACCTTGTCTTCCACAGAGCTATTAATATATTTTCTTTCTTCTTTTGCCTTGTCAGAGTGGAGAATATGGCAATGCGTCTCGAGGAAGTCAATGAAAGGGAGCATTTCATGAAAGCTTCACTGCAAACTGTTGACATTCGTCTTGCTCAAATGGAGGAGCTGATTGGACGAATTGCTGTTGCTCTTGAGCGAGTGACTGGTGTTGAGAGAGGGGAAGTCAACAAAGTACGCTCCA
This sequence comes from Neodontobutis hainanensis, assembly GCA_024349245.1. Taxonomy (NCBI): domain Eukaryota; kingdom Metazoa; phylum Chordata; class Actinopteri; order Gobiiformes; family Odontobutidae; genus Neodontobutis; species Neodontobutis hainanensis. Next base: position 1,087,230 of record JALDNG010000007.1, read on the forward strand.
GGACTTCATCTGACTGCACAGACTCAGCATACATACTGCGTCAGGGTGAGTGCCCTGACCCGTCATACATCCTACGTCAAAGTAGCTTCAACAGCACAGAGGGCAATGCATACCGCCTGCAGGAGGAGCTGGAGGGAGGAGCGGTGGGCTCCATGTCCCCTCCTTCTCCCACTTCCATAGCTATACGGGCCAGAAGCCATTCTTTTTATGTTGGAAGTGGTCGTGGTGCGGAACGCGCAAGTGGAGCAGAGCGAGCTGAGAGCTTCTTCAAAGAACGCTCACTAAGTCTTCACCGTGCCAACAGCTCACAGTCAGTGTCTTCATCCGCCGCCCCCAAGGAGTCTAAGCCCCTCCCGTTGGCCACGCTGGCGGTCTCCCAACAGCACCGTCCATCATCATGCATAGACATCTACGTCTCAACGTCTGAGGAGGTGGGGCCTACAGAGGTCTTCCTGGACCCTCTCCGTGTGGTCCCACCACTCCAGAGAGACTTGTCACTGCAGTCTGAAACAGAGACGGTGCTGCCGGGAGGCCGGGACTTCAGCAGCGCTACTACCAGCGGATTGGGCGACAGGCGCTCGGAGGGTGGTGCAGGCAGCAGTGCAACAGCTGGAGCCATGTTTGATGATAGTGCAGCTGCAGATTTGTCATTGTGTTCAGCGCACCTCTTACCAGATACAACATTACCTCTGTGGGACACAGAACCCTCACCTCCGCCCTCAGCCGGGCTGCTTGAGCGCTCCAAGAGCAGCCGCTACCTCTCCACTGCAGGCACGTCCTTCCTGGATGAGCCTCCCCTGGTCAAGTCTCACAGCCTCATGTTCACACCACGAGGCTGCTATGGTGGACTGGGGGCAGGTGTCCAGGTCAAAGCTGCAGAATACACCAGCATTACTGACTGCATCGATACACGCTGTGTGTCAACCCCTTACACTCCTGCAGAACGCTCTCACTCCCCCGGAGCATCCACCTCGTTCACCTTTGATAAGCCGCCAGAGATTGTTTCCAGTCACCCTGAAAGAGAAGCAGAGCTCAGCCACACAGAGTCTGATCCTGAGGACCCTGACGATCTGATTCCGGGCCCTGACACACCTCGTGTGGTGGGCTTCAGCGGGCCCAGTGGGGCCCCCATCTGCACTCCATACTCCAGGCTGGAGCGGGCAAACAGCTGCTCCTCCGACGACTCCCATCTTTCTCTCACACTGGCTCCTCCGCACCGGAAGAGCCTGTCAGTGAGTGAGAGGGTGGAGAGGGGCCCGGCCCTGGGGGCAGACAGGGGGCCTGGAGCTGGGCCTGTGCCTGGAGGCCGGGGCCTGGCAGGACCCAGAAACCCTTTCCTCAGGAGCAAGCCTGGGCCACGGCCTGAAACAACTAAGACTGACAGCCTCTCCATGAGGAAGCTGGCACATCCTTCGGCCTTTCGCAGCTTTGAAAGACAAAACTATACGTGACACGATCTCACTCAGAGGACAAGCCCAGTAAATGTTAAAGCAGGGTGATGTTCTGAAAGATTTTTATTTTAAGCTAGTCAAAGTAACAGAAGATCAGTGCTTGGCAATTTTACCCTGCATCAAGAGCTGACATTGGAAGAGTCAAGGTACTGTACTCTAGTCCAAAACAAAGTCAAGGTCCTAATGTACTCTAGTCTCAAAAAGCTGAATCTGATGACTCTAGATTAGTCTTTGCCTCTTGTAGCCAAGGTACTCTCAATGGGTGTTATGGCAATGAAAGATGTACTGTGTGTCTTCCATCCACCACTTTTACACATCTGTCACTGTTACACAACATGTCACGTTCAAGTTTACTTCTACTAGCTGCAATATTTGGTAAAGATTAACTACTCTGAGTGTCAAATCGAGAAGTAAGACTAAAAAATTAAACAAACACCTCAATTTATCTAAGCATAGAAATTATCGATGTCTCAAATATATATATTTTTTTTTTACTATCTGGACTTTTCAATGTACCATCCCAGCACTATCAGGTTTGGTCAACATCCTTAACTAATCAACAATTTACAACAACTTACCTCGAGACATATAATACACCTGTCAGAAAAAAAGGATCATTTGCCCACAAATGTGTTGCTAACACTATTATTTATCATTTCCTTAAAGTGTTTGAAGTAAAAAAGCTATGTCATCTCCGTCACTAATGTTTGCTTTTATATCCGATAAGATAGACTAAAGATCATTATCAGGAAATATTACACTGAGGTGTTTTAACATGTACACAATCATGTGCACTTTTATTTGTCTATATATTCACCCATGCCTGTTTAGAAAACCATACATCTCACAAGCAAATACTGTACATTGTTCCAGAGCTTTAATAAGTGCATTTGCAAGAAACTAAGTCAAGAGGGCGCCATAGCCGTGTTACAGATATCTCTGGTGAACTTAATGTGAACCTTAGCCTGCACCTGACACCAAAAATCATTCCAGTTCAAAGTAACACAGTTGTGTAGCAGTTTTTGGCAGTGACTTTATGTTGCATTGACTTAACATCTACACATACACCAAAGGATCCGTCCTACATATTCTCTTTAACAGTTAGTTGTATGCTCTTTTATATTTTGCATTCAGAGCAATCAGAGCCAGCCACAAGAAGGAAAAAGGACTTTAAATGAAATTGTCCAAGAGTGAAGACAACCAATTATAGAACACAAAAAAACAGGTCAATAATGTTCTTTCTCAAGAGAGAAACATAATGAAGTTATGCACTGTAGATGGGGTATTTTAAAGAATAACATTCAGGCAACACAAAAGAAAGATGTGGGATAAAAAAATAAAGATGAATTTCAGATTATTGTTTTAAAAAGTTTAAGCTTTTTGAAAAGTTTGACAGAAACCAATGTCCTCCTTTGATAGCTTTTTAAAAAAGAAAAAATACTTAAGAACTCCTGCATTTTTTTTTATGTTGTTTTATTTCATAATATGATAAATGAGTTGAATCATGTTGCATTTATTTTGGGAATGAGTCTGACATTTTCTTGATTATTACCAATATTTATAGTAAATGCCTAAATTATGTACATCTTATCAGTAATATTTTTGTCAAATTTTAAGTATTTTCTAATTACGCTTTTAAATCAAAAGGCAACCATATACATGCACTAAATGCTGATGTATTATATTATTTATTAAAATTTAATATTGTCGAATATATTGTACATTTTAATCATATTTAAAGTATTTAAAGAACTTTTTATTGTATGTTTTATCAAGCAACTTATGAGAATTTTCTATTGTATGGTTGACACGGCAACACCGTTTGCCAGTATACCAAACTAAGGGTGCCTTCTGGGCATGGATGGTGTATGTGGTGAAGATCTGTGAAATTTCTCATCCTTTTTCTTTTTTCCCTGAAAGTATTTTCAAGTGACTTTTACACACATCCACTCACAGACCTTTTTTTATGAGAGTATGCATTAACTGTCGCTTAAAACATATCTGATGTACAGAGTGGGGGGGTCGGTGTCATTAGTAGACTATCTATGCTTGTATGATTATTGATTAAATCCACCAAAAACTCCAAAATAAACTCAAAAATACAGCTTAAAATGTTTGCACATGATTCAGAAGAAGGGTGGAGGTGCATGTTGCTTCCATGAAATTATCTTGGTCACAACCTATTCTGTCCGACAATCCAAAATCAGAAAGCATATTGGGACTTACAGTGTGCTCCGTACAAACTGACTAGATCACTGTTATTGTAATTGGCCAGAGGTGACAGTTTGAATGGGATTTTATCTTTATCACATGGATAGGTTACGGGGTGTTTTCGAGGGGTTGACCCAAATTAACGCTCAGGGACAACATTAACCAGTGATGCAAGTTATTATGGAGAGAATAGGAAAAGGACCAGCAGGTTTCCAATAAAATCACTGTGCTATAAGAGTCTAACCACCATGTGTGTGGGATGGTGGGAAATCTTCTGTGTATTCTGTTTTTCACTGCTGTCAATATAATATTCTACAATTGCAAAAATGAGATAGGGATCAAGGCCCTAGTAAATGTTGATAAGAGAAAGTGATTATTATGGACAACTGTCCCTGAGACATTTAACCAAACAGTTTCCATGGCACTTCAAGTCTCTGTTCAAAGTTTTGTTGTTTTAATGGATAAATAAAAGAGAGGTGCATGTGTTTTTGTAAGCACCGTAATTTCACATTAAACCTAGCTTTAATAAAGAGGAATGTCACAACAGTCCAACAAACTCTATGTGTACAGTATTTTAATATCATTTCCTAGCTCTGCAGCCTGATGTGTGTGCATTCTTAAACAGATAATCAGCAGATTTCCCTCCCTCCTATAATGACCTGGGACTCATAAACGTCACGCACATGTTTTTCTGCAATAATCGCTGATGTTGTGCTTTTACAACTAAAAGGGAGATAACCCCTTTATACATCATACTTTATTTTTATGTCCTTTAAATGCATGCAGTTCTTCCACTCAGCGTGTACAGAGATGACCTGTAAGGATGAGACTGGGAGAGTTATAGCGTGATTATAATATGAAATCAAAGTAGTGAGTATTTGGATGCAAATACAAACCTGTATTCTTCAGTGTGAATAGGATCATGTCTGGCATGCATTGTTAAATAAACAATTCCGTAGATTGGTAAACTGTCTCATTCCTTTTTTTTTTTTTTTACTTGTACTTGACTGTAAATGGATGCACTGGAGACCCAACAGTAAAACTCACCTGTGCAACTTCTAAGGCTCAAAGTGTGAAAAGGCCCAGGGTAATGAAGCAAGTCACTCAAGCTGTTGTGAAGATGAGGCACAATGTCAGACCCCACAGGCTCTGGAGACTACTGCTGATATCAGGAAAACATTCAATTAAACATAGGTTTAGCCTATGGAAACGCAGAATCATTCACTATCAATCTTGTTAACGTCTCTCCCAAGATTAGACACTGTCAGAACAATTTCAACCAGGGTCCTGCCTGCATCGGGAGTGGGCTGCTCGCCGCTCCGTTTTATGTGATTTCTATTTCGGTGCAGCGCACGGTCCCTTCCCCGCTCAGAGAAGTCGGACTAAAGCCTGTCCAATGTGTCCACCTGTGGTTTTGTGGGTTTTTTTCATATAAGGAAGCGAGGCGGCAGTGGTGCCTCAGCTCAGCGCCGACTCAGCACGAGGACGGGAAGGGAACATTCAGTACTGGCTTAATATCACGCACTGACTCTCACGCGCACTGTGGCACTCCCAAGAGCCACTTTTGCACAGACACAGTGGCCACGTCCAGACAACCACACTATCCACACTCAAACTCTTGAACTCGTACTTTTGTGAGAAAAACAATGCCATTTACTTCTCTTCTGAAAACTGTTTACAGCGGTGGAGCAGGAGGCGGGGCTAACCTAGTTTCAGCCAGATTTTTTTTTCCTGGAAATTTTAGGGGTCTGCTTTAGAACAAAGTGGGGGCGAGGTTCAAGTACGGTCTTTTTGGGGAGAGCAGTGTGTGGGCTGTGGGGTATTTAAAGCTATAGGTCCCTAAAGTGTGTGTTAGAAGTCTACGTTGAAATAGCGTGCGTGTACAGGTTGACAGAACACAGATCCTCACAGGACCTCTGAATGCGTAGTTTAGGCTGTACAGTATGTGCCAACCCGATTCTGACTGAGACTTTTAAAAACAACCTCACAGTTGTTTGCAAAAGCGATAAGGACGGCCCACATTGTTCTGTCCCACCCCCAGAATCTGAGTAGGATTTTCTAGGAACTTTGCCCATGAATGAACCACCCACTGTCCTGAAAGCTATTATTTTTTTGAACCAAGGATTCTGTTACACTCAAGAACCCAACTGCATAAAAGTCATTCTTAGGTCATAATAAACACTGTTAAATTCTTTCATTTGCATGTTTTGTATGTTTTACACATTTATCTGTTTACAACATGAGTGAACTTGCTGGCTGTGTAAGATGAATAAACATGTTTACAGTCACACATTTACAGAATAAAACTACTCAACTCCCCTCAAGCTGTCTTTTTTTTACCTCTCAGACCAGTGTTTCTGAAAAGGTTTAAGGGTTTAAGCAAGAAAGAAAACACACCTTGTTTACACGAGAAATGCACAGTGTCAAGTACAGCACTGACACCAAGGTCAAGTGTAGCTTGGAGGACAGTTGAGGGCTGCACTAATTTAGGATAAGACCACAGTTGTGAAAGTGGCACACAGTGACAGACTTGTCCACAGCTGAAGCATTATGATCCTCCGGGATCAACCAAAACAACATATCTGATTTATTATGTTATAGATTAACTTGTCAGCTCCTGGTACTGGTCTCACTTCAGGTAGCCCACACTAAGAGCACACCTTTCTTGTTATTCATGCACTTCTTGGGATTTTGACTAAACAAAACACTCAATTATAAAACGAAAATTGATATTGGGTTAATGTCGGAACAATTTAAAAGTAGTTCATAGCACTTTTCACTTTTTAGCATGCAGTGTCGCTTCTGACCTGAAAATCACCAATAAATGTACTTAACTATACGTTAAGACATAATCTCCTAAACCCACAGTCCATTTTTGAGCATGTCCTCCAGATTTCCCAGTTATCTAAAGTACCTAAAGGCATCCTGACTCTGACCAGCCCCCTGTTTTGCCCACTTATCCTGTCATTGGACGTGTGTCCCATCTTTCAAAAGGAAGGCGAGCCCAAAAAAAAGGAAAAAAAAGCTAGTCACGTTTCTTCTCAGCCAATGACAAGGCAGCTTTATGATGACAACGTGGGATTCCGCGAAAATGTTTCTTGGGAGTTTGGAGAAGTGCCGCGCACAGTGAATTGGGACATGTTGGCGTTTGAGTTAAAGCGCACAAAGAAGCTGAATGAGAGCAGACGGCAATAGCGCAGTTGGTAGGAGAGGGTTTCCTGATATTCCTGATCAAGAAAGGACCGTTAAGGAGAAGAAATAAGGCAGAGGTTTAGGTCGAAGGGCTATCTCAGAGGAGTTTATTTACACACCCTACGCCTCATTGAGAAAACGCAGCCTTAGCGGAATAGTCACATTGAAGACGACACGTGTGGATGGTTAACCGCATGTTTCCTTGAGAAGGCTGATTACTCAGTGTATCTCGCTGTTAGCTTCGTTTTGACATTAACCTACTTCTAGTTGCCCGTTCGCGTCTGTTTCTGCGGCAGTGATGTCCGAGATGTCGACAGACTGTGTCCCCCTTCCACCGGGTCGCCCAGAGGACACGCTGAAAGAAAACCCGGAGAACCGGACTTTATTAATGGTGGCGATGATTCTCCTGGACTTGAACAAGTGTAACCCCGGCGCTATGGGCACGCCCGGTGAGGTCGCTCCTCACGACAGCGCGGAGAGGAGAGCATGCCGGGTAAAGCCTCAAAAACTGTCCCAGACCAAAAGGGGAGAAACTCGGCATGACTCACTCGAGAAGAGGCACAGGTGTCCCTTTGCCGGCTGTGACAAAATGTATGGCAAATCGTCCCATCTCAAAGCCCACTTAAGGGTTCACACCGGTAAGAAACCATGCCTGCGTCAGCTCATAACCATCTGCGTCATGCCTCTATGATGTACTATAAACTACACGTGTGGGCTTTACTGCCTGGTAATAGCAGGCCATAGAATCTGTGCCGTGCTGTGGGTTGGCTAAGTGAGAGACCACATGTTCCTACAAAAGGTATTAGATTTTAGGAACGGGTGTCCCATGAATTTGTCCCGGCCGGGGGTGTGACTGACCTGCCAATAGCGTGCAAGGCTGAGGAAGGATCGAGGGGGTTATAGGGGTGAAGGGTGGGGTGTGGGTTGGTGTGGGTTGCTGGTGTTGTAATGTCCTGTTGACACCCACCACGCTGCGTTGTGGGAACACCGCGTGCCGCCGCCCGTATCTGTGAGCATCTGAAGTGGTAGGCTATGTACCAGAGTCAGTCAAATTGACGCTGCCTTACACAACACTTGGGTAGCCAGCCAAAATGTCAATATGACATATTGGCTCGAATCACATCAGGTTACTGCGACATTGTTGTTTGCACATGTACTTGTCCGAACATAACCTTCCTGCGCCACTATTTCCTCATACGTCACAGCCAGTGCTCCTCAAACCTCGGTTGTAAACAAGAGCGGGACATGAGGTTCACCGGCGCACGTGGAGGGTCTGCAGGAGGAGGCAGCAATATGGGCTGTATTTGTTATTTTTAGTTTTCTTATCATCCTGACTCAACATTTTCAGACCAGTTCATGGGTTCATTCCTAGAAGCTATTGTCAATACAGACCTGTTTTCCAGAAATCTCAAAAACAGAATTGATCTTGACTCGGACTCTGAACAGTTTATTTTTTGAGCAATGACTTAATCAAGTATCTGTTTTCAGTTCATCCTATTTATGTATTACAAAGCATTACATGGGAATGTTGGCGATCCCAAACGGTGAGGGTTTCATTGTATAATACAAATGTAACATAGGTGTTTATTTCCTCAGGTGAGCGGCCTTTTGAATGTACCTGGCCCAGCTGTGGCAAGAAGTTCTCCCGATCAGATGAGCTGACACGTCACACCCGCACACACACCGGCGAAAAACGCTTCAACTGTCCGATGTGTGATAAGTGCTTCATGAGGAGTGACCACCTGACTAAACATGCCCGGCGACACGCAGGCTTCCATCCCAGCATGCTCCAGGGCTCTGGATCAGCCAAGAGGCGCCGCTGCTCTGTGTCTGCGTCCTCCTCCGAGTCTGGAGACCAAAGCCCTACTGGGTGTGAATAGAGCGCTCGTGCATATACACACTTGCGTACAGGCACATGTGCAGCGGAGAACAGCGGTTTACAAAGACAAGGCCACACCACTCATGTGTGGTGTGCACTTGACACAAAGTCCTGACAGATAACACAATCAGCCTGACCACTTTGTAAAAAAATTATGTAACATTGTCCAAACAGACTGAATCTTCCTCATCAGCTTCTTTTCTACGCAGACCTTAGTTCTTGGGAAATGAGCTTTTATTTATTGATAAAAGACATCTTATTTAGTAACAAACACTCAAATGTGCCTGAAGGGATGGCATTAACAGATGTACATAATACTTGGTAATGCGTTATAAACAATAGTTTGCTATTTTAACATGAAGAAACCAGTGAGCAAACCGATTTTCAGTCAATGAATGTTATTGTACACTTGCGCATTTGTATTGTTCCCTTCCGTCCTGGTTTATGTAACAGTATTATGTAAAGATCTCGGATGAATGGAATCCTTCATAAACAGCAGTGTACTCTACACAATACATATATGCTATAACATTATTATCAGTTCATTTTGTAATTTATATATTTAGCTAGCGACTTTCTTAATGAGTTTAACTGTAGGCTGAGGTCATGTGTTTTATAATGATCATCTTAATAATTGTAAATGATAGAACCAAAATATTTATATACAATACCATAGTATATGCATAGAAAGGGAATGTTTACAGTATGGGAAGCATTACCGGGAAAGGAAAATGATTTTTAATTCTGCTCTAAACACTTTAAAGACTCGTTCGTTCAAAGTATGTTCGTTGCAACCAAGAAAATCTGTGCCTTTTTAAAGGTTCTTTGGAGGGAAACTACTGTGGTCAGTTTTCTTATGCAAATATTCATTAACAGTGATCAATCACACCAACAGTGCCACGTTGTACATTGAAGCCAACTTTCTTCCATCATGGCAGGGCTCGACATGATGATTAGTCATTTCAGTTGCTTTGCCGCCCCCTGGTGGTGTGTAACATTTTAGGCATGTTTTGTGAGTATTTTGTTCGTGATTCCTTGAATTCCATCATGTAGCATGTTTTTGTTTGGTACATTTTTTCTACAGTCTGATCATCTTTTATAATATTGGAATTGGGATGTGTTGTCTCTTATATCCTCTTGTAATACAAAGGTTTTATTTCACTTTTAAGCATTGTGAAACTGTGATTATATGCTGGTTCCTTTTCAGGTGAAAGCCCTTGTGATGCTACTGTACTGTCATCAGGGACTGCCAGCACAGTGTCCATATTACTGCAATATATACAGAGCTGTGTAATTATCATGCAAATGTTACAACAATAAAAATATTTTTATTTTATATTTATTTTTATTGTCCTTTCATTAGTGGCTCTAATGGTCTAAGAACTAAGCATTTAGTCAATTGAATAAGCAGGAATATTAAAAAGTAGTAAGTCCCTTAAGCATTGCATTTATTTCTTGTTTTCATACACTGCACAAATTTAACAACATTGTTAAATACTGGAATAGATGTGGTTACAACACAATGAAATCAATTAAATTGCCAAAATAAAAAAAATAAAAATTTAAATGTAAAAAAACGCAAACAATAACAAAAAGATCTAGATGGCAGTAAATAGACACATTGAACGTCTCAGTAGTTAAGGCATACTGTAAATGTGAATAATTAAGAGATTTAAGGGGTAGAGGGTTAAATAAGGGGTAATCTATTAGTGCTCTAAATCAGCCACATTAATGTTCATTTAAAGTACAATTTATGATGTCACCTTAATCGTCACGTGGCCGTTGTTTGACTGTATGCATGCATGTGTGTTAGTGTACTTGTGTGAGACAAAAGAGTAAAAGAGTGTGAGGTGAATAATCTGAGGTGAACCTGGGAGGCAAGGGGAAATACTGTACTGTGTACAGCAGCAGACTTTGGCTTCACTAATAAACATGTTACATGTTACAACAGGTGACAAGGTTTGTGCAGTTACTCTTTCCTTTTGACACAGTTCATTTCAGTTAACAGACTGACATTGCTATTCTGGAAAGTGTGCAGACAATATGGGAAGAATGTGCAAAATCAAACCAAAAGCAGCATGTGAGCACCAAAAGAACATAGGCTATCTACTCAGTAATTCCCATTCAAGTATTCACTCTGGTGTTTTTCATGCAGTTTCTTCTTAAACATTCATATTTCCAACACAAATTCATATTTCCATAACCATGAAAACCTCTAGAGGCCTTAAGGTTAAAAATGGTTAAATGTGACATTAATAAGTGCAATGACCTGGCCTGTGCTACATTACAACCCTGTACAGGACAACAAATACAGTACCAAACATTTTTGTCTATTTGGGAAAACAAGACCAAGTCCTTCACTGTCTCCAAATGTACACTAAAAAAGGAAGGCATCTAAAAAACAATACAATTATTTAAAAAAAAAAGTAAGCAGTAAGTTTAGTAAGCTGTCATGTTTGAGTTTTGAGTGTTTCTTTAGTGAAATATAAATCACTTTAGCCTCTGTTAGCCATTAGTTTCCTGCCCACTAATATCAGATCATCCAGCAGAAGGGCTCACAACCACAAGTGTTCGTCCTACCATAGGAGGAAACTGCCACTTTAACTCATAATTCAAATACAATAAATTGAATATTGTCATATTGTATATGTTTTTTTTTCTCTTGATTTGAAAAAACGCTATAAGTTAATGATTATTTGTCATTGTCATTATCATCATAGCACTTATAATAACTGTTATTATACGATTCTACCAATGCTTCATTGTCACCACTCCAGTAGCAGATGAAGTGAACTGTCCCGTGAAGGGGACGGGGCAGCAGTTTGGAGGGCTGTGTTACTGTATGTGACAAGTGGTGGACGAGGTTGCCTGGCAGCACATGCAGGTAGGGTTGACTGATTTGGGTGGGATAAGGTCTAAGTCCTCATCGTCTGGGATCTCGTCAAGGCGGTAACCATCTTTAAGCAGCTGGATGTTCAGATCCTGGTTAATTTGCTGGAGAAAAGAGAAAAGGTCAGGACAGTTTGAGTAATAGCCCCCACACCAAACTGTGTTGTTGTATTATTGCAGACGTATACAGATCTTAACATAACAGCAGAACAATGTTTTTGGAGTGAAAACAATTAGTACTGCTTTTCAAATTTAACTTTCATCTTATGGACATTGCATCTGTGAAAGTTCCTTTCTTTATGGTGGAACGATGGTGGCTGTTTACAACGGCTTATGATTTATTACAGCAAGGTTGTCAAGAATATGAATGAATGCATGCAGTTTCAGAGAAGAACTCTCCCAGAGAATGTATAGTGATTATGTGCCAATAATTTTCACTTTTATTGACAAAAACAAGCATTCCAGATGCATAAATCCAAAAATAACTATGTAAAGATTTAGGTTTACTTGCTAAATGTCAAAGGAACATGTATAAGTAATAAATTACCTCAGCAGATGAGTAACCCGATGATGAATATCTAGACATATCAAAATCATCATCACTGGAAAAAAAGAAGATGTTAGCACATCAATTCTGGTGCATATCTGCATTCAGCTTGAGTTTCCTCTCACCTGTCTGTGTCTAAGGCCACCAAAGGCTTCTCATCTGGACTCTGGTCTAAAGAGGAATAACCTTTATTTGGCACTACCAGCCTGCAGAGAGGAAGGAGGGAACAAAACAAAGAAAAGAGCAAGCATTGAAATAGAGTGGCTCGACCCAGATAAAGAATGGAGAGGGAGAGCAAGGCTGGAACAGAATATGACATGGATGAGGGGAATAAACTACACTGGTAAACAATACTTTTAATATTGGGCATAACACAGAGACTGTCATTAAAACCAATAAAGTTAAAGCATTAACAACAATCCACAGACCGTGTTCTGGCCATAACGTTGTTCTTCTTGGGCTGCTGGTTGACAGGACTGCCAACTGTGTTTCCGTTTTTCAATGAACCCTTCCTTGCAAGTTCTCTCTGTTTCTCTGCAGAGAGAGAAAGAAATTCACAATCCAGTGAAAAGGTATGCATCAAAGCATCAAAGCATGCAAAGCAACTTATTAATGATGTTATTTATTCAGTTAAGACAGAAGCTATCTCATGATTGCAGACACAATGTGAAATTGCAGCAAAGATAGATATTACTATAGCTTAAATGCCAGCCTTTAATTCTTATAATTTGCAATTTTTCTTTCATTCATTCATTCATTTTCTACTGCTTAGTCTTGTTAGGAGTTGCAAGTGACTGGAGCCTATCCCAGCTGCTTTGGGCCTTAGGCTGGGTACACCCTGGACAGTGGCTAGTCATAGGGCTGACATTTAGAGTTACAACCATTCACTCTCACATTCATTCACAAGCGACACTTTAGATTTGCCAATTGACCATGTGTTTGGACGGTGGGAGGAAGCCGGAGTACCTAAAGAGAACCCACGGTAAGTGTAGGGTTGGTCTTAGCTAAAAAAACGGAAAAAGACAATGTAAATAGTACAAGAAAAAAAAAGTCTGTAAGTACATAAAATATGAGCTTGGTTTGTATTTGACAATCCAACAGAACTTGGTGTATAGTATAGATTATTTTTAGGTCATATTTATTTGCTTGGAGATGGATTTGCAACTATGGTGAACTAAAAGAATCCCTGAGAAAGCAAATACATATTACAATGGAAGTGTTTTTTATAAAAACAGCATCAGTGCTTCCTGCTGGACTCTGTCCAAGGTGCTGAAATAAGACCTAAGGGTCAAAATGAACAAGACCTAGCATCTATAACACATCATATACATAAAGTCATTGCCTTTCAGGAGCCCAACTATACATCTCTGGACTCTCACCGCTGGAGTCCACTCACCTATTTTCATCTGCAGGGGGGAGGGTTTGTAGTTAATAGGGACAGGTTCCCCCTCTCTGGTGTCTGAGTCAGCCTCTGAGGCTGTGGTCAAGGCTGGGTCCTGGACAAATGGGACATGGGCAGAGAAACATTACAAAACACTCATTCATAATTGATGTATTCTTGTAACCAATATTATACAAGACCAGTACAAACCAGTATATGGCCCTTCTACACACTTTATCCAGATAAATATTTCTGGACATATATATGACACATTTTCCCAGTGACTCCCCGCTAAGGCCATCGAAGCGCACCTACACACATCTGCCGCACTGACTGGCTTAAACCGTGACGATACACATCCTAAAGTAACCCATTTACATATTCACGTGAACATAAATGATCCTAAAACCGCAGGTTGCGTAAGTGCCCACTTGATGCTGACGCGGTGGGGGCTGTCGGGAAATGAATGCCTATTTTTGCCAGACAGTACGGGTGCGCCTCACTACGCAGACACAACAACACCGGATGCCACAAACACCACCAATAAACTCAACTACACATTAAACGCTTGTTACAGTTAATTACACCATCAATAGTGCAGCATCCAGTTAGATGGGGCACGGCAGGTGATACGAAGTAGGGATGGATATGTTGGATTCCCCAAGCCTAGAGTAGTATGGACGTAACGTGACGTCCCAAACATCCCTGACTGATATGTTAAACTATTAAAAACTATAAGACCCATGTCCAGTTCTGGCTGTGTGGCGGTCTACAAACGCAGCTTACCAGTGGCTGCATCTCCGCCTGCATCTCCGCCTCTTGCACGACGCTGGGCACTTGGAATCTGTCTATTTCTTCCATCATTTTGGCAGCGGCTCCTCCTTCTGCCTGCCCTCAGAAGCGCGTTGTGGCCGAGCAGTGTTTGGTGGTGACTTCTCACAGGGATGCGGAGCGGTTTCAGATCCGTAATAGTCTCATCCCAGGAGCCAGTATGTCTGCGACGGCGTGACCAACGCTCGCGGTGACGGCGAGTCCACCACCCACTTCCGGGTAGGGTATCCCAAACTGAGGTCCGCGAACCCAAAAAGGCCGATTAGTAATGAATTCGTGGTCCCGGGCGAAAAGAGGGGTCGTTGTTTTTTTTTTGCATCACTCTTGTTTGTAGTCCCAGTGTGGGGTTTCATCAAGTGCAAGATAATTCTGGACGTATAGTGAATTCAAGTCACATGACACCACAACATATTGTCATTATTCTGTAAACTGCAGCTTGAAGGAAAATAGGCACAAAACCAACCTCAGTATAATGACAGAAGAACATCCATGCGCGTCACTCTTGACTGTCACTGATGGGTTTAAGTACAGTATCCTCAGTAACACCAGCAGAGAGCAGCAGTGGTTTGCTCTATTCTGGAGCTGGAGTTCAGCAGCACACAGTCGCTGCTATGGCCAAAAACAACACAGGGATAAAACACCGAAGCCAGCAGGTGGCACACTCATTCTTTTGGAAAAAGCTTTCCCAAACTCTTCTACTCTTTCTGTTTTCACCAGTTGTGTCCAAGTGTTTACTATGCTATATTTCACATCCAAAGTGTCCCGTTATGTGTGATGCTGATTTTGTGTTTGATACAGGACTCCTGGTGTGAAAATGTAATTAGGGGCGATTGTAATTAATGAATCACTCTGGTATTACTGCACATAACAGGACTTTTAATCTCCCTCGGGTATGCTTCAGATATCACAACTGCAGGGTGATTCAAATGTTTTTCAGACTCAGTTTATAGCATGTAGTGTCCAGATTAACATTAGATCCCTGCACACAAACACCATGGCTGTGACTGGATGTTTGTGATCTGTGTTATGCAACCCCTCCAGCGGTGCAGATGGGGTGGAAGATTACTGAGCGCTCATATTTTTATTAGTAATCTCCCCGTGAGGAATATTTGTCCAGAGAATTATGTAATCCTGTGCTGACTTAAACTCCTCTGGACACGTCTGTATCCATATTGTGAGATCAACAGTCACGACAAGATCTGAGTCATAAATGTCCACTAACATGCTTTTTAGGGTGTATTGAAAAACTCACTGGAGAGCGTCAAAGAGGCATGACAAGATGAACTAGTCCTTCATCAGCCTTGAATGGAAGATCAGATTAAAGAAAACACAAGTTTGCCTCATGTCCATGAACGAATTGAGACAGACTGCACTGACCTTCACATCCAGGCGGCTCACAGTGGAGTAGATCACTGGCTTTGCTCGGGCCACTTTTCCAGGCCCTGGCACTGTTGCAGATAGATGCAGAACAAATAAAAGGAAGCCAAAGATGCAGAGAGGAAGAAACTGGCAAGCAGATAAATAGAAGTGGATAAACACTAGACAGCTGTAGAGGGGCCTTTCTGACAAGCACTTCCAAATCAACAATCCACCAAAGGCCCTAACCATCTGTCTCGTATGCGCAATAAAGTACTTTTACACATGCAGTGAATACAACTGCTCTGTAAACACACACAATCACACTGTCCCTAGTTTCATCTAAGTCTTCTTAGTGATAAAACAGTGAAATCAGTAACCTATGATGTTTCCAGTACAAAGAAAGTTCAGTGGATGTTTACAAAAGAAAACAGTGAAGAAATAGCATTTGACAGTATCTTTAAATTGTACAGTTCTACAGTTTAGCCATTTAACATAATACATTGCATCAAGTATGAAGCCTGCTTTTTCTTTTAATGATGCACAGTGGTGTTGAGAAAATGAGGATGGTTGCAGTTAGCCAAGAGCAGGAAACAGATCAGTGCTGTGGCCATATGTTCCACCCTGATAACTAACTAACTGATAATGGAGAGTCTTAAATACAAAACCTAAATAATTGGGAAGTTGCATGAAGGAAAACATTGTACAAACTAGTTCAGGAATAAAAGAATAAATTACATTTATTATGTCAGTGTGCCCAGATAGGGGTGTTCAAAGAGACAAGATAATTTCTCTATGAAGTCCGGCTATAAATATGTACATCATTCTTTAGAGGACGAGCACATAGTAGGAGGCAGACACTTGTATGTCAAACATGGAGACTGTCAAACAATGGCCTTAAGCTTCCTTTCACATCAAGCCTTCTTCTCTTTATTATGGCCTTATATTTATTCTCTTTCCTTTCCTGCTTTGGTTGTAAATCTCCTTCAGACCTTTAGTTTCTACCTGTGGCTCTGTTCTTGGTATAATAAGCAGGCAGACACAGACTGCACTGTGTTCCCTTTTCACTTAGTAGTGTTTGGTGACTGTCATTCGACCCACATGTCTCATACGTACTCTTCTATTCCCATTCACTATGTGTTTGCCACATTCTCTTCACTGCTACATCTGAAGGGATGAACAGGAGTCGAGTAGGGGATTGTTGTCTGCCTGTGCAGTGCAAAGTAAACTGACTGACAGATGGACAGTCCCAACAACACACAGCGCACATAAGAGGATTGAACTGCTTGAAGCTGTTGTCAGTCTTGCCTCTCGTAGTGCAGAAACCTTGCTTCAAACTAGTACATTTACAAGTGAACACTGTAAGACAAAAGAGACTGGCACAATCAAGCTGCAGTCAGCAGGTACTTCTGTTCAACTGCTCTTCTGTCTGTTTCCAATGTTAAGACAGGGGCTTTCTCTTGCTGTGAAGGCACCTTGCATGCTTTATACAGAACAATGAAGAGAATCAGGATAAGGATGCCCACCACAGAGTTGCACACAATTGCTACAATGGACCAAATGGACAGGCCCATGCTCAGTTGATGCTCCATGATCGAGTAGAGAGCTTTCCATCACATATGCAACGCCACTGCACACGAGTTTGAACCTGAAAGAAAACACATGCTGCATTAATTTTACAGACACTCTGTGTGAAACACTTGGCCACAGTTAACCTGTCACGTGAATCCACGAGTGAGGTCAGCTCAGTCATGACTCCTCAGTTACAGGTTACTCTCAGGGCCAGGGTGGCTTCATCCCTTCAGGTGCTAAATATAGAGTGGCACATTCAGTGTGTCCACTTACACAGGCTGAACAATCCCCATATGGATTTATTTTTTATTTTTATAAATGCAGAACTGCAAAGAGCCTTCTAATCAGGTTATACAGCATTTGATTTTACATTTTATGTCTTCTGCTATGTCTTCTGAAAGAATTACATTTATAGACATCGCTTTTATTTCTTTCATCCAGAACCATGACGTTTAGGGCACTTTTTCTTGTTGAATTATTTTTTACAATTAAGAAACCTTTACAAAAACACTTGACAGTTTTGTTTCTGACATTCATAAGGTCAAAGTAAGGTAATGTAATGCTGTGCATGTATTGTTGTGTGTGTGCCACTGACAGAGAGACAGAGCTGGGGAGAGTGGATATTTCTCACAGATAACACTTCCTCTTGCTCTCTTCTTTCCCCTAATGCATTTCTAATGAGACCACATACTTCCACCACTCTCGGAGCAAGTCAGAGCCACACCAACACTTTAAACTAGCTCTTGAGAGCTCAATTCTGCAGTATATTTTTCTATATGGGTATTTTATGAACAAATCAAATAAACATAGACTGCTGCAAGTCAGACTATGTATTGATTCTAGTTCTGAAATGAAGCAGGAAGTAGGTTTTGTACTAGGTGGGCTGCTTAGGATTCTAATGGCATCACAGTGAGAAGAAAAAAACCTATAATTAACCGGGATAATCGTTTATAGAGTAGCTGCACTTACAGATTTGACAAGTTTCTAAGTCTTTTGCGGAGAATGTAGTGCATCTTGTTAACAATTGAAATGAGAACAGAATGTATGAGCTATTGTCACATAAAAAAACACTTTCTGTGTTTGTAGTGCACGGACACAGATCATTGCATGATCATTGATTCTGCAACATAATAATAATCTTTCTAAAGTAAATGATTGTCTTAAAATTGCAAGGACAGACAATTTATTTTGATATTTAGAATAAACTTGATCTTATTACAATCAAATGTGCAATGGAGGCTTTTTTAACTATAAAAAAAGTTCATCCTAAAGAATGAAGACATATTAAAACACGTCATGTATAACTGCCACTAACCGACATGTTTTAATCAGTAACAGAAAACTACAGGTTAGTAATGTGTCAGCATGTAACCTTTGTTTTGTTGATTTAAAGGTTCAAAGAACAGCACACAGTTTGAAAGAAAACTTGACATTTTTGCTCCAAAACATAGATGCATTACTGAAAACAGTAAAACTACTGTTTCTATTGAATTAAATAATTGGTATTGAACTAGTCTAATTCTTTGTCCTTGTCAGACTATTGTCTATTGACTAGATTAGACTATTGACAGGTTATTGGTTGTGCTTTTTGAAAATTGCTATAAATGCATCTGTTCCCTGAAAAGACTATAACCTCAAAAACCTGTTTAATCCAGCACACGGGGCCTTCAACATGTATGTTTGCTGCCCCTGAAGCTTAACAAGAGCCTCTGTGCATATGTGACTTCAGCACACAGAACAAATAGTTTGGGATATACCAAGATACTTTTTCTTTAACAACAAGCCAAAACCCACGTCACTTCTCACAATATGAACAATAGGACCATCAAATGTATTATTGTCTGATTAAGGCACATGGGTGACTAAAGTACATAAATAGCTCCAGAGAGTCTGTAATAGCATTATGCTCTAGGCAGAAAATTATCATCAAATGTTAAAGGTAATTGTTCTTGTTCTTGTGACTATAATAATACAAAGTTTAGAATAACAGAAGCCACAATGGAAACTCCACTCCCCTACGCAAATACGACACCAACCAAAAAAAATACAGTCAAATATTCTCGAATGAATAAACAAATGTTTTGCATAATGTATCTCCTTGTAGTGAAAGTTCAGATGTGACGGTCACGTGACGGGTCTCATTGTCTCCAGCTCGTGAGACACTTAAGTGCACTATAACATTACAATTAGTTCCCCCTTTAACCGGAAATTAAGTTGACAATTTTCTCAAGAAGGGTTCCGCAACTGTAACAAATGTTGCCTAGTGCATTTACCTCGTTTCCATTTGAAGAAACACTGTGTAGCCTAAGTTTTACCACGAAATACATAACCAAGAAATCCTCCAATGTGTTTTAATATTTCCTTTACAAGAAAAAATAAAACGTCTTTGATGCATTAGCACACGATATTACTCTGTTATGTCAAAGCGACAGGCACATCTACTGAGAACACTTGCACCTTAAAAAATAGGCCCATGTAAAGTTAATTTTGTAGAAGTTACAGAGAGGGGGGTGCAAAGTCGCACAGTGTTGCTTCACAATGTTTCTTCCTCGATAAACACAACAAATTTGATATAAAGACCCACCTATTCTTCGTCTTTGCAGATGCCTGTCCATTTTCGTTGAAGTAAGTAAAAAAAAATACAAAAGCTTCGATGAGTTTCAGGACGAGCGGCGACTTTTAGTGCGCCTTCTTTCCGAATAGTTTGAGAGAGCAGGCGGGAACCTTGGTGATGAACTGGGTCACAGAGAGACCTCCCGGGGGGGAGCAGCCCGTGGTCACCGCCGGACTGTTAATTACGTGACGCTGGCTCCCGCCCAACACAGTCCCAACACAGTCCCAACACAGTCCCAACATGGTCCCAGCGATGACTGCTGCTGGCCGACGTGACGGGACAGAGACGCTCATATCTGAGTGTGGCTGATCGTCATCCTACAATCCCCTCCTCTTTTTTTTTTTTTTTTTAGCTTCTCGCGCTCCCTCTTACAACTGAGATAGGCCTATATATACATAAAAGCCTACATCCTATCATGGCATTACTTCACATGCGCCTTTGACACAACGTTCAAGACCTGGTCAAGATATTCTCAACAACTCACTAAAACCAGCTCAATCCTTTAGAAATGGACCACATTATAAAATAACGAGAAATGTAGGCTACTGTCGAATCAAATAGTAGCTGTGAGACTACATGATAACTTGTAGGACAAGGCATTAAAATATATTAAACGTTTTTTGGAAGAAACAAAATGTTTGTATTTTAAAAATGTGGAAGAGATTGTTGCTGGGGGACAGGTGTATTCAATTAAAATTAGATCTACTCTAAAATAGGACTGCAGGATATTTGAAAAATGTGCACCTCATCAAAGCAGGAGTTAAATCAGTATCAAAGTTTATACCAGGATGTAACAGCTCTAAACCTGATCTAAAATAGGATTAAAACAGGTCAAACTGGGACTTAATGTAGGAATGAACCAGATAAACCAGGACTAAACCAGGTCTAAACCAGGACTAAACTGCTCTAAACATGGTCATTTTTATTTGGACTCACCACAGTTTGATTTAAAGCTTTGTTTAGACAATTTTGGATGATTTTAACAGAAAAGGCAAGTCTCTAAAATGGAAAAACATAGCATTATTGCGATATAAGTCATTCTATGCAATACAAATATTGCGATAACAATAAATTTGCGATATATTGTGCACCCCTACGCTAAATGTGTACTTCTACTAAAATAGTGTAGTCAGTTTTGAGGTTGATGTGGAGTAACCTCTTTTGGGTGGTTGTTCCTGACTGCTTTGGGAGAAGGGAGGTAGTTAAGACATTGCAGGGATTCCAACAGCAGCTGGTTACAACTATTGCAGGAACAAGTAAATCAAATCATGTAGGAGGCTGGTAGGGCATAATGTTCACACAGAGAATGGATTTCTGGATGAACTGAAGGATGCAGGGCAGTGCCTGGCAGTGCTCGACAATGATGATCTGGAAAAGTCACAAATGCTCAGAGGCTCTTCTTAAGCTTCAGGAACAGCAAACATACATGTTGAAGGCCCCGTGTGCTGGATTAAACAGGTATTTGAGGTTATAGTCTTTTCATGGAACAGATGCATTTATGGCAATTTCCAAAAAGCACAGTCAATAACCTGTCAATAGTCTAAACTAGTCAATAGTCTGACAAGCACAAAGAGTTAGACTAGTTAGTTTTAAACTGTTTAACTGTTTTCAGTAATGCATCTATGTTTTGACACAATAATGTCAAGTTTTGTTTCAAAATACATCTTTAGTCTAATTAAAAGCAGCTGTTTTTACTCTGAGCTTGTTGCCTCTTTTTCTCTTGGTATTCATCTCAGCAGAGAGAGTCACCAGAGAGTCACTTTTCTTAGTGTGTGTGCATGTGTGTGTGTGTGTGTGTGTGTGTGTTTGTGTGTGTGTGCGCGTGCATGCGTGTGTGCGTGTGCTCGTGCGTGTAAATGGGAGTAGGGGTTATCCTCTCCCAAAGCATTCAGACTGAGACAAAGCCTTCTTTTGAGCTCTCACACCCAGCCCTGGTGTGAGACAAAACTTTCCCAGAGTGCACTGCTTCAGTCAAAGTGTGGTGCACATGCTAGTAACATCTCAAGGCTTGAGTTATTAAAATAATTGAGGAGTTCATAACTGTGTGTAACCTGAGTGAGTGAGGCATTCAATTAAAGCATTTTTTTGTTAAATGTGTTGTTCATATCAATGTAATCTTAACTTTTTCTTTTTCTGTAACATTTTGGGCCGGCTGTTTATTGGCACAGAGCTTTTAATACTGCTATATATATATATATATATATATATATATATATATATATATATATTCATGGTTGCAGAGTTAACAAGTCAAGCCTTATTTTAGATCTAAGAAATAATCCAATACACTTTGGCACAAAGCTCCCAAAGTATTCACCAAGACAAATGCACAAATATAACAACGAATGGACTCCATCTCCATCCCGTGTCTAGTCTGCCTTGCTCTAATTAACTAAATGAGACGTCATGACTCAGTCGGAGTGATCTGAAAGGATGTAAAGACCAAAGAGCCATGATCAAGAAGACCAGTGGCTGATAAATGGAAGAAACAGGGCCAATAATAAATGCTTTGCTTGCACTTGGTGATAGAAAACAGGAAAAGGTTATCAGCAATGTTAACAAATCAAACTAAAATAAATGTTGTGTTTATATGATACCATTAATCATTTTCGATCACCAATCTATTGAGACATAAACAAGCAAATAATTAAAACAATATTTGAATGTTTTAATTTAAGAGCTTTTAAAATATGTAAGTACTGCACACCACCTGTCAAAGCCAAATCATAAAACGAGAGTAGGATGACACCTGCTGGAAATTCCATGACACTGTTTCCACATTCACCCACAGGACAACAGCTAAACATCACCTGGAAAGTGTTAATGAAACACAAAGACCAGAGAAGGAGTTTGCCGGGTCTTTTATTGATTAATCTTAGTTGTTCATCATGACCTGTAAAAACAGAACACAGAGTCAGTAGATAAACGTTATGTTCATCAGCTGTTTACTAATCTCTCTCTCCATTTTCTCACCTGATCGATCCAGTTGTTGAAGGCAGAAACACGAGTGAACACTGTGGGTTTCCTGATGAAGTTGCACCCAAGACCGGAGACAAAGCTGGCGATACCATGGACTTCCCAAACACCTTCAGCATTCTTACAGTTCAGAGGGCCACCGGAGTCACCCTGGACACAGTGGAATAACCTTCATCATTTCATAGCACAAGTAACCATGGTCATTTACATTTACACACAAGACTGTACCAGTCTATGAGCTCTTAGAAGTATACATACATTACATCCAGCCACGATTCCATCTCCACCCGCACACACCATGGTGCTCCTGACAGCAATGCCCCACCAGTCAGGCTGAGAGCAGGTGGCATGGTCAGCTACAGGCATCAAAGCCTGCTGCAGCTTATCCGCAATGGGGCCTCCAGCTAAAACACACAGACACAACTTATTACCGGCATCCACATATACAAGCTGTCATTTTACAGCAATTGCTCAAAGCACCAGTGTCGCAGTCAATCCCAAACATTCAGAATAAAGAGTAATCCCGAAGAAGAATGCCATGCCTGAAATGTTTTTGGATGTGATTTATATCTCGCAGCAGGCAGTGGGACACCTCCAGCTGGCAGACTACACAGATAGAGAGAAATTTACATGAAAGTCCTGTTGAGATGCTTAAACTTACTGTAGATTCTTCCCCATCCAGTGATGTAGCAGGGGTAGAGGTTAGGCAGCACTGTGCCTGCAGAGGGGATGCATGCCAGCTGTATCTGATCACTCAAAGTCACAGGCTCGGACAGTTTGATCATGGCGATGTCGTTACTGTAAGAGCAACAGGAAAACAGAGTCAGAGAGGTGGATGCAATGGCTGACGATTTAAATCAACCGCTCAATCTAGAAACAGTGCCACTCAAGATAAACCCAGGCAGCGCAATGTGTCCTTTTGAGTTAAAAAAATCTCTTCAACCAGTGAGTCCAAAGCAAACCTTATGCCACTATTACAAGTTACTTGTCACTGGCTCTAAAATGACACTGGTATTAGCCTGTGAAAAAGCCCTACTCAGAGTTTCATTTAACCAACAATTCCTTTAAAGCTTGCAGAACACTAAAATGCGGATGTTAGTTTTTTTTTTACCCAACCACTAGATGGCATTAAATGACCACAACCTTTGTTTGATCTTATTTACAGTATCTTAAACTATTGAATGTTTATGTGTGCATTGTGCATACGTTTCTGAGTCATTATTCCTCAAGGGTCTTGTCTTACCCGAGGGCCACAAGGATGGGGTTCCACTTCTCATGAACAACAATCTTCTCAGGCAGGATGGCCTTGGAGCCAGCTTCTTCCTCAACCAAGTTGGATTTGCCCACAAACACTCTATAGGAGAGTTTGGTGCTGGAGTGAGAAGACACATTGTTCAGACTGTTAACACTTGAATAAATATGGCTGGGATTAGACTTCTGATGACCTTAGATGTAGGTTTTTAAAGCTGGCAGTTTAAATCCCTGGATTCACACAAAGTGTGTTTGACTGGCATTATTTTATAAAGTTCAAAGAAGAATGGCACCCGCAGTTTGTAGATGCAATTATCCTGGTAGTTGAATTTTAGTATTTCTGTGCAGCTCGTACTTGATGCAGTGAGCTGCAGTCATGACCCAGTTGGCAGCAATCAGAGATCCTCCACAAGTGTGCCTCCATTCACCGTCCTTTTCGTATTGCAGAGAAATCTGTGATGGAAATGGTAGAGGTAAAATATTATATGGTATAGTTTGGAGATTGATTATTTAATCCAGACTCAGTAATTGGATTACAGGATATTTGATATCCACTGGGTCTGACATTTTATAAGCAGATGTTGTGTCCACAAGGTTTGCCAGAAAACATAAAAACATTGACAGATGTGTACACATTAGCATACCTGCCAGGGCCAGCTGTGGGGCTTGGCATCTACTCCATTGACCACACGAGAAGTCAGGGGCTCAATGGGTGGGGTACCACACCCAAGGGCTGAAGGACAAGACACATTAACTTAAAATTTGTTTAGAACAAAAACAAAATGATTAAGTTCCTACGTCAGTTGTTTTTAGGACAAAAGTGTGCTGACTCCTTGTTTGCATATACACACAGCCTCACTCAAATTTGCAAACACGCAGAAACAATTACACACTGAATTAGAGTCAGCCAGATGTTCCTACCGCAAGCAATGAGCACTGAGGCCAGCACAATGGGGATCATGTTGATTGATGCTTCTGCTGTGGGACAGCAGGGCACACACTCTTTTAAACCTTCCACTGTAGGCAACACCTTTCTCAAATATGGATACCCACTCCTCTATTGGTTGTCCTTTTGGTACTACGATGCACCAATGACAGTTCGGCAGCTAACCAGTGCTACAGGTGTGCATCATGGAACATTTCTCATGACCTTGGAGTCGATTTCTGTTTGAGCCAATACAATACTTTGGACAAAGAGCGGACTACACTAAGAGAGCTTATAAATGCATGAGCTGTAAACATGGATGAAGAGTGCTAAATACCCTCCAAATTATATAATGTATTTTAGCTCACCTTCACACCTCTGAGAGCAAAGTCCCATCCCTAAAACCTGACGTTCCTGGAACTTCTTACATAAGCGTATGGGAAGCCAGCATCTGGATTAGTGCTGTTGGTTTATTTTCCCTGAAATGTGAGGCCAAAGTCAGAGTATGAAGCCTTGCTATGCTAAATAAACAGCACTATTAGAAGCAGATGGTGTAATTGGGGGAGAATAATTCTGCACATTCAACACAAAGTTAAATACTTTGTACAACATATTACTTGCTTGATCTCTCTTCACTTGATAAGACATTCATGGCATTGACTTTGTAGCACAAGGTTGTGAAACAAGGTTGGATGAATAGAAAGTTGGAGGATCTGTGAAACTATGTCAGTGAGAGGCCTCGGGTGACTCAACATGTAGCAGGCATTGTAAATCTGTCAAATGCTGTCTAAATTGAGCAAGGCCGATAGATTGGTTCATTCAGGTTTATTACAGATCCGAGTTCAGACAAAGACAGGCTTAATCTGACCCGGGTACAGAAAGACCAGTTCTTAAATACCCCCTAGCAAACAACATCCGTTTTACATCACTGTCAACCTTATCTTGAGGTAGAGAGGGAGGCCCCTATTTCCTAGAAGCCTGAACTAACACAGATAACCCTAAGAAACCTAGGTTTACATAACTGCCATCCTTATCCTGAGGTAAAGAGTGAAGCCCCTGTTTACACCCAAAACAATCACACAGGATGAGAGTCGATGACGTAAAAAATAAATGATATCACAACCAAAGAATAAAACCTCAACTTTATTACACATCAAATTTAGCACGAGGTTGTTGGGGCAAATTAACTAGTTAGCTGCTTGCACATAGCCACAGTAAAACATATTATCAGGCAGTAATTGTGTTCCTATCATGTTTAGTATTTCATATTAGTTACACAGGCCAATGTCTGTGACGGAATGAAATATTACTGTTGCCATTTAAAGTTTAGAAAAAACTAAACTTTCGAAAACAAAGAAAGGGGGAATGTGTGTGTACGTGTGTGTGTGTAGAGATCCCTACGAACGCTCTTCACTGTTGTGATATGCAATTAGTTGGAAGCTAATTAAAATGACTCTTCAAAATCTGTAAAACATTATTAAACTTATTACAGGCCAGTGTCCAGAATGCTTCCTTTTATTTCCATTTTCTGATTAAACTTCTTGTATTCATTAATTTCATAGAGGGGCCAGATGACACGAGATAATGAACTGAGGTGCTCATTGAATAGACGCAACAAAGAACAGAAAAAATAGATTAAATAAATGAAATCAGTAAATGGACGTTTTGGGGCACAACACATTTATGCGGCCCACTTTTTTAGATTAAGTTCCACTCTGACTTCCACTGCTCCGTGTCTCGTGTTGATTTTCACTTCAGTGCAGTCTGTCATGTTCGTACAGTTTCATGGGAGAACAAAGCTGAGCACCTCATTTAGTGAAACCCCCTCAAGGCTTTGTAACATTTACACTCAAGCGTGTTTTCCCAATCTGAACAGCAGCTGAACTCTGAGTGGCACTCTGTGTGAAGCTTTGTGCTCATTTTTGGGCATTTAACACTCTTCTTCTGGTCATTGCCATTCCTCGTATGGAGCAGAAGAGAGATTTCTTTGCATAAATGTATAAATGTTATTTGTGGAAAGTCTGTGCTTCCATCTGTGGTGGTTCCAAACTCATATTTTCACAATTACTAACAATTTGGATCAACTAAACTGCTACATGTTTGGGTTTATGTCAGTATTTGCACTATTGCTTGGTCCACAAACATATATGCTTGAGTTAAACTGCCTTAAGGTGCATTTCTGCAGTGGTGACAGCAAGTTTAAAGTCAGGTGATTATCCTTTTGGTGCAATTAAACTTTTCAGACTTGCACAAACAATTACAAAAGGACATATAATCTCATTTAATTAGACCTCAGAGGAACATCATGGCCCTACTGGGATTCCTCCATGTCCTGTATGAACTTGCCAGGTTTGCATTTATCCCTGAGTATGTAGCTGTGGGTTTGGTGAAGCATGTTTGTGAACTGATTGATTGAGCCTGTTAGGTGAGGTGCATGTCATTCATCTGACATGCAGTCTGTTGCATCAGGGGCATATACAGTAGTATATCTACCCAAACGGACTCTTATCATAAAATACTGATGTGCAGATATTTTGAATTCGGTTTAATTTTGAAAGACCCGATGACAGCTGACCCGTAACAGAGGGTCGCCAAGCCAAATCCACATTCATTTAGCATTTAGTCATTATTTAATTAGCTTCCATGGGGGGTTAAACATGAAATATTGAATATGTAAGGACTTCATGTTGTGGGAGTTTTTAGGCAATGACCTTCCTCATTACTCCCTGTCAGTCAGTATGAGCCTGGGAATAATATCCTCGTTGCTTCTGTTTTAACACAACAGAAAAAAAAAAAAAAACACAGTAGTTTATAAAATCCTAATATGTTATATATTTGACACAGTGACAGTGCAGTATATGGGAGAGATTAGATAGAAGCAGTTCACAGACTTTGTGATTCAGATAAGTGTCATATATAATCAAAAGATTAGTAGTCTGCATGATCACATAAGGCCCCTCCATTGCTTCTTCATTAGTTCCTTTTATCTATGCACCCATTCACATTAAGGGCTTCAATTCTCTCCTAAATTGTCAGTGTGACGTTCCCAGGAGCAACCATCAATAACAAGAAAGGGGCCGTCAGAAAGTAGTAGTGTTTGGCTAACAGCCGGACTATCTCTGAGTCTGCGGTCACTTCCAAGTGCGCCAGGGTTCAAAGGTTTACTTCAGGGCGTGTGTAAATAGTGCATTTGTTTGATAGTATGCACAGAGATCTGCCATGTCCAAGAAGTCAAAGCCTGAAAGTCCCAGTAAGTACAGACCATTTTGATAAAAGAAGAATATAAGAGACAGATGTTTAAACTGACAACAGAAAATAACATATGTAATTACTGTACTGTTCCTGTCTGATTTTATTCTGATTGAATCAAGTCCACAACAAAGACAGTGACTCATATTTCATTAGGATTTGGCTTAATTTAAACTGGAGTGTTTTAACAGCATCCACAAAGCCTTCTAGTGAACGAGCCAAAGCAAAGATGTGCTTTTGTTTTAATCATAACGCTGTTCTTTAACATTTCAAATCAAAGCTGTAGTTAACAAAGAAAAAAGACCTGTTGGCATTTTCTATTGTTCTCATTCCAGTGTTTCCTGTTGAATATGAGCTTTTGAAAGAAAATGTACTATGTCTCATTAATAGCTTTTAGTCTGACTCAGCTGTTAAGTGAAAGAAGAAGAAAACCAGCTGCCATTTCCGCGAGAAAAAAAAAAAAAAAAGCATAAAACAAGGGTGAATTTAACAATGGGGAAAAACATGTTAAAGCAAGAGACATCTCAAAGAAATCTTGCAATTGCTAATATTGCAAATGAAAAAATACAAAGGCCATGAAAACCATTATCCACAACAGTTTTGAAAATGTCATTTTCAGTTCTGAATGCAGTACATGCAGAATAACATACCATATTTGCAATAATCACAATGAAAACTCACAGAGGCAACATAGTAAAGCCTAGAGTGGTTATCTTTTTATGGCTCATTGTGGTCTTTATTGTCTGTTCTACTAGTGTCATGAGAGAGAACATGTCCTCCGCTTTGTTGATTGGCTGCAATAACGATTCAAAATAAAGCTGTGATGTTGTAACAAACTCAGCATGTGGCTGCCATGATTTGATTTAGTTAATCATGCTTGGCTCATTTATATTTTACCACCTCCATGATGTGTGTAGATTTGAGGTAATGAACAGAAACGGGTTATGGATAACAGTTAAGGGAGTAGAGAGTGCAGGTGTCATTCACAGTGCATGACCCCAGACTGGCACAGGCTCTCACAGTCATAAGACTGTTAATGCTTTGGACCAACAGCAAAGCTTTCTTATGTTGCTCATGCAACAAGTCCAGAAAAAGGCTTAAACATCTGAAGAAAATGTCTTTGAAACTAATGTCCCAAGCTAAACTCAGTTAGTGATTTAAACAAGTTCAAAGTTACAAAGTTATTAAAGATTATAGCTCTGCAGTCTGCTGACAATGACTATGTGTTTCTGAAGTGTAGAGAGAGGTGGGAAAGGGGGGTTGAGAGGTCAAAAGTTCATCTGTTGCATGATAGTATCTAAAGATTTTCTCTCTCTTTTATCTCTGGGGATTACATGTTGTACTTGTGTCAGAGAACGCAGCAAATCAATGCAGCACTTGTGTTTCCTGCTTAGTCCCCAGCAGGCTGCGATGTCCGCAGGCCAGCGGGCTGGAGAGCTTGGCACCCCTAGTGACCTCTGTGGAGGAAACTCCAGATCCCATACCCACCAACATCAAGGGTACTATTCCATCCTGGATCAATGGGAGCTTCCTCAGGAATGGCCCGGGGAAGTTTGAGTTTGGAAATGACAGGTATGATGGAACAGATGAGGATTAGGGTTTGTGTGTACAGCCATATAACCAACCTTCTCTTGTGTGTTTTTTGTTGTCAGATATGTGCACTGGTTTGATGGCATGGCCATGATGCACAGGTTTCATATAATTAAGGGCAATGTCACCTACAGCAGCCGCTTCTTGAGAAGTGACTCCTATGTCCAGAATGAAGAAAAGAACCGTATTGTGGTGTCAGAGTTTGGAACGGTAGCCATGCCCGATCCATGCAAGAACATCTTTGCCCGCTTCTTTTCACGCTTCCAGATTCCCAGTATGTATATCTTACATGTGTAAATACCTGATGATTAATATTTATCATTGCAGTGTATAGCAGCAACAGAATCTCTTAAAGGTACCAACACAGCTGTGCTAGAGTAGAACTAAAGTTACCATTAAATAATAAAATAGAAGAAAGCTATTTGCTTTTTCCATTAGCCTTGATTCTATATGTTTATTGTAAAAGGCTTTTGAGGTCTAATGGAAGCTGGTGTTACATTATATTGTGGTTTTATTTAAGTAAAGGGAGCACAAGTCAATAACTGTGTTTGTGGGTGCATTGAGCAACACTGTGCATCACTTGTCTGAAAGGGAAAGATCAATTCAAAGTGCAACACTGCATCTGAGAAATAAAGGGGAAGAAATGGATGTAAAATATATTTTTCAGTGATATCTGCAAGACAGATGGGATGAGGTTAATTTAACATATTCTCACTGACATCTGTATGTGTGAGCAGAGGCTACAGATAACGCCAGTGTGAACTTTGTCAAGTACAAGGGAGACTATTATGTCAGCACAGAAACCAACTTCATGAGACGAATAGATCCACAAAGTCTGAAAACTAAGGAGAAGGTAAGACAATACCAGACATTCAGGGCGAATAATAATTAAAACAGGAGCAGAAAGGATTCCATCTTTTCTATCCATTTTAGACTGACTGGAGTAACTACATTGCTGTCAACTCAGCCACAGCCCACCCTCACTATGACCAAGAGGGCGCCACATACAACATGGGCAACTCCTATGGTAGACAAGGTACATCATAAGCTGTCATAGGTAGTAACCGTTTAATTTTTTGCATACATCAGTTATTAAATGATTCATTTAGAAGATAAATAAAGGGGGAGTCCTGCCCCACATTGTAACAGAAAACATTTGTGACATGTGCTTCACTGTAAAGCCAACTGGGACGTTACTTTGGGTGAGTTTTAGCATTAGCTTTGTTTTTTGGTCCAACCAGGCTTTTTCTACAACATCATCCGGGTGCCTCCCCCTGATGAGACAGAGGCAAAGACAGACTCTGCAGACCTGAGTGGGGCCAAAGTAATCTGCTCCATCCGCGCTGCTGAACCCAGGAAACCTTCTTATTACCACAGTTTTGGTGAGATAAACCACACATAGGCCACTCTGACTTTAAATAGTCTGCTTGCTAGAAAAAAGAAAATTGTCGTTTCTTATGCTCCAGAATAGTGAGTCCACTTGTGAGAGAATGTGTTACAATGGTTCATTTTTCATTTAATTTCTGTTTTTATCCTGATCTTTTGTCCATCACAGCTTCTTTTTCTTTCCTTTTAGCCTTTTCGCTTTGCATCTGACTCACTTTCTCCTTCTCTGTCGAATCTATGTCTAAATTAGGCATTAGGATTTGTACTGAACCTCCCCATCTCCAAATCCAATCAAAATATAATAAGTTAAATGGTGTTTTTAAATTAAGTTTGGTTTTCATTTACCTCATAATGTAATTGTAGACAAAAACACTTAAGAATACATGGTTTCTGGGATATTTCGAACAACTATTATTTAAAAAAGAAGATGATCTATATAAATTTTACATTTAATTAAATCTTTCAGAAGCAATGTTTGGATTCTTCTGGTGCTTTGTATAGTGTGTGTGTGTGTTTGTGTGTGTGTTTTTTTTCTCACTTGGCTGTAGCTTACTGCTTTCAGAGAGTGCCTGATATTTACAAAAAATATATATATATATATATGAAAGGAAATAGCACATGCCAATCAGCACATGCGACTTCCAGGCTCTGACTAAATGAGCTTGTTTTCATTCTGGCCCAGGATCTTGATTATATCACTCTTTTTATTTCCAATGGACCATGCTCCTTTGCCAGACTGTCTGGCTCCATCAGATCTTACAAATGATGGAACATTGAACTCATACAAGAAACAGCCTCATTATTTTATCAAGAGATGTACCTGACGTTATGTTTGCTGTCCCTTACATTTTTTTCCAACTGCTTACACACAATTCTCAAAACTGCACACAAACTGAAAAATGCCTCACATCTCCCTCAAAATGTAACACTGCTTTCAAAATGCCATAAACACGTCATTTGCATCAAATTGCAAATACTTATTTTATAATAGTTAATTTTTGGATATACCATGTAAATCTGTTGTTCTAATCCTATAGCTCTTTGGACAATTACAGGAATTGGTAATTAGTCACTTCATCTCTTCTCTGAGCTGGGTCTGGCCATAATACTTGGTCCACATCACGTTAAGTTTTACCTCTTCTTCCTCTTGCTCTCTGTCCATTGTTGGCATTGATTGTTCAAAACAAGTAATCTGACCTTTGACCTATTTATAGGCCTATTCAACAGCCATGCAGTGAATGTTTAGTGATCAGTTATGCAGTTAGTGTTTGCTCGAGTGAGGAGTGTGTGTGTGACCTGGTGAATAAGTGTAGCATTTTTATTGGTTGTGTTTGAAAGAAGAGAGCAACTCACTTCCTGTTAAATTTTTGTGTTTTAGGTAGAAACTTGTGTGTATGTTTTGAAAAATGTTTTTTTTATGCAATTGAAAACATAGTCAAAGGCTGAGAAATAGCTTATGGTTTTGGAGATTTGGTGTGTAGTTTTGCCCTTTGAGTAAGAGGTTTCAAAAATGTGTGACATGAAAAGATTTTGTGTGTAAGCATTTACTGCGTCTGGTTTCCCAGTATTGAGGTACTGTTTTGTGACTTGACAGAAGGCCCAACATAGCCCTGGGCCGTACAATACCCATCTGTCATATCATCATCAAGTTTTGCTTGTAATTGTGTTAATTGTTCCTCCTACAGTCATGTCAGAGAACTACATTGTTTTTGTTGAACAACCAATCAAACTGGATCTGCTCAAGTTCATGTTGCACCGAATTCAGGAAAAGAGCTTTCATAAAATCATGACCTGGGAGCCCCAGTACGACACCATCTTCCACCTGGTCAACAGACACACAGGCAAGGTGGGTCAACAGTAGACTGCTGCAAAGCCAAGCCTGCTACACACTGTATCTCAGACAGTATGTGGGGTTATAGAGGCAGCTAATAAATAGGGAAAACCAAAAAGAAAAATTGCAAGCTAATCTCTTTTTTGCACCCTTTATTTTGATGAAGCTGCACTCTGATCGTGTGGCCTTTCCTCATGCATTGTTACTCTCATCTCATACGGCATACCCATTAAGCATACAATGGCTAAATAGGGATGTACACAATAGAGGCACAGCCAATAAAAAACTTCATAATATATTTTACTTGATAAAAATTGTATCTATAAATCCACTAACATTTTTTGTTAACATTTTTGGGCAGGTGAGTGAAGTGAGATACCGTTCAGCTCCCATGTTCACACTGCATCAGATCAATGCCTTTGAGGACAATGGGTTCTTGGTGATGGACATGTGCTGTGGAGACGATGGCAATAGCATTGGAGACTTTACTTTGGAGAACCTTCGAAAGAGTTCAGGGGAAGACATGGACAAGGTAAATATACAACAAAAGTCATTCCAACAGACTAAGTGCAGCAGAACAGCTGATTGACTTATGGGTTCTCTTTTTTCAGTTTTACAATGCCCTGTGCAGAAACCTCCCAAGGAGATATGTCCTACCTCTGAGTGTAGATGAACAGACTCCTTTGGACCAAAATCTTGTCACACTGAGTAACTATAAAGCCACAGCGACAAAGACCAAACCTAAAGAGGTAAACATATGGGCTGATATGTCAAACTTTCTCTTCAGTATTGTTGCAGCCTACCAAGGAAAGAAAGTAGCCCATAATTCTAACAAATAGAACCGATGGCTTCCCACACAGTCACTCACTCAGTGCAATTATCCAGCATGATTAGACAATCATGCAGTTTGTGCGAATGAAGTGCATTGACGTACAGTAGATAAAAATCATGTTGGGAGTCACTATTCTGTGGAGCAATTGCCTTCTGTCAGACTATGTGCACCCCTCATACACAAAACTGGGACTTTACATGTATATTTTTTCAAAAGAGACTTACAAACTTTAATACATTTTAGGGTCCTGTAATAATTCTTATACTTGAAAAAGCCTTCTTTAGTTATGGTGCTGTATTTCTTAAAGCACAAATGGTGCATGATGTTTTGGTGTTACATCCATTTGCATTGTGTTTTATTGTTTGGAGTAACAACACTGCTTTGCTGTAGCATTATCAATAAACAAGCCTATCTCTCAGGTCTTTTTGACTCATGAGGAGCTCTATGATGACACGCTGCTGCAGTACGGTGGCCTCGAGTTTCCACAAATCAACTACGCCAAGTACAACGGGCGGCCTTATCGCTATTTCTACTCCTGTGGCTTTGGACATGTGTTCAGTGACTCCCTTCTCAAGCTGGACGTTCACACAAAGGAACTAAAGGTCTCTATCAATCCAACCTAATTAGGTTAGGTCCTGCCAACTTATCTGGACTACACTGCATCTTTACATCTGTCAGTGGAGTTAGCTGATGGTTTTACAGTGGGAAAAAGCTCCAAAATAAAGGGGTTTGTAATCTGTGTAGGTGTGGCGTTATCCTGGCTTGTACCCGTCTGAGCCTGTCTTTGTAGCTTCGCCCAAAGCTACAGAGGAGGATGATGGAGTGGTCTTGTCAGTCATCATCACACCCAGAAAAGTAAGTGGGAAAATCCCCAAAATGTTTCTTATCTTTGTTTACAGCCATAATCATGGTTCTTGTGTATAATTATGAGAACAACTATTAATGTGAAGGCTGCTCTGTGATCTGCTTCTGCTTCCAGGAGAAAAGTACCTTCCTACTTGTTCTGGATGCCAAGACCTTCACTGAGATGGGCAGGGCTGAAGTGCCCGTCAATATCCCGTATGGGACCCACGGCGTGTTCAACGAGATGGGCTAGACATTTAACTGTCTCCAGCAAATTGCACAAATAGAACCAGGAAACATCTGCTTTATGCACAGAATAGAGCTCTGCTAATATCACTGCCTTTAAACATCTTTACCTGTAAATAAAGAGAAAAGTTGGGGAGAAAAGTGCTGATTTATGCTGTCCTTCAAAGAACAGGCCACATGCCCTCGCTGTGTCCTGCCATTACAGTTAGAAAGATGACAATCTTATGGAGACTAACAAGACAGGAAGCTCAGCGTGGCTTCTGCGAACTGATAACGTTTGTCCTCTAGATGTTCTTACTGCATTCCTTTATGAGTGAAAATAGTTAGCCCAAAACATACTTTGATATAAAAATTTGAAAAGTCAATATAAACATTCAAATAATATCCATTTCCTTGTTTCTGTTTAAAGCCAAAGTGTTTTAGCATCATCAAGCAAGAAGAAATGCTATATTCCCAGCGAGAACACACAGCACTTAGGATACATAAAAATGCATCACAGGAAATTCAATTTCTGTCATAGTAATGTGATAGAAATGGACAACGGCTGAAATGCCTGGAAAACAAATGGATCTAACTGGTCAATAGCCTCCACAGAGTCTAGTAGAGGTCACATCTGAAATTTGGTGCAGTTTATTTGCACAAAACAAACCAAAGCAATGTTGACATACACAGTTACTCTCAAAAGCACATGGATTAATAGTCTGCTGTTGCAATTACCAGAGCTGAAAAGAAACGGTGTCAAATATAAGTGAGACCTTACACAGAATTTGAAGTGTCTTATAGCAGCACTTTTGCAGAAACCTTATTTTTTATCCTCCATCCTCATCTCAGACCTTCTTCTCATAAGCATGCTGGACAGGTCTTCCCAAGTTGCACATTAATTAGCCCATAACTCCTAATCTAATCAGACGATCAGGTTCATTTGGTCTCTCTCTAAAGACCATGACTGTTGACCCCTGCCAGATTTTGCCAATAAGTTTTATCAATGAAGCATACTCCTTTTTAATTGAACGTATTATGAGGTAAGAAGCAAGGATCAATGCATCTTTCAAGGGCTTCTTGATTGTAAGCAAGTCTCTGGAAATCCCCTACATTAAGTTGGAGCTTACATTATTTGCATCTGAGCTTCTGTTTGACCCACAAGAGACACTGTGTGAGCTCCTCTTTAAACCTGACCGCTGTCTAACAATCACAAGCTACTGCACATTACTTTGACTGCATCTGTGTCATTATTTCATATCTCATGAATTTATAATAAAATCATCTACATTCAGTGTATCAGACACACTTTTCGAGCACCTGCCTAATTTCCATCACAAGTGTCTATCTTCTGTATCCAGACACACTCCTCTTTATTGTTCTGTGGAGTTCTTAAACAATTTGTTTCTGTATATACTGACAAAGTCAAAAGTGGGAAAGAAGAGGGCTGCTGTAACATGAGTCCTATATATATTGGGTCCTATAGCTGGAAGGTTGGTGGTTTGATTCCCGCTCTCCCAGTTTAAACCTTTGTTAAGATAAGACTCTTCACCTACCTTCTCTCCAGTGACAGTGCTCTGGTGTATGAATGTGTGTGAGAATTGGAAATTAGCCTATAATAGTCTTTGTTAAAATAAAAGTGCAGTGGTTTTCAACTATAGAGAGGCTGTATGATAGGCAGTGTAGGAGAGAGACAGGATGCATTGTGTTGGTTTAGTTGCTTTTCAGTGGCCCCATAATGACAGACCCTTCCGACTCTGGAGGGAGATGAGAATGAGCCCAGGCCACCATTGGCAGAATGAGGCTGATTTTGCCAATATAACGGCAAGCTTTTCTCCCTCTTGGATGGGAGCCTGGGTTGACAGTCAAACATCATTATGAGCCACTGGCCTTGCATTTTGTCACTGTCACCGCCTCTAAATAGAGACTTTGTTTTCAAGTTCTGTGAAGATTTATGACATTCCAGGCACTATTTAAGCAATGATGCACAACAAAGTCATTTTTGTTAATGCGAGGACACAGTGAAAAATGACAGATCCTGTGTGTTGTGGGCTTACTTCCTCTGTGCACATGCAGTGGATAATATAAAGTATTGTGCTGTTTCTCTTAAATGTCAAATGACGTGTTGGGATATTACAGATAACCACAGAGACATTTTGTCATCACTGACCAATCCAGTAATGAACTCTATTTTAGTCAAGTTACATTTGTGTGCATCTTCTCTTCAGTGACGCACAAATGAAGTGACCCAGTGCCTTTGCTAAATAGTGAGCTATCTGTCTGGATATATGAGGCCAACTGGCAGCACATTTGTAAGCAGTTACTAATCGCGTTTGTGGTGTGGCCTTGTCACTGTGCTGCTCTATTGAATGTCAACAAGAAAAAAAAACGTGAAGTAGATTATAATCTTGCCAGAAGGAAACAATACATTAATCACACAAATTGTTTCTTCAAATGTATTGGCGTTCACAGAAAATCCCATGGCAATATCACAAAGGATCAAAGAAATACTACTCAGGCCAAAAGGGGGTCAGTGTAATTTCACTGTTGAGCACCACGCTTCTCCAGCTTCCTGCAGGAATATTACTGTGATTTTTCACTGGGGGTTCTATTTATTACTGGGCCACACTGGAAGATCGAGCCCCTCGTATTCCAATGAGAGCCTCGACCAACAGCACCCTCTGTCGTCTACGCACTAACTCTTCTTTATAAACTGCCGCGATGCCTCGACACGCACTCAGTGCACAGGAACCGCGCAGTCCCTCCAGAGGAGCGCGCAGCTTTGACAGAGCCAGTAGCAGGCAGCGCTCTGTGGGACTTTGACAGAGTTGTTCTTGTTCGTTTGAGAAAGTGGCAGGGCTGACAGACCGTCTGAAGGAATGCTTTAGGGACATGTGTCTCTGAGGGACAACTGGACGCGTGCTTATGATGCGGAGAGATCAAGTCTCACGAGTTTGTCGGTATGATTGCTCCACAGACGGACCCTGAAAACCCGACTGCATGGATTCACTGACTGACTGAGTGGCATCTTCTTTTCCTTTTTATCCAGCGAGGGATTATTTTTACCTTTCGTGGTTAGTCTGTTCAAAAATTGTGGATTACTGTTGGAAACCGAGGATTTTACGAAGCGCATGTATTCTGGAGTTGAATGAGGATATTTATTTCTCACTCTTAGTCTACGCTTGGCCCAAGGATCCGGACAGGGGAGTTAGTCCATCAAGGTGGGGATATTAGTCTAATTTGACCCAAACGTCACCTGCCGTCAAGTCCATCATGAAGTCTGGCACTGTGTGGATGTGCATCTACGTCTGCCTCCTGTTTTTAGGTGAGAAGTGAAAAAGGAAGGACACTCACCATGGACACTTGTGCATGTAATTGTACCAGATGAACAGAAATCATATCAGAAATACACTTCCACAAATCAGTGGGTATTAAAAGGATGCTGCCATTTTCCAAACGGATGTGCACATCATTACATTATGTTTAATTATCACCAACAGTATAGCCTGTAAACATAAAGCTATTTTTACAGCTA
The DNA here is from genome assembly GCA_024349245.1 of Neodontobutis hainanensis. Taxonomy (NCBI): domain Eukaryota; kingdom Metazoa; phylum Chordata; class Actinopteri; order Gobiiformes; family Odontobutidae; genus Neodontobutis; species Neodontobutis hainanensis. The sequence goes on from JALDNG010000007.1 coordinate 1,125,796, forward strand.
CATTGCAGCTTTTGGTCAGTCAGGAGAAATCCCATTACATATTTGGATTCTAAGCAAAATGTAAGAAAAAACATGCACAATTATAATCAACATTATAATCAAGATAATGTTTACATGTATTTTTTTCTTTAACATACTCCTTTAAAATACTCCTACAGCCAACTTCATGTCACTTTTTTTTCTCCTCACACGACTGCGGTCTTCCTCTGTGCGCAAGGCTCTATGTCGCCACAAGGGGTCTCTCTTGCCATTTCCTCGGAACACAGTGCAGTGATTTAAAGTAACCCTAATACATACGCTTGGATCCTGTCTGCTGTCGAGCATCAAGACCTCTCTGTCTGTTCTCTTTTTTATCAACCTTTATAAATGACGCCTAGTAGATAGAGGCTGCCTAAAGGAGGATAAAGCAGCCGTTAATTTGTGTTTGAGGAGTCCAGAAGGTAAAGTAGTGGGAAAGAATTAACATTGATGTGTTGAATAAGTTTCTTAAAAAGGCCTTGAATAGTCCATAATAAACTAGGCTACATAATGGTAACTCACTGTACAGCATGCGAACATGGACAGCCCAATTAGAGCTTTTAGACTGAATATGTATGAGACACTTTTCCCGACGGACAAGGCATAAACCACATACCTGTTGCTTTGAGAGTTAAAGATCTGTTTTATGCGTATATTTATCCGTCAAAAATTAAACAACCTTCTATTTACCCATTTCCTCTCATCCCCATGCAGATGAGGCAGTGGGTTCCTGGGAAAGCCCCTCATCCTTCTCTATGTCCTTGGTCAATGACGGCCCTGTGCCTGCCGGTTCTGTGCACAGCGCTCAGCCAGAATGGGTGGACTGCATCCAGGCCAGCGATATGTGCAACCAAAACCCCAACTGCAGCTCTCGATATCGGGTGATGCGCCAGTGCCTGGTGGGTAAGGAGAAGGAGGCCATGCTGGATAACAACTGGGAGTGCCAGGCGGCCTTGGACGTGTTGCAGAAGAATTCACTGCACAAGTGCCGCTGCAAGAGGGGCATGAAAAAGGAGCTGCAGTGTCTGCAGAACTACTGGACCATCCACATGGGACTCACCGGAGGTAAGAGCCAGATGCTTTTAAAAAGGCTTTGTTTCATTATCACAGCAATTCCAAATTCATATCCCATCCTTTAATAAATGTACAACAATTTAAGAACTACTATTTCTGTTAACCTTTCCCAATCTATAAGGATTTGTTTTGATGTGAAAACAAAACCTTGATTATGCATTACAAGGTTAATTTTTGCTCACATAGCGGTATGCCCAGAAGGATTTTGACAGATAAAACATCCACGCTCTGATAATTGAAAATGATTACAATGGTTTTAGGGGTGTGCAGTACAGCAAGTGTCCAGTGGTAGAATCAGTGTCAGAGCAGGGGCTAAGTGCAGTATTCACATTTATAAATAAAACCATGTGTTTTTATTTTTTATACATTCTTGCCAGGTACAGCAGAAAAGTATGAATACCAAGTTTGAGCCAGATTTATGAGACTCTGAGGTCATTCCAGAACAAACCCACACCCTGTGGACTTTAATTTGCTGCTATTCAAATCTGTTATCTGTTGTTGTTGTAGTCAGTGTAGTTTATAAAGATTACTGTCTGCTGTTAATATAAATGATGCTTTGCAACAGCATTCATCTTAAATTAGCCTGTCACTTTTTGGCACACTTTGAGGGAAAGACCAGAAGGAAGTGCCCCACACAGCACACAATACCCTTTTCCCTCATGCCTTCTTAAACTGACACCCAAAAGCCCTGATAAAAAATATATGCTCTCCTACTTTCCTCTCCTCACTCTCTTGAAGGTAATGGAGCTATAATGGGATTACATTAGGTAGACCTGTTATGGTAGACTTATTGGTTTTTACCTAAAGTGTTCCTATTATGTCATGTAATTAGGTTAGGGTTGTGAGTGTCCAGTGGCCCTTATGTGTCCACTTAGGCAGGATATGAAAGCGAGCTGTTACTCATCATAGAGGACGCTGACAGGATCAACCAGGTAGACTGGCCTTACCCTGTGTTCTTTCTCTGGGCCCACAGAGCTTCATATTAAGACACATAGGGATGAGTCAGAACTGCCTGAAATGATGACTTGAGTGAAACAAAACCTTAATCCAAACGCTTTCTCTCTCCTGTGCCCATGAACCCGTCTGCTGCAGATGTTTGTGAGTGTCATGCCATGTAAACACAGAGGACCTAATGTTTTCTGCTGTTTGAACTAATGGTGAAAACATGGCAGAGTCCTGGAGCTTTGAGCAGTCTGGCTTTTTGCGTGGTGATCCGTGAAGTTATTAGTGAGGCTGACTGCTCATAGCACCAGCTACACTTCATTGGACTGGTGACAGCAGAAGGTCCCTGACTTGAGCTCAAAAGAAATGTAATGGCACAGATTCTCCTCAGGCTTCATGCTTCTCCTCCCATCCACTTATACTCCTCTTCTGGTTCTTCCCTGTTTTCCCACTGTTTCTGAATGAAATCAGTCAAAGAACATGTGGTTGAATACACCTGTCGATCTGCCAGCTGTCACAAGTACAGGCGCCTTGTGCCTGAAGCGTGCCCTTCACTTCAGGGCGCTCCCAAGTAGTGTCCTGTTTTAGCCCTGTTGCCTTTGGAGATAAAAACCCACTTTAACACAAATGAAAGCTCTTACAGTGCAGCTTTAATCTAATCACGATCCATTGTGCAGTCGAGCAGGCTTTTGTTAAGTGGAAACAATCTATGTACAACATCCATCTCTGGAAACAAACACCAAGGGCTAAATCCCAACAGAGCCTCTGGAAATGGTGCAAAACCCTCATAGATGTTTGTGGGCAAAATGGGAAGGCTTGAGTTGAGTATAAATATCAGGTTAGGTACAGTAAGCTTATGTGAAGTGATAGAAGCGGAGGTATATAATAGAGAAAAGCTAAGAGAAGATGACTAATACATAAGGAGGTCAAAGAATTATAAAGGCTTGTAAAGTACATTTTCACTGATGCAATCATCTCTTAATGGAAGCCTTTTGGACAGTTTTTAGTCTCATTTGGCCACTGGGCTATTACGTAAGTCTAAAGTATAGAAAGCTGTGAAAAATAAAGCCATACTGCGACGGCTGTTTGTGTCTTATATCTGAAAGCTGACCAGTCGTGGGCTGCTGTAAGACAATATCCTGGGTCCAAATAGCACCAAATACTGTGGTATACTCTTAAGCCGCAGGCAAGGTTATTTTCCCAAACTATTTGTTTGTGTTCACTAAGCTTCTGGATTTTAAATAAGGAGTGTGGAGGCTTGATTGAAGTTGACTTAAACATGATTAATCATATTGGCCTACAGTTGTTTTACAAGTTTAATATTCCCATCACTCTTTAAAGTGCATCTATTTAGGCTGTTCTTTTGTTCCATAAGCTCACAAGATAGATTTCCCTATTGCACCATACAGTCTAATAGTATAAAGATTTACCCAGGTGTTAGGTCTTGAAAATAATTCGGCTAGATAGATGTCCAAAAGAATTTCTGATCCAGGGGCATAAGGACCAAGACAAGGTTGTTTCCTAACATTATTAGATTAAGTTCTTTTAACTTCTTAAATTTAAGCATGTGCATTCATGTAAGATTGTCAGACATGATTTCATATTCCCATAGCACAACCATGGCCCTTCACCCTTTTACATTTCTGTGTCCTCCACACCAGGAGATCTGTGATTTTGTGAAGTCTGCCAGACATTTAATTTTTATAATAATTTGTACCACCATTGTTTCTTTGTAACCAAACTCATTCCTCTGGTGATTACAGAGTTTTTTTTTTACGTTTAGCTGGCAGATTTTTATATTCATCCCTAACTAGTCAAAGTCTAAAGGTCAGTAATTCTAAAGAAAACTAACAATGAGATCAGTATTAAAGGTGTCAATGTCTAAGATATTTCTCTGAACAAGAGGGATATTAAGACACACACAGACGATTAACCTTATAGAAACAGGTCAAGTCAAAACAGCAGCTTTGGTATAGCAGCTCTCATCCTATGGTAAGTTTTTGATTACTTAATGTTTACCTACCTTTAGGCTGACCTACAAACCACCGCAAGCGACTGTTATAACATCAGGCTTTAAGCCATCCTTGACGGTGCTAATGATGACCTGTTAATTGTGTTTTCTAATGGAAAATGGCAGTTATATTCAGCGCATCAATGTGGCTGTCCTTGGATGGATAATAGGTGGTTTTGTGCTGAATAGGTCTGTGTCAGAGTAAGGCTGTAAGGCAAAGAGGTCTTCCAGTTTGAATCTATAAAAGAAGTAATTACTAAGAAAGAAACACTGGCGTCTACAAACAGGGAAAATGTATAAGTGGTTGTGGCTCCCTGCTCAATTGTAGCTCAGGCCTCATGTGGATATGGCCTCGCAGGTTTGCAGCAGGACTGGTAATTTAAACGATAAGTTGTACACCTCCAACATACATTATTACATAGCGTTTGCAATGAAACAACAGGCTAAGACTGAAAGTAACAACCAAAGACCGTTCAGGGCCGTTTAATTAGCCAAGCAAACCTCGGAGGAAAAAGAAGAGGTAGTGTTTGTCACCAGTCATTGTAAGAGGAGACTTTCTTCAATGGAATAATTTATCTTCTCCAGTTTCATGCATGTCAGCATTGCAAAGGTCAGCATTGCAAAGGTCACCACCTATGATAATGCACAATAAGAGCATGTTAATGCCAGCTGATGTTACAGGTAACGTCTGGGCCCAAAGACTTGTGCACATGAGAACAGAAATGGTGTCAGGACTTGACAGCACAATGAGAGAAAATGTATGAAACTTAAAGAGAGACTGCCACAAATAAAAAAAGCAAAGGAAAAGGACAAAGAGAGGGAGAGGGGTTAAAATACAGATGAAGGGGGGCTGCGAAGGTACACAGTATTCCTTGGTGAAACCATCATTACTATGAGCAATGGTAGCAGTCACCGGCCATTACCTTAGCCATCCACTGTCATAAGCAGAACATTTTTCCTGCCCGGGCTGTGTGTCAGTGGATAGAGGAAGCTGGCTGCTGCATGCTGAATATGTCCTCCTTGCTTTTCCCCCTTGCTCTACGGAGAAGGCCCCTCGCAAGGTGTTCACTTCATCATGAGACGATGGGACCTGTCGATAGCTCTGGGACAGGATCAATACAGGCTTTCAGTGCCTCCCCTTCTCGTTCCTTTCATCCCTTTCATCTCATATCCCAAAACTTGAAAAGGATCAGTAAAATATGATGACAAAACACGGCGGCTGTTTGTCGGCATAAATCTATCTAATGATTTTCTATACAGTAAGGTGAAAAGTGGTGGATGATATAACGTCAGCACACTGAAACGAAGGCCTGGTAGTGGAGTTGAGATGAGGCTGTTATAGTGGAGTGACTTCTCGGTGCCTCTCTATCAGAGGCACAGTGAGTGACGGGCCATTCTGCTCAATGAATACTGTCATGATGTGGGCATTAAGACTCACTCCTGGCATAAAGGGTTGGTGGCGCTCCTGAATGATGTGAACTGCACAAGTCAAACACTAGGCTGCCAGCTGTCACTGCAGCAGGTTTTGCTTTTTTTCATTGCTCTGTCATCCTCTGCATCATTAATTGAAATGGATGCTTTCAGCAATAAGTCAAACCACGTTCTACTTCCATTCAAGCAAATCAGAGAAGGTAAAACTTTATTACATTTTGTACTGACAACAAATGTAAAAAAATACCGTATCATAACTCTAAATATTTAAAAGCTGTAAAATCTTTAATTTTTATGATATCCTCACATTTTTAAATTATGTGTATATACTCTGTAAAAGCCTAGACTTTATGGTACTTGCTGATAACCATTAGAACACTCAAATAAACTGCATAATGTCTCTATAAAAGTTTATATAATTTCAAGAGGACCTTTAGAAGATACTTTAACAGCCATTTAATTTCATTACCAGGTAGAATTTACACCACATTTTTGTAACTACCGCTTTAAAATGTTGATTTAGGTAAGACATGGTGTATCCACTCTTATTAACATTACATTTACATTGCCCAAGGGGAGGACTGAAAATTTCAGTGCTGATTTTCTTAGATGTGTTCGCCTGCTGCTCTGCCTAGGATCTAAATTGTGACTTGAAATATTATTGTGAGCTCAGCCAAGATTCTGTTTGTATGGTGGGAAATTGAGTTTAAAATGTCAGTACCACTTCAAAAGCTGTACCAATGCAGGACTGTGTGAACTAAAAAGAAATCTGTATTTAACAATGTTTGCTTCATTTTCCAAATATAAACAAGCAAAATATGTGAGGGAGTATAATGTATTTTTAAATGTGATAGGTGTAAACGTTGCCTGATGAAAAGACCTTTAATGATTTAAAGGTTGCTGTGATCTTTTTGAGTGGAATCCTTAATCTCTGGGAGTTCAGACAGAATAGGTTCTGCCACCTTTTGTCATGAGTATGTCCGTGTTAAAATGAGCACAAATGAGCTGGCCGCTGTTTGACAGACAACCTGGCAGGCTGCTCAGGCTTGACTGAGCTCTCTTTGGTTTGTGTAATTAGTATAAGAACAAAAGAAGTAGTGAAATAAATACTTTATTATTCAAAAGATAAGTACTGTAGAGCACGAGAATTTGGAATGTTTTGCCTGCAGCCAGATATTTCCAATCAATATTAAAGAGGAACACGATTAGAGTAGGGCACCTTTAAAAAC